>OVBL01000202.1:0-556945 GCA_900406555.1 Pseudoturritis turrita | reverse complement strand
TACGAATCACTTAAAATTAATTACAAGAGTGATGACGCTAGATATTCCAACTTCAATGAAACTCTGCATCTGCTTTGCTTACACTCAGCACAAACATGGGCAGAATAAGTTCTCTTCTACTAAGGAAGAAAAAACTTAAATTCTGCTTGTACGCCGCAGAGTACGCCGCAGAGTTTATGCTGAGTGTAAGCAAAGCAGATGCAGAGTATGAGCAGGTGCTGCGTATTCTCGGTTTACAATCTATCAGCGTAGTTTATGATGATGCGTGTAAACGAAGAATAAGCAGAATAAGTTCTCTTCTACTAAGGAAGGAAAAACTTAAATTCTGCTTGTACGCCGCAGAGTTTGGTTAATGTAATATTTACTAGAACAAATCTCCCTATTTACTATATACATATATTTACTAACCATGCAATTAAATTTGAACGTCGTAGGGATTGTAGATATTTGCAATAATTGACTCATCACACATGCGTTGATCGGTATACGAAGATGTCTCATCCAACACCTCCGCAGCGAGCTTCGTCCTCCAGGTCATCATTTTGGCATTACACAGTTCGCTTGCTGATAGCGGCAATCCTAACATGTGACACTCAATGTATTTGAGTGCGTATACTCCACAATCACCTACTAGTGGACGCATTTTGGGAACGTCTTTTACAATTATGATTGTAAAAGCTGCTTGATCGTAGTCTTGAGGAAAGAACATATGAATTACGGCAGGAACCATTTTAGCAAAAGCCCTCGCCGCTGCCACAATATCTGATTCTGGAGTATTTAAGGAATCATATATGTAGACAACCCGGTCAACCAATGATATGACCGTCCCAACCCAATGATTCGAGCTCACGTGTAGAATGAAGTATAACGTATCAACGTCTTTGTCCCAGGCCAAATTTGTTGCGGCATAAGCTGGAAGCTCACCGTGTACATTCTCGTAAGTACCACCAGGCCATCTTTCAAGCTTACGCCAGTCCTTGTACCGATTCTTCCAAAGCATTTGAAATGCTGCATCCAATATAGCAATCCGCGGACTCTTGAAAGAACTAGGATTTCTCTTTAGCCTTAGTCTATACAAGTTCAGTGCTGCGTCAAGGTGCTGATAATAAAAGAAGGACAAATGTTAGGCACCAAAGCAGAGTCTACTAGACACACAACAACAACGGTCTGCCAGCTAAACATGAAATAAACACTTTTGCCAGATCCACTGTTGACGAGGAAGAATGTACTTACCATATCGTGTAACCATTCCCTAGGCTTCAAAAGTAAGTTGAAGAATTCACGGGCCGTTGTTTTCCCTCCAAATGGATAAATATTTGTTCTGTCGAAGAAAATCAACATTCAAGTTAGACTGCAAGATAAAATAGACGATCTTATATGCTGTGTGTACTTACTCATCGGCTCTGAATACGTTCATCTTGTCCACCAGTGTTTTGTCAACATCTCCAAATACAATTTCGTAAGAAGATTTCTGGGCCACTGGTTTTGCGTTGTTGCTAGGTACAACAGGAAGCGCAGTCAATTTGCTTAACCTTTCACTCCTCCTTGTTGTTAGCTTGTTGGTCTGGCGAAGATTTCTGGAGCTTTCGTATATTTCGATTTGAGATGTAGTTGGGTGGACTGAATCCACTGATGGTTCAATGATATTAACTGGCTAGGAGTTTCCTTTTCCTCTCCCTCTTCCTCTTCCTCTTCCTCTTCCTCTTCCTCTTTCTTCAATGATTTCAGTGTCAATCACTGAGCCTTTACCATCTTCAGCAGTCGAAGCAACTGTCTCCATGCAGACGTTGGTTATCAATGCCGTAATGGGATCCTTAATGCATACATTAGTTTCATCTGCTGCAGCGGCATCCTTAATGCAGACATTGCTTTCATATGCGGGAGTGGCATCCTCTGCCTGAAGGCATGCTTTGGGATCATTTTCTCCTTTTTCTTCTTTGGCATCTTCTGCCTTTTCACTCCCATCAATTTTTTCAACATCTCCAACTCTACCATCATCTTGAAGATGTTCTTCTTTGGCATCCTCTGCCTTTTCACTCCCATCACTTTTTTCAACATCTCCAACTCTACCATCATCTTGAAGATGTTCTTCTTTGGCATCCTCTGCCTTTTCACTCCCATCACTTTTTTCAACATCTCAAACTCTACCATCATCTTGAAGATGTTCTTCTTTGGCATCCTCTGCCTTTTCACATTTGTATATTTTTTCCCCATGGAACATATCTTGAAGATGTTCTTATTTGGCATCCTTTGCCTCGATGCCATCTGCCTTTTCACTGCAATCTATTTTTGCATCATCTCCTACTTGTTCTTGTTTGGCATCCTCTGCCTTGATGCCATTATCAGTTACTTTTTATTTGCCATCTCTTACTTTCTCATTTGAAAAGGAGCCAGAGGCAACAACCTTGATTCCTTCTCCTTCGTTGTCTTTGCCATCTCCTTTGTTATCTACCGTCGTATCTTCTTCGTCATTCTGCAAAATTTCAAAGTAATGACTGTTACATGAACTCAGCTTCAACCTCTTACACCTTAAGGGCATACTCTGCCGTATAGGATATTAAGGGATGCCAATGATGAATAGAATTGAATGCCATTATTAGTCTGCCGTAACATTTACATGTCTCACATAAATGAATGATACAACCTAGGCAAGCAGAGTATGCCTTGCCCCTCTATTGTTTTACCACATCTGATAGAGCATGATATCGCATATCATGCCAGTGCTTTTATTTCAACAATTGCTGAGTTGGACATACCATGCGATTGTCAGGCTTATACCGGTTAATGCACTACTGGTGATTGTCTTCTGCCGTTGGTGACCTTAAGGGGTAGCGCTAGTATTTTCAAAATTATTTTAGAACATAACTAAAATTAGAGATTATTTCACAACCACGAGCACTTCAACAAGAATCAGTCACCATTCTTTTCAAGGCACCTGCGATTTTGAGGAGTGGACACAAGAAGGGTTCAAGCACTTGAAGGAGTTGGAGGATATATGGACTACTTGACCTACCCCGCGCCAACCATGCATTTCCTTGCCACGGTGAAGTTCATTGAGGATGAAGCGAATGGACATGGATATGTCTACTTCATGGTTGGGCCTAACCAATACTCACTCACTTTCGGCCCATTTCCCTAACAACACGCTCGCATAGCGCTTCATGGATGAGGACGAGACGCCTTTGTGTTGTTTCTTCCACCCCTTCAAGATTACAACTCTGATCACTTCTAATAAAACTGTTTATGAGTTTATGTTTGTTTGTTTTTTTTGTCGGGAGTTTATGTTTTATTATGAAGAAACATAAGTGCAAAGCTAATTGGAAGGAGTCAATGTTCAGCTCTTTTTGTAATGAATTATCCTAAAGTCTGATACCAGTCTGGCTTTGGTCTACCGTTAGGTGGTTTGGTCTGCGAAACTCTAACTGTAAAAAAGCACAGCAGTGTATACCAAATTTTTGCATAATACAAGTAGAATATAAACAGTGTTTGCGTATACTCTGCTTCCAACGGCAGAGACTGAGAACGCTTTGTTTTTCTTCTGCGAGTAAAAGCAGAGACTGCGCATACTCTTTTCTCTCTCTACTTGTACTCTGCGTAGTCTACATTTACTTGCGTTGCCAATGTCAACATGCAGACAGTGTGCCACCGGTCTGCGTTAACTCTGCTGGTCTTAAGGGGTAGCGCTGGTATTTCCAAAAAAGTGTACTAGTTCTACAATTTTCCCTACGAGTGTACCCCGTTTGACATTAAAGTCAGAAAAGGTGCTATTTTGGACTATTTCTTCTTTATATTTTATGGCATTAGAAAAAATGCTATATTAAATGAAAACACGATAGCAGTGCCAAAAAACGCTATTGAAAGTGTCGGACCTATTATGATGGGCGCAGACATAACGCTTTCCACATCGCTTTGGTATCGTTAAATAGCGGTTTTTGGCTGCTAAGAATACCCACATTTTCTGTAGTGATTGTGCACTCAAGTCTCTGTGGATTCGATTCTTAAATTCTACAACTGGTTTGCTTTGCACTTGCACCTTTCCATTGTTAGTTATAGGTAAAATATATCTATTCATCAAGTTTTTAGTGCTATTGTCGGGCCTTTGCAGTGCCATTAGTTTCGATTAAGAATTTAGTCTAAGGTCTTCATCTTTTCTCTTTTACTTAATTCGATTTTTCTCTTTTCTTTTTCTTTGTGTTTTAGGTGTATGACCAGAAGTCAAGATTCTAAAAATTTGATCCCACTTGAGTTGGACATTGAAAGACTTCCAAGGTCAAACCGAAAGTTAGCAAGAAACAGATGAATGGCTAACAACGATAGCATTGCTGATTTGTATGATCAAGAGCCTCAACTTGATGAGCATGGACAGCCACTCTTGGATACAAAAGACAACCAAATCTTTGTTGTTGCATAATCTTCTGCTGTTTGGAATGTACATGATCCTCGCATTGGTGAAATTCCACTTGCACCTGTGAACAACCAAGGGAGTCAATTTCACCTTCATCAAACCATTGCTGATTTTGATGCATCCGGTCAATACTTCCATGATCGGGCACCCATACATCCTCAACTTCTCCCAATGAATGACTATGAGATCAAGCCTCAAATCATCACCTTGGTCAAGCAAAACCAGTTCCATGGGTTACCAACTGAACACCATATGGACCACATTGAGTTCTTTGAAGAAATATACACCACGACAAGGCCTTGGGAAGGTTGTAAATCCTCTTTTCTCAATCATTTTTACAATAAATCTTGTTTTGATATTTTACGAAATAAGATACATGGATTTCAAGAAGGATCTTTTAAGATCTTTTATGATGCTTGGGATCGTTTTAAAGATTACCTAAGAGATTGTCTCCATCATGATTTTACACAAGCTAGCCTTTTGAGTATATTTTACAGGGGAATCGACCAGAAGTATCAGATTTCGCTCGATATGGCTAGTAATGGAGATTTCACAACCGAAACAGTTGAAGAAGGTCAAGCTCTAATTGAAAATCTTGCGGCTAGTAATTGTAACAACTATACTAATTTTGATAGGACAACACGTGTCCAAGAAAGAGAGTCAAGGCAAATTGCCGAGCTAAAGATCATGATGAACCAACTCCTGAAAATTTTGCGACGTTCCATCAACTCATGTGAAAACCTAAATGACATAGGGGCTGGAAATCAACAAGGGTTCATCAATGATGAGTCTAATAGTCAAGAAGAAGAAGTCAACTACATTGGAGCTCAAGGTTTTTTGCAAAACCAAAATTTCAATAATTTTAAGAATAACTCGTACTTTTCTTACAGGAACCCCAATTTGGAAAATCCACAAGATCAATTCTACCCATCACAAGAGAAAATCCAACAACAAGGAGGTTCTTATGGGCGTGGGGGTGGTCTTAGTAAAAATAATTTCCAGCAAGCATCTTTTGGTCGAGGTACTAACTTTGGCGAATACAATTTCCAGCATAAACCATCTAACAATTTTCTGGCACCAAAAAAGGTTGAAGCAATGCTGCATCAAATATTACAAATCAAAAGAAATCAACAAAAGATTCCAATGCTAGAGTTGAAGGCATCTACACCTAGCTAAATGGAAAATTTGAAGCATTATCTCTACATGTCCAGAAGATGGATGTCTAAGTTGCTCAAATTGTAGATGCTGTCAAACGCCAAAATGGAGTTCTTCTAAGAAAGGTGGAGGACAATACAAAGAGCTACTGCAATGCCATCTATGAATTTGCAAAAGAAGAAGCTTTTGTGCTTCATCCAAACTTGATTCTTGATGAATCACTCTCATTAGATTCTGAAGGAGGCATTCAAATCAACAATTTGGGACCAAGAAGAAACAAGGCTAAATCAAAAATCTGAGGAGGCATTCAAATCAACACTTTTGACCACTTAGAACTTGATGTTAGGACGATTTCGGCTTGCACACTACTTGAGTTTTCATTTGGATCAGATGTTTGATGGGTCTAGTACTTTAACCTGCGAGAGTTTAGTTACTAAGTTAGATGAACAATTGAACTTCTGCTTGAATGCTTGTTTATCTATGTTATTGACTGCGAGAGTCGATTAATAAGGTAGTTTAGACTTAGTTCATTATCTGCCATGAGAGTGGGCTAATAATAAATTAGTGCTTTCCGTTCTAGAATGAAAGAAAAACGATGTAATTGCCTCTATGAATAGAACTTGAATAATTCGAACTATGAATCCCAGCGAACGTCCTGAATGTCCAACATTTTAATTATCTTGTTTACAATCATTTTAAATTTCCAGCTTTTTAATTATTTGCATCAAAACCCAGTTCTTGTTTTTACTTAGCTTTATTCTTATTTCTTGGTCAATTATTGTGCACTTAAGTATTTGTGGATTCGATCCTTAAATACTGCAACTGATTTGTTATGCACTTGCAGCTTTCCATTGTTAGTTTTAGGGAAAAACCTGACTCTCATCAACTCTCCTTTTTGGACACATGGACCTTTCAAAATCAGGAAAGTTATTGTTGTTCCTAACAACAAAATTATCAATTACATCATGACCTTCTTCAACTGTCTTGGTTGTGAAATCGTAGTTACTAGCTGTATTAAGAGAAAGATGATTCTTTTTTGTCGATTTTCCTATAAAATGTGTTTAAAATGTTAGCTTTTGTAAAACCATGATGGGAAAAATTCCTTAGGTATTCCTTAAATAGTTCCCAAACATCATAGAAACTTTGAAAAACTCCTTGTTGAAATCCTTGTATCTTGTACGTTACAAGGTTAGAGCGATATTTAGTATAAACGTGATTGAGAAAAAGCGTACTTACAACCTTCCCAAGTAGTGATAGAACCAACAAGTAGTGACTTAAGCCAATGGTGAGCTTTCTCAGCAAGAGAAAATGAAAAGAGTTTACACTTGAGGTAGTCCGTAGGAACTTTGTTTTACCTTGTTATGGTGCATATTTCTTCGAAGAATTTGATGTGGTCCATGGGGTATTGGTAGGTAACCCATAGAATTTATGTTGTTTGACCAAGGAAATGATTTGAGTTTTAATTTCATAATCATTTATTTCCGGAAGCTGAGGACGTATGGTTGCCTTATCATGGAAACATTGATTCGGTGCATCAAAATCAGCATGCATCAAAATCAGCAATCATTTGATGGAGCTGAAATTGGAGTGCTTGGTTGTTCACAGGTGCAGGTAGAAATTAATCAATGTGAGGATCATGTGCATTCCGAGCAGTAGCAGCTGGTGCGTCAACAAAGATTTGGTTGCCTTATCTATATAGGACGAGTTTTCCATGCTCGTCTTATTGGGGTACTTTGTTATTATTCTAGCCTTGTACATCAGCCATGTTGTTGATGTTAGCTATATGTCTATCTTTGGCTAACCTTCGAATTGTCCTTGAAGGCTTCTCGATGTCTTGCTCAAGTGGTATCATATTGCCATAACGTTTACTTCTTGTCATGCACCTGAAATACACAAACAAAGAGAAAGAAAAAACAAATCAATTGAAAAAGAAAAGAAAAACATAGACTAAATTCTTAGTGTGAAAACTAATAGCACTTCCCCGGCAACGACGCCAAAAACTATAAGTGTGTCAGATTTTTGATTAGGACACAATAATCTAGCTACATGTGCACATCAATGAATTACTGTACTTAAGGATCGAATCCAAGGAAACAAGAGTGCAAAATAGAATTTGTAGACAAAGAGTTGAGTTAAGTAGCAAATAAAAAAAGGATTGGCACGAGTAAAAATAGTTCAAATCAGTAAATTAAAATGATGTAAAGAAATATAATTAAAATGTTGGGCATTCTGGAAATTCTTAGGGGTTTATGGACCGATTTATTCAAGATAGGTTCATAGAGGCAATTGAATCTACTCGTTCTAGGACTCGAAACACTTTTATATGACTAACCCACTCTCGTGGTAGATGATTAAATTTATTTTCTTATCTAATTACTCAAATCTCATAGACGAATAAAAGAATACATAGCATTACTTCATATTAGGTTTGATATGTTCACAAGAACCCATGACTCTCGCAGGCCATGGAGTTAAACTCATGTCAATTCAATTCCAGTCAATCAATAAAGTGATGTGCAAGCAATCAATAAAGTGATGTGCAAGCAATGATTACTAAATGATCAGTAACGTCACATGCATAAATGGACATAATTAGATGAAAAATAGTCTCATCAAAAGTGCCACTTTAATCACATAAACTTATTTATCGAGTCATGAGATCCCCTTTCCTTAGTCCAAACAAGAGATCTACTCAGAATGGATATGAAAACTAAAGTAAAAGTAGTAGAAAACATCATATTCATTAAGATCAGTAGCAAAGAGTTTAGAAAAGTTCCTATGGAGTACAAAGAGGCGAGTTATTCTCCCTTATCAAACAAAAAGCAAAGAGAACAACAGAGATGTAAAAAAAACTAAGAGCATGTCAATCAATGGTATCTCATAGAAAATCTATAATATTAATAAAATAATAATAATATTAAAATATTGTGAGGGGTTCTCAATAATATGAGAAACCCACACCATAATTTCTAATTTGAGATACTTTGGTGTAAGATTCTCACTTTTTTAAGATACTCTCACAATATTTTAATATTATTTTTTTTTTTTTTATATTGTAGATACTCTATGAGATATTATTGATGGAGATGCTCTAAGAGACTTTTGGTGTTGTAAAAATGTGATGGCTTAATAATTTCACGGCTGCTCTTGTGCTGATATAGTAGGCAAGGTCAGCTTATGGTATATTCCCAAAAGATTTTGGAAGACTTCAATAAAGTCAAAATTTCCATTTTTTGGAAGGCTGATCGATCAATTGTCTCTGATTTTTTTAGCATAGGCTTTTGGTGATTGGTGATCAAACGTATTCCGATCCTGAAAAGATTCTAAAACACATAATAGAGCAAAAGAGAAGAAAATGGGCAGATCGATTGATCTACACATAGATCAATCGATCCAACCTCAAGCCATTCCACCGTAGCCTTTTGGATCGACCATTGAAGGCCAAGTCGATAGTTCTAGACTGGATCGATCGATCCAAGTGTGGATCAATCGATCCAGGAGCCCATAACATCTCAGATCGACCATTCCAGCTCATATCGATCGATCCAAGCCTAATTCGACCAGAAAAAGGAAATTTCAGATTTTCTTATTTTACTGGGTTTTACCTTTTCTTTCAACCAGAACATGTTTATTATATATATTCGAGTTTGAGCCATTGTTTAGGCTACACTACAAAAAATACTTTTATTTTCTATTCAGACTTTTGGCTTTAGCAATTTGTAAGCTTGGGTCGATCGATCCAGCCTTGGATCGATCGATCCAAGCCTAATTCGACCAGAAAAAGAAAATTTCAGATTTTTTTATTTTACTGGGTTTTACCTTTTCCTTTCAACCAGAATGTGTTTATTATATATATTCGAGTTTAAGCCATTGTTTAGACTACACTACAAAAAACACTTTTATTTTCTATTCAGACTTTTGGCTTTAGCAATTTGTAAGCTTGGGGAGACAAAGCTCTAACTCTACATCTCTGAGAAGATTTGTGAACCCCTTTGGATTTCTATTTATCTGATCATGAGTTTTTCTTCATCTCCTTCTTGTTTTTCTGCTTCCATGTTTGAGTAGTTTCATAGTTAGGTTTAGGGTTTCAAGGGAATTAATGAATCATTAAATTAGACATAGATATGAATTTATCATATGTTGTCTTCACCTATCGTTGTTCTTATTTTTAGATTAAATTGATCACTTACTCATTTAGGGTTTAATTTATTCATCAAAAGTGCTATAGATTGCCTGATAGAACATAGATGAGTGAATTGTCCTTGGCCAACGAAAGCTTATGCTAAGGCAATTCGTGAACATATCAAACCTAATGCTTGTTTAGAATTCTAAGATCAAACGACAGTTTAGACTCTTAGGTTGCTAGATAAAGTGACTGATACCACGACAGTGGATTGGTTATATATTTATGTTTGAGTTCAAGACTGCGCTTATTGTTTCCTGAATAATTGTTTGGTTCATGATCTCTGAATTCCTGAGAATTGCCCTTGACCTAATGCTTCGTTTAATTGATTTTTCACACCGCTTAATTTGCTATTTTCGTTTATTACTGCTACCAACCACCATATTGCCATCTTAGCTTAGTTTAATTCATACAGATTCGTAGTGTGATACTTGGTTCTCGTGGATTCGATCCCTAAATACTACTTCGTTGATGTGCACTTGCACTGATATTTTTAGAGTTAAAACTCTGTGTATCAATTTTTTGGCGCCGTTGCCGGGGACTAATTGCGTTACCTTCGAATTTGAGACTGAAATTTAGTATAAGATTTACTAATTAGTTTTATTTTTGCTCGCTTGTGTGTTTCAGGTATATGCAGAGAAGTAGCGAAGCATCTGACAACCTTTTTAACTTCAACAACTAGAAACTTGCAAGGTTAGAGCGATCGAACAAAAAAGGGAGGTCGAATCCAGTCACAATGGTTGATAATATCGACAACCCAGCACTTGCTACGACAGCTGGACTTCAGAGGCTACAAGAACAATTACAACAATTGCAACAGTTGTAGCAGCAACAACAGCAGCATCGACCGTCTGCCATTGGAGGTGTAGACACTCCTCATACCTTCTACCAGAACAGAGCTGTTATTTGTCCACCAGCCATTGCGAGAGCGGACTATGAGATCAAACCTCAGATGATCGCATTGGTGAAGCAGCACGTGTTCCATGGTCTGCCAGCTGAGAATCCAATGGATCACGTAGAGAATTTCGAAGAGATTTGCAGCACTACTAAGGTGAATGGGGGTACCTGCTGATTACCTCAAGTGCAAGCTTTTCCCTTTTTCTTTGGCAGACAAGGCATCGAGATGGCTAAAATCTCTACCTCTTGGATTGTTGACCACTGGGGATGAATGCAGAGCTGCTTTCTTGGATCACTTCTACACTAAATTCAAGACGGCTTCGCTGAGGAACAAGATCACTACCTTCCAGCAACATTCAGGAGAGTCTTTCTGTGAGGCTTGGGAGAGATTCAAGGAGTATCGCAGAGACTGCCCTCATCATGGCTACTTAGATGAGCAGATTCTTAGCATCTTCTACGATGGAGTTGAGTGGGATTACAAGAATGCTCTCAATGCTACAAGCAATGGAGACTTGATGACCAAGAGTAAAGAAAGAGCATACCAACTCATTGAGAACTTGGCTGCAAGTTCCAACAATTGCTGTGCTGAGTATGACGGGTCTAAGTGTGTCTATAGTGTGGAGTCTCAGAAGATTGACGAGTTGAATGAGAAGTTGAATCAACTGTTGAAGGCGAGTCAGAGTCAGAGAGGCGTGCAATTTTGTGAAAGTGGAACGGATCCAGTTTTCTGTCAGGAATTTGTTGAAGAAGGGACTGATGAGCTGCAAGAAGTGAACTATGTGAACGGATAGGATTTCATGCAAAACATGGGTTTCAACTAGAACTACAGAAATCACCCATATCTGTCATACAGGAGCACAGATATCGAGAACCTTCAAGACCAGGTTTACCCACAACAAGTGAACGCTCAGGGTCAACAATTTCAGGGAAAGTCGTTCGTGCAAAATGCGGGCGTCACTGCTTCTCATGGATTTACAGGACAGACAGGCGTGCAAAATTAGGGTTTTCAGAACAACTTTCCTCAGGGTTTTCAGGAGAACCAGTTCGTGCAAAATCAGGGTCAAAACATATTTCAGGGAGGATTTCAGCAAAAACAGCCATTCAACAGCTTCCATTCGTCAGCGCCAGCCTCATTCCAAGCTCCTACGAGCTCCGTGAATGACTCTCAAGAGGAACTCAAGGTTCTTATGCAGCAGCTCTTACTCAACCAACAGAAGTCTGCTAATGAGATTAATGTCAAGGTGGATAACATGTACAATGATCTCAATGGCAAGTTTGAAGCTCTCTCTACTCATGTGAAGAAGCTTGACACTCAGGTAGCTCAGATTTTAGCATCAGCCAAGCGACCACCAGGGATTCTTCCAGGAAAAGTTGAGACAAATCCCAGAAAGCACTGCAGTGCAATATCAGTTCAGAGTAAGATGGAGATTGTACCAGCTCTGCTTAAACCAAAAGAAGAAGAGGAAGCTGTGGAATCATTACCGTACATCCCTAGAATCCCATACCCTCAAGGACTGAAGGATCGTATTGACAAAGAGAGGCTAGTTGAATTCAATAAGATGGTGAGAAAGCTTCCCCATGATATCTCGTTTGAAGATGCACTTAGAGGCGATCCTGCATATCAGAAGTTTGCTAGAGATACTAGAGAAAGCCTTACAGTTGTCAAACAGTTGTCAAGACCCTCTTTGTTGAAGCAAGGAATACACCACCTCCTATGAAGATATTGCCTAAGGTGGAAGACGCCGGGAAGTTTGTGGTTCTATGCTCTATTTCAGGAGTTGAATTTGAAGAATCTCTCTGTGATTCTAAATCTTCTATTAATCTCATGTCAAAGGCTATTGCAGAGAAGCTCGGGATTGCTTAGATGAGACATGCTCAGATATCTCTCAAGTTTGCAGATTCTTCCACCACGATTCCACATGGCACCATTCATGACTTGCATGTTCAAGTAGGAAACTGTCTTGTTCCTATTGATTTCCAGGTGGTGGAGATGATTAATGATTCTGATATGCCTCTGATTCTTGGAAGACCGTTTATAGCGACAGTGGGTGCAGTTGTGGATTTGCCTAATGGAATAGTCTCATTCTCAAATATTGACAAAAAGGTCTTCTACAAAGCCATACCCACTAATGAAGCAACCAAAATTGCATCTTGTGTGACCATTATCAGTGGAGAAAAGTTGCTAATCGAGACAACAAAAGAGCTTGTTGCTGAGCGTGAGGTCAAGGAAGTCCTGGATTGAGACCGTCGCATCATTACCAAGGAAACCCATAAAAAGACAAAGGTACATGGGAAGGTGAAGAGCCAAGGAATCAAGGGAGATTTTCATATGATTTTGGTACCTCAGAGATGTGTTGGAGACACGATTGAGTACAAGGTGAAGTGCAAAGGAATTTCGAAACCTTTCTCCAAGGTTAGAGCTATTCTCACTCCAGAGTTTAATGAGAAGGGTGCAGAGGCTGTGAAGGAAATGTTGAGCAGGGTTCTAGAGTGAGGAATGACTAATCGGGGAACTTGTTTTGGAGCAAGTTCCCATGCTTATCTTCCTGACTGATACATGAGACAAAAGTCAAGCTAATGCCTTAAAACAAGCGCTTGGTGGGAGGCAACCACCGGTGAGTATACATACTTCGTTTTTCAGTTATTTTCTAACTTTTGGTGTTGGTTTTATGGTGTTTCAGGTAAAAATAAAAATAAAAATTATATCGATCGATCCACGTGGGCACCAAAACCACCGTAATTTTTCAGATCGATCGATCTGAGCCAACATACTTTTTCTGGAGGAAAAAAATTTCCTTTTATTTTATTTTAATTTCTTTGAGTCTGTTTCGCCTTTCTCTTAATTTATTTTCACACTGAGACGGTGTGAAGTAAGTTTGGGAGAGGGTGTTTATCGTTTACTAAAGTTATTTTCTTTGTTTTGTTTTCTCTTTGAGTCAGTCCAAATTGTTTTATTAAGTCAAATCTGTTGGAAACTATGATCTTCCTCTTGGTTTATTGTGTCACTATTTCATCTGAGTGACCATTGCTGTAGAATCAGTTCAGATTCGACTAATGAAAAATTCAAAGGATGACCAGTTAACTAGAAACGTCCATATTTCCAGCAGAATCCACTAAGCCCGAGCTAATTTTTGAGCTCTTCCTTTTACCTCGTCGATGTGACTGGTGTTCATAGGGCTTGACTCCTCATTCATACCTAGCAAATGCATCATGTGTGAAAAGTGATGGTACCCCTCTCCTTTACTCTAAGTTAAATAAAAACAGAAAATATGAAATGATTTCCTTTTGAGTAAAAGGCTAGAAAAGTTTCCAGCGATCCCATTATTTTACTTCGAAAAAAATGATCACACAAAGGTTGGAAGCGAGGTTAGAAAAATTTTCCGTGATACCATTATTCGCTTACACCTTTGATAAAAAAATAGAAGAAGAAGAGAGGATGAGAACAGAATAAGTCTGGAGGAGAGAAAGAGTACCAATGATTGTATGGTTGGTTTGTCATGGTATTGTATGGGAATGAGTCTAGAAGCTTGTTGGAATTGAGATCATCGATGAAGGCTTATGGACAGTGTTGCGAAATTGTGGGTTTAATCTGGGAGGCTGCGAATATCTGTGGAGAAGTACATGGTGGTTCGATTTGGATTGGTCTTGCAATATGTGGATTATGAGTTGAGTAGTCATTACAATGCTCTAAAGAGAAGGTGAGATTCCGCGTTTTTAAAATTCTTTCACAAACTAAGTTCTTTGATTTGTTTGAGGACAAGCAAAGGCTAAGTCTACGGAGTTGATATATCATAGTTTTTACCGGTTTTTAACCATGATATCCGTTGTTTTATCAAGTCTTTTATGTGTTTTAGAGTCTTTTCAGGATCGGAAGACGTTTGGATAGAATCTAAGGCATAAGGAGCAAGGACTGGAGCAAAGGAGCAGAAATGGGTCAGATCGATCGATCTACACATGGATCGATCGATCCAGCCTCAAGCCATTCCACCGTAGCCTTTTGGATCGACCATTGAAGGCCAGATCGATCGTTCTAGACTGGATCGATCGATCCAAAAGCCCATACCATCTCAGATCGACCAAATAAAGAAGCAGATCGACCATTCCAGCTCAGATCGATCGATCCAAGCCCAATTCGACCAGAAAAAAAGAAATTTCAGATTTCCTTATTTTACTGGGTTTTACCTTTTCCTTTCAACCAGAACGTGTGTATTATATATATATATATATATATATATATATATATATATTCGAGTTTGAGCCATTGTTTAGGCTACACTACAAAAATAACTTTTATTTTCTATTCAGACTTTTGGCTTTAGCAATTTGTAAGCTTGGAGAGACGAAGCTCTGACTCTACATCTCTGAGAAGATTTCTGAACCCCTTTGGATTTCTATTTATTTGATCATAATTTGTTCTTCATCTCCTTCTTGTTTCTCTGCTTCCATGTCTGAGTAGTTTTTTAGTTAGGTTTAGGGTTTCAAGAGAATTCATGAATCATTGAATTAGACAGAGATAAGGATTTATCATCTGTTGTCTTCACCTATCGTTGTTCTCATTGCTTAGATTAAATTGATCACTTAGTCTCTGATTTAGGGTGTAATCTATTCATCAAAAGTGCTATAGATTTCCTGATAGAACATAGGTGAGCGAATTGTCCTTAGCCAACGAAAGTTGATGCTAAGGTAATTCGTGAACATATCAAACCTGCTCGTTAATGCTTGTTTGGAATTCTAAGATCAAACGACAATTTAGACTCTTAGGTTGTTAGATAAAGTGATTGATACCACGACAGTAAATTGGTTATATATTCATGTTTGAGTTCAAGACTGCGCTTTATTGTTCCCTGAATAATTTTCTGGTTCATGATCTCTGAATTTCTGCGAATTGCCCTTGACCTAACGCTTCGTTTAATTGATTTTCACACTGCTTAATTTGCTATTTTTGTTTATTATTGCTACCAACAATCATATTGCCATCTTAGCTTAGTTTCATTCATACAGATTCGTAGTGTGATACTTGGTTCTCGTGGATTTAATCCCTAAATACTACTTCGTTGATGTGCACTTGCAGTAATATTTTTAGGGTTAAAACTATGGGTATCATTGGACATATCTTGAGATTCAACCATCGGATTTGCTTCAACCCACTTTGAGATGAAAGGTGACACTCTCCATCTATCTTTTGTCCAAATTGGAGCATGATTCAATGGTTGGAAGTCCTCCACGATACAAAACTTTGATATTTGAAAGCTGTCCTATCTCCAAACTGTTTGTTTTGCATCATTTTTGGTCCAAATGGTCCATGTTTCAAGTAAAGACTCTAAAAACACAAAAGCACTAAAAACACCAATAAAATGCCAAAACCAATTAGTTTCTTTAATAAAAAGACACTACAAATAGGTAAAATCTAAAGTATATCATTGGGTTTAAGGTTTTTTAAGGGGATTTCACCGATTGATAAATAGGAATTGATTAGGTTACATTTATTTAGAAGGAGTTCTTTGTATATGCTTGTGTTTATTGCATGTTACTTGATTGGCCAAATTGTGACTGGTTTTAGATTGATTTCTACTTGTACACTACTTGATTAATCGATTTGATATAGCATTAGATGAGCTTAGCGTCATAACCTACGGGAGTTGAGTTATGGAGTAGAGTTCACATATTGAATCTTAATCTTAAATTATTGCTTATTTGCCTGGGAGAGTTGAGTAATTTAGGTTATTTAAACATAGTTAATCATCGCTAGGAGAGTAGGTTGGTTATGATACAAGTGATTTGAGTTTGGAATATTCTGCTAGATTTATGTGCCTAACACATGAATAAATTGACCCATGAACCTCAGTGAATTTCCTGACACCCAAGACTTAGTTTTATTGATTTCTCATAATTTATTTACGGCTTTTTACTTACTTACACTAATTTTGTCTTAGCTTAACTCCTTTCTAACGAACTTGTAGCACACCCTCAGTCTCTGTGAATTTGATCCCTAAGTACTACAATCGTCTGTTATGCACTTGCAGCTAAATAATTGTATTTATTTTGGGTAAAACTATACTCACATCAACTTTTTATCGTGATCCAATTATCCATATCTTTAGTTCATTCCTGACCATTCTTATCCTCTTTCACGGTTACAGCCATTTCCTTGTTCTAATTGTAGTCTCCCTCCAACTCGACCATGGGTGCAATTTACCGGTGTTCCCAACTCGGTGGGTTTTATGTCTTAGGTAAGAGAAAATGCCTTTGGACATGAATGGATGTGTTTTTCTACTAACCGCTGCTCTTTCATAGGATTTGGGTAGGTTTGTCTTTCCTCCAAACTGGCTTTTCCTTATTTGGCCAATCACCATCATCCATTTGGATGCGAGATTTGGAGGCACCTTTTAGCCCCTGTAACCACCAAAGCGGTTACATAACTTTTTGGCACATGTATCCATCCCGCATATGTGCCACCGGCCTTATCCACTTTTGGTCGTGAATTCTCAGCTGCTTACCAGGGTAACCGACCCATTCCATCCAGTTCGGATTCCAACTAGTTAGTCCACCCAGCTCAACCAGTTTAATCAAACTGAATTATGGTCAGCTAGCTAGTTCAGCTGGGTGGAGCTGCCGATTAGCTTACCTAGCTCAGCTAACTAGCTCATCCAGCTGGTCTAACTCATCCAGCTGGTCAACCTTATCCAATTGGTTAAACTCACCATTTTGATCCCATTTTATTTGAGTAAATCATTTGATCTGTTTCTCAGTCTCGACTAAGCTTTTCTTGATCCTTAATTGATCATAACTTGTTCTCGTTCATGAACCAAGTAATTCGTTATTCCCTTTCGGAATTACTATCCGGCCTACGCCCATTATTACTTGGGTTTACTCATTCCTCGGTCATATTTTGACCATAATTCAGTTTTTTCAAAACAAATAAGTCTGGTATTTCAACCACGGGATTGAGATATTATAGAGTGATACAAATTATGATGCAGTCATACATATATTTTACAGACTATTTTTTCGTCACACCTTAAATCCATCGTATGTTGTGTAACAACCCAAAAACCACAACACAAGAAAAAGAATACATAATTTGCTTTCATACTCGTACAACATTTATTCCAATTAAAATCTCTCTTGTTACTCAAAAGTACTCACAACCCGTAAAATCTTTCCGCTCTCAATGTTTACCCAAGACATTCCAAATCATCAATCTTTGAAAGGACTATGCTTCATGAATCCAATGGCTTCAATATCACTTGAACTCCATACTTAGGTTTTATAGTAAGCACAACGATCGGAGCATGTCTGTAATTGTTTGATATCGTGAAGTTAAACTTCGAAACCAGCGTTGCTAATATTATTTTTGCTTCCATCATCGCAAATGATTGTCCGATGCAGTTTCTAGGACCAGCTGCAAATGGAATAAAATGACGACCAGACGCGAATGGTCTGCCTCCAAAGCGTTCGGGGTTGAATTCATTTGCATCTTTTCCCCATAATTCTTCGCTATGATGGATCGCGAGGACCGGTATCCATATTGATAAACCTTTGGGAATTGTTAGATGACCTAGTTTTATATCTTCAAATGCCATCCTTGGTAGAAGAGTAGCTGGAGGGTAAAGTCTTAATGACTCGTTAATCACTTTGGTTAACTGTTGAAAGAGGAGAAAAAGACAAAACAAGTTAGGAGAATATTCTATTAATTTATGTTGGAATCATATCTTGTGATCATGCGAAGTGCCTCTTGACTCTTTCTCAGACATCTTTTAAGTTTGAAAATTGACTTTTTCTTTTAAAAAAGACTATCAATAAACCTGTCAAAATCTAATCATTGGTTAATACAGGTTTCAGATTTTCTAGATAATATTTTATACAAAAAGCATGTCTTAGTGCTAATCATTAAACAAATGGAATGTATCATTCACCTATTTATTTAAGCCTGAGAAATTTATCTTATCGAATTTAAAAGTTAGCTTAACTATATTAATTATAACTAATTATTATAACTATTTATAATCAGTTATAAACATTTAACGATTGATCCCTAAATGAATATATGTAAAAACCAATAAACCTAGCCATTCTATTACAAATTTATTTGGGTTTTGGCTAGGATTGAAGATTAAGCATGACGACAAATTTGAAATGATATCTATGACTATGTTATAAGCTTAGTTATGGAAGAAGCACTACGAAGTTAGTGGCACTGCCTATACTGTGTTGAATGTTAGTACCCCACACGCATACATCCATCATAAAGCCAATTCTACTAGTTCAAATAAAATAATT
Source organism: Pseudoturritis turrita (assembly GCA_900406555.1). Lineage (NCBI taxonomy): Eukaryota > Viridiplantae > Streptophyta > Magnoliopsida > Brassicales > Brassicaceae > Pseudoturritis > Pseudoturritis turrita. The sequence continues at coordinate 538,025 of OVBL01000202.1, read as the reverse complement.
AGTTGCAATAATATATAGTTATATACTTATTATATGGAGCAAACAACAAATGTCATCTTTTTATATGTATGAGTTAGTGGGGTTCTAGTCCTACTAAAAAACTAAACATTATGGTAAGGAAATTACTAAATTTGAAATATTGATATTGGTTATTATGAACTTATTTACTAGTACTAAAATGTTCTATTTTTTGAAGCGGACAATAATCCGCTGAAAACAATTTTTTTTGTTTTCATAAAATTTATCTCCACGCAGCAATTTTTTTATCTTATTGGCACTACTACGGACTAAAACTTGTGAATGGTAAGCAGATAACTTGAGACCGCGAGCTAACTATTATTGTTCCGTTCGATGCTACCATTCAAGCCTAAGTATAACTTAATTCCTACGTTGACTCAATGAAATCTAACCAAAAGTTAAAACTTTGTAAGAGAAAGATTGATCTTAAGTCTAGCTAGAATTCAAGTTCCATTGGAGAAGAACAATATAATTTATCATGTGTCTAGAAGTGAACATACATACCGAGGTAAGTTTGGATAGTTGATCAACCGAGGGAAGGCCATCGCAGCCACAGAGCTCTCTGACCTCATCACGGACTCTTTCCTGCCACGTGGGGTTATCGGCGAGGAGCATCATTGTCCATGTGAGGAGGAGCGCGGTGGTTTCATGGCCAGCAAAGAAGAACGTCTTACATTCATCCATTATCAACTGAAGATTGTTGTTGTTTTTATCGCTATCCATTTCGTTCAAGAGAAGCCCGAGAAGGTCGTCGCCGTGAGTGCTGCTCCGTCCCATCTCAGCGCAGTCTCGCCGGCTTTGTATGATCTCTATCAACAAACGTTCCACTTCCTTTTTTAGAGACTTTATCTCTCTGTTGTACTTGCTTGGAAGAAACCTAGATACAAATATTTCACGTTAAGCCAACGTTTGACTCCACTTAAAGTCAAGTATAAAAGCAATAGTCATTTGAAAACATGATAGAGAGTAAAGGGTGAATGCTATTGCTAGACAGAGAAAAACAAATTGCTTGAAACCCGGGAATGACACACCAAAGCACAAACAAATTTTCGAAACTTATAATCGCGGGTTTCATTGTACGGTGGCAGATGAAGCGGACTAATCTGATATGTTATGGACTAAACTGAGCTATTTTTATTAGGTGAAAAGAGTAAACTACATATATTTTTTATTTATAAAATCTAGTCTTTTCTGTTCAATTTTTAGCCCCAGAACTATTTTTTATCAACTGTTGAGAAATTAGAGATTATAATTGTTTTGAGTGAACTAGAAAACCAACCGGCTGCCCGGAAAACAGAGGTGGCGGGTGGCTTGAGCGCAGCGGCGCTGGAGGATGGTGAGGTGGTTAAAAAGCTCTTTGCCTTTCTCAAAGCTACTTCCGAACTCCGTCCTCGATATAATATTCGCCGTGAGCTGATGCATCTCCTCCCCTATCTCCACCTCACCTCCTCCTTCCCCAACTAGCTTTCTCAGCCTCTCCACTAACCTACTCGTGCACTCCACCATGTGCCTTGCATAGCCCTACATAACAAGGGTATTTTGGTCATTTCCGACATTAAGAGATTTTCCATTTGCATGAGGTTAATTTATGAACGTGCCTTAAGCCTTTCTCCGGTAAATGCCGGTGCAGCAAGGTGGCGTTGGTGGTGCCAATCTTGGCCATTAGCCATAAGAAGACCGCGACCGATAAAGTTTTTAGTCCCTTGTTGCTGTAGCCACGATCTTCCACTTACGCCGTTGTGCTTCATCAGCAATTCCTTTATCAATTCCGTTTCCGTTAGGCAAAGCCGAGGATCCGTCCCGTTCCACACTATAAATCTCTTCCCTATTTCACCAAAACGAAATATAAGGTTATTATTAAGATTACAAGAAGGGAACAATGAAGGTTTACTCATTTTTTACATGTAAATCCTCCTCTGTTTTTCTGTAATCAAGTTTAGATATCAACATTCTTCCGTAAGTTTTTTGCAATACAATCCACCATTAACCAAAAAAAAAAAACTTATGTGCAGCACTAAAAACCAATGTCACTTTTTATTAACAACCAACTTTGTAACAAATCTTTATCAAAAAAAAAAAAAAACTTTGTAACAAAATCTAAGTTTAGCACACAACCAAAAACAATTTTGTTACAATTCAAAAACATACCGTATTGTTTGGACCAAGCGACATAATGCGGGAGAAGGCGGCCGACGATGTCATGGTGAATGGAATCACAATCCTTGGAAGCGGATTGCGAGACCATGGCCGAGATTTCAACGATATTTCCGGTTAGCGGACGCGGTTTAGGACCGGTTACGCCTTGCCGTTCCATGATCTTCTTGATTCGCCTAGGTGTTAGCCAGTAGCACGATAGGGTATCGTATAGGACTCTCAATATCAAGGTCACGAATATCACGAGGAGAGATTTTAATAGTGTAAGCAACATTTTTTTGGTTTTAAAAAAAAAATTCAGCAACAAAGATTCGAGGAGAAAAAAATATTAAGAAGGAAAGAGAGAGAGAGATGGTGTATTTATAGTGTTGTAACGGTGTGTCGAGATACAAGTATGGTAACTAAATCTGGGAGAACTAATTATGGGGTTTTGTTGCATATTCATTTAAAGAAAAGGAAGATATTGGAGAACTATATCAGTAAATCTGGTTAGTTTTTTACCTTAACACACCTTTATATTTTTAAGAAAAATATCGCAAATTATTACAAAACCAAGGTTTGATTTCACAAATACCACAACTTTGGAAAGATTCCGAAAGTACCATAAATTTTCTGTTTAAGGAAGGGTTCGTAAAAATATTAGGAAATGTTATTTAATCATTTAGTAAGTTTTTTCTAAAAAATTTTAGAATTCTTCCTAAACTAAAATTTTATAGTATTTCCTGAAATATTAATAAATCATCTTAAATCATTTAATACTCTTTCCTAAACTTTTAATAACATTTTTTTTTGCGTCTGTTATATCATTTAGAAGATATTTTAAATTTGTTATTATATTACAAATGAAGATCATTTACGACGAACAAACTCAACTCCCTCCAACAACTACAAACACGACGAACAATTTTATAGATGATTCTACAACGAACAATTCTATCTGCCTCACAAGAATCCACGATAGACATTTCTACATGCAGCACATTCACAATGGACACATTTACCTTAAACACACGAAACTACGACGAATTGGTCTCTTTGCACCTAGTTGAAGATTTCCAATAAATTTGTTTCTATTAATTTGCATAATCATATTTCCTAGGAATCGAATCTCATACACTATCTAAAAGCATTGATAAACCATTGGTCAACCACGGAACTAAAATGGTTTTGCACTAATCATTTTCATAAATTTAATATTTGTGATATTTTTTTGAATTTTTTCAATCTTTGCAGTAATTTTAGAAAATATAATATAAACTAGTTTTTTGAGTATTACCATCATTTTAAACATAATTATAACTCTTCTTAGTATTGGAAAATAAAAAAAAAATAAAAAATATTAAAATGCGAAGAACTTGTAATTATAGATGATAAAAAGTAAAAACCTATATAAGATAATTTAATCAATAAATTATCGGTACATGACAAATCCAATATTGACTGGCAACATATTAAGTTAGGTAATTATGTTTTTAAATGATAGGAGATCACTAAATATGATCTTGCTAATATGTGTTTTTGTCAACCTTTTTTTATATGATTACGAGGTTATTGGTGTTGGGGTCATTTTCACCCATCCGAAATTAACAGATGAGAAAATGCCTGACGTATCGAGAGAAACGTATATCGGTGTCAACTAAATGTCATGAACACCCGAGCCAAACTCAAACGGCTCGGGTGTCACACGAAAACGGCTCGGTGTCAACTAAGTGTCATGAACATCCGAGCCAAACTCAAACGGTTCAGGGTGTCACACGAAAACGGCTCGGTGTCAACTAAGTGTCATGAACACCCGAGCCAAACTCAAACGGCTTGGATGTCACACGAAAAAAAACGGTTCAGGGCCATGGAGAGAAAACGGCTCGGGTGCCCCTTACGCCTGGGTCAGTATCGGAGAAATGGCTCGGTGTCATCACCGTTGCCACCGGAGCCGCGAAGTCAGTCGAGCCGCGAAGCCACCCGAGCCGTGAGGCTTGTCGTCATCCAAGCCGCCGAGCCGCGAAGGATGAATGCTACCTGAGCTGAACATGGGTCGTTGCCACCCGAGCCGAACATGGGTCATTGCCACCCGAGCCGAACATGGGCCGTTGCCATCTGAGCCGAACATGGGCCATTGCCACCCGAAGCGATGATCACGGATGAAGGGCCCATGAAGATACGATGACATGAAGAAAGGAAAGAAGCGAAAAAATAGGAGAACTTCATTATCGTTTAAAGAGTCGCCCTAACCGACTTAGACTTGTATATATATTCATGTATCTCCCTTGAAAAAGAGATCGCCAATTTTGACCAAGAAAGACACTTGTTATTTTCTCTGCAAAAACTTTACAGAACAACTTAATAAAAATGATCGTTGGATCTCTGTTTCTGCTTTCTTGGTTTTTACTCAGAAGTTTCAAATCCCTTAAAAAGTCGAACCAAATTCAATTGTGCTAGTTTTGACTCCCACAATATGGCGCCGTCTGTGGGGAATTGAAAACAGCTCGGGTGCCACCGCAAAACCGATCCGAAGAAGATGACCAACGACAAAGGCAAGGATGCTGCTGACACCAAGAAAGCTGGCGTGGAGGATCAGACGAACAGACCAAAAAATGCCGGGGAGGCTTCGGCAACGCTCACAGAGATGAAGAACATGTTGGAGAAACTTCTCAAGAAGGCCGACGAGCAGGACAAGCTGAACAACATGGTGACAGAAAAGTTGGAAGCCCTGGCTACGGAGACCTGAACTGAACTAGAAGCAGGGGCTTAAACCCAATTGGACGCGGTGTCAGGTGCCTCAACCCGACATCCCTAGATTTCTCGAGCCCTCTCAACCGGCCGAGGATCCGTGGAAGATTGCCACCCCTCCAACAAAACTCAGCAAATCTGACCTATGGAACACAAGGAGCAGGCAATGCACCAACGGAGGATGAGCCGGCCCCGATCATCAATCTAGAAGAGGAGAATCAAGTGGAGCGCAGCGATGACCCCAAACTCCCAGCCACTAGCCAAATCCTAACCGAACGGTGCTAAGCCATCCCAGAAGGAGATCAAGAACTAACCGAAGAGGAAGAGAACTTCCTCTAGGCCTAGTAAGCACAGATCGATGGGGAGCGAAGAGCAGGGATCCGAGCCCAGAAAGAGGAGTTGGCTGCAATGCACGCAGATATGGACCGAGCAGCCACCGGCATAAAAGCCGTCTGATCCATGATACACAAAGCAACAAGCAAGGTTTCCGAAATAGATCTCGTACTGGAAGAAGCACAGAACACGCCATTCACGGTACGGATCACCAGTGCGAGAATCTCTGACCCAGGGAAGATAAAAGTTCTAATTTACGAAGTAAAAACTGACCCAAATGAGCATCTAACAGCTTTTGCCATAGCCATGGGTCGCTCTAACTTCAAAGAAAGTGAAAAGGATGCCGGATAGTGCCTCCTTTTCGTGGAACACCTTAAAGGTCCGGCGCTCCAGTAGTTTTCCAGGCTTGAGAGGAACTCCATAGAAAACTATAACCAGCTATCTGCAACATTCCTAAAGCATTACTCCATATTCATGGATCCCGGGACTTCAGATGCCGACCTGTGGACCTTAGCTGAGGGGCTAAACAAAATACTCCGAAGTCTCGTCGGAAGATTTAAAGCAGTCATGTCCAAAGTGGAAGGCTTAAGCGACAAAGCAGCTCTGCTAGCCCTTAAACGAGCACTGTGGTTTAATTCCGACTTCTGCAAAGAGATCGCACTAAATGCCCCCACAACAATAAAGGACACAATGCATCGGGCTGCAGATTTCATAACCGAAGAAGAGGAGATGAAGATCCTCACCGAGAAGTATGGAAAGGTAAAACCACCAAACCATCCTTACCAGGCTTCAAATTCTTCAAACAGTAAGAGAAACAACCAAAGTTTCGGCTATATCCTGCACGAGGGAGGCTTTCGAGAAGCTCATAATTATTAAATCGACACCCTTGGGTACGGTCGAGGAAGATGTCGAGGCTGTGGGAGAGGTTTTGTGGAGCACATGGACCAAACGCGACAGTTCTTTTGACAAAATGGCTTACTGCGAACACCATCACATCTATGGACATTCCACCGCAAACTGCCGCATCCTTGGCCCGAAACTTACCAAAAAGTTAGCAGCTGGCGAACTTGGAGGGAACATCAGCCTTAAGGAAGATTATTCTAAGCGTGATAGACGGGATGACGAGGCGCCACCCTCCGGGTCGAGAAGGAGGATAAGCATGATAATTGGGGGATCTCATTATTGCTCGAATACTTTCTCGTCGATCAAAGCATTCCAGCAACGGGCAGACGTCAGCATTAACTGGTCCAAACCATCGAAATTTCCAAATGACGTGATATCATTCGAAAAAAGCGAAACAATCGAAATCGATAGGCCACACGACGATCCTCTTGTAATTGAATTAATTGTGAACGATTGCGATGTAGCACGTGTATTGGTAGACATCAGCAGCACAGTGGACGTAATCTTCCTCGAGACTCTCAGAAGAATGAATGTTGATCTATCTGAGGTGGTTTCAACCCCGAAACCATTGACCGGGTTTTACGGGGAAACTACAATGACCGCCGAGACAATCAAACTCCCTGTCCGAGCTGGAAAAGTGACCAAAATCGTCGAATTCTCTGTAGCTGATCACCCATCAATCTACAATGTCATTATGGGAACCCCTTGGTTGAATTCCATGCGTGCCGTGGTTTTAACATATCACCTCTGCTTTAAGTTTCTCACCCCAAACAGAGTAAAAACGATTTGTGGGAACCAAAAGGAGTCTCGTGTCTGCTTCCTGGCCGCACACAAGCTTAGAAATCCGGTGGTAAATTCAAAGCGCAAGAAAATGAAGATAGATAGGGAGCCGGTCAAAGAACTTTCCAAAGTCTTATAACAATTACAGATTGCTGAGGATCGCAAAGAAGAAGTAACTAAACCAACCTGCGACCCCATAATATCAGTTTGCGTCGATCATGAACACCTGGAGCGATGAGTAGAAGTTGGAGCCAGGCTCGATGGAAAAATCAAGGAAGAACTCGTTCCATTCCTGAAAAAGAACATGAATATTTTTGTGCAGAGGATATGCCCGGAATCGATATCAGCGTAACAAGTCACGAGCTGAATGTTGATCCAATTCTCCCAAAACCAGTAGCAGGAGAGCCGCTTTTTCCGTACACTGTAATCTCCGCCACAACAGTAAGCAGCGTGCTGATTTGAGACGAACGCGAGGAACAGAAGCCAATATTTTACGTCAGCAAAATCTTGACAGACGCCGAGACAAGGTACCCACAAATGGAAAAATTGGCACTATCTGTAGTAATGTACAGCCCGAGTCAATCAGGAAGGCTAGCAAAATGGGCAATCGAGCAGAGCGAATATGACATCAAGTATCGCAGACGCACATGTGCGAAATCTCAAGTCCTGACCGATTTCCTGACCGATTTCCTGATCGAACTCCCTGAAGAGAGCATTAACAATGAAACACAGAGCCCGCCCTGGAAGTTTCACGTCGATGCCTCATCCTCCAAAAATGGCTCGGGAGTAGGAATACGTCTAACATCTCCAACTCGCGAACTGCTGGAGCAATTGTTTTGCTTAGATTTTCATGCATCCAACAATGAAGCATAGTACGAAGCCCTGATCGTCGGGATGAAACTCGCTGGTGGCCTGAAGATTGAGCAGCTTTACGCATTCTGCGATTCCCAGTTAGTCGCAAATCAGCTCAGTGGTGAGTATGCAGCAAAGGATGACCGAATGGACACTTACTTAAAGGTCATCAAAGAATTAGTTGTGCGATTCAAAGAATTCGTACTGACACGCATTCTACCAGGGGAGAACAATTCGGCCGATGCGCTCGTTGCTCTTGCATCGACTTCTAATCCGGACCTAAAGAGAATTATCCCGATATAATTCATTCGACACCCAAACATCAATCTTTCCGATACAGTGAACGCCGTAACTCATTCTCAAGCAGCTAAGCAAGCAAAAGAAGTCATAAACGGGCAAGAGGAGACAACTGAGATGCAGGAGGGATCGGCAAACTCGCCCTCAATCGAACCAGATATTGCTCTAATGGAAGAGGACACTCTGGAAGAATCTGAAATCGTCAAAAGCAACGATAATCCAGTCGTCGAATCAAACCCTGATGAAGAAGCGAGCGAGATCAAGGATGATTCACCAGAAGCTGAATATGGATGCGACAAAGATTGGCTCAACGTAATCAGAGAATATATATACGATGGGGTCCTACCAACTGAAAGATGGGCGGCTCGTAAACTTTGAGCCCAGGCAACTTGTTACATCTTACTGGACGGGAATGTGTTTAAGTGGAGATTTTTAGGACCATTATTAAGTTGCGTAGAAGGAAAGGACGCAAGGAAGATCATGGAAGAAGTTCACAATGGTTCATGCGGAAATCATTCAGGAGGGAGAGCACTGGCAATAAAAGTCAAGCGTCACAGTTATTATTGGCCAACTATGATGAAAGACTGCAAAAAAATTTCGGCCAAGTGCGAAAAATGTTAATGCCACACGCTAATGATTCTCCTCAATTTTATCAACGTACCCATTCATGCGATGGTCTATGAACATCGTCGGACCATTGCACCCCTCAAAGCAGAAACGATTCTTGTTGGTTCTGACAGATTATTTTTTGAAATGGGTCCAAGCCGACTCCTATGCTAGCATTAAAGACACATAAGTGGAGGCCTTTGTATGGAAAATATCATATGTCGGTATGGAGTACCATACGAGATCGTGACGGACAATGGCTCGCAGCTCATTTCTAATCGTTTCGAAGCCTTCTGTGAGAAATGGAAGATCAGACTTAGCAAGTCCACTCCAAGGTATCCACAAGAAAACGGTCAGGCAGAAGCAATCAACAAAATGATCCTTGATGGTTTGAAAAAGCGTCTCGATGAAAAAAGGGACGTTGGGCAGAAGAATTAGAGGGAGTGATGTGGTCTCACCGCACAACTCCAAGACGAGCAACTGGTGAAACCCCATTTGCCCTTATCTACGGGACGGAGTGTGTCATTCCACCAGAAACATACAAGCGAAGGAAGAACAAAGAACTGACGAAATGACACTCATCGACCAACTCACCGGCCGGTGGCTCATCCGTCAAGCCACTCACCGGCCGGCCACCTACAGAGGAAGAGGAGAAGAGCATCCGTCGAGCCACTCACCGGCCGACGGATGGCCATGCGGAACAAAAGCCCATTTCCACCACTCTCAAGCCCACAACTTCAAGACCCAAACCACTCAAGCCCATGGAACTTACCCAAGTTCTCCTATCTCATTTCTGTATAAATACTACTCTTATGTAGCCAAACAACAACAAGTTTCTCCATTTTCTTAGTCCATTGGTCTTTAGAGATACCCTTGGGATCTCATGTAAAATCCAATAGGATATGGAGAAAACTTCTACTTTCTAATGCAACTTTAGTTAAGTCTTTAATTATGTCTTTGTTTTTATGCTCTTAATTTAAGTCTTTACTTTATGCATTTACATTAAAGTCTTTACATTTATGCATTTACTTATATCTTTAATCTTTTCTCTTTCCTTTGATTTTGCTTCCACCATGTTCATGAGTGAGTAGATCTCACTTGTGGTGATAGGGTTAGGAAGATGTTGATGTTTATTGGTTGATAAATGTTTTTAGATTCTTTTTTTCTAGATGTAATGCCAGTCCAAAGTTCTCCTTAGAAGCTTTGGACATGATCTTGTATCAAAAAGCTCTCTAGAGAAGAATCTATTGTCTCATCACTTATAGAGTTCTTAATTCAAGATTGAGACTTGATCACTCTTGATCTAGATCTTAAGCTTTCCTCTCACATGGTTAAGTTTGGGGAGATGCTTGACAAACTCTTTTGTGAGCTTGGGTCACATAGCCATTTAATCGTGGTTCTATGAATCTTTGTGGTTTTGATGGACTTGGTTGTAAAACTAGCTTAGTCATTGGGATGAAATGCTTAACGGCGGATTTTGAATGTGGCTAATAGAGCTTTACTGCTAGTAACGGACTAGTCCATTGTATGTGTGTATATTTTGAGAGGTTCTTTCATGAACATCTAGCCTATAAAATCAACCACTTGAGTTTATATATCCTAACCCATGAACCACATTCCCACCATAATTTTCAAAACAAGCTTTCAAAAACCATCTCTTTTACATAAAGTTTTCATCTTTACTATTTTTACAATGATCTCTTTTCGCTTAGCATAAAAAAAAAACCCAAAAACTTTCTTTGATTTCATCTAGTTTAATTCCACTTCTTAGTCTTGTTGGCTTTGTCTCTCCTTCCTTTGGGTTCAACCCCTACTTACCGTTATTGTTATCTTATGCATCTCTAGTAGTGATAGGGCTTATAAATTTAAAACTTGTCACTTGCACAAATGATTGATCTTCACTTACTAGTAAAAGGTTGATCTTCACTTACCAACCATTCTCAAGACAACAAGGTGGTAACAATGATGCAGAAAATCATTGCAAATCAACATCAATCCACAAAGGAATTCAATGCTAGAGTTGAAGACATCTATACCGAGCTAAATGGGAAATTCAAAGCATTGTCTCTACATGTCAAAAATATGGATGTCCAAGTTTCTCAAACTGCGGATGCTATCAAACACCAGAGTGGAATTCTTCCATGAAAGGTGGAACACAACCCAAAGAGTTATTGAAATGCCATCTCTGAACTCGCAAAAGAAGAAGTTTTGGTGCCTCATCCAAGCTTGATCTTTGATGATAAAACACTCTCATCGTATTCTGAAGGAGGCATTCAAATCAACAACTTGGGAATAGAAGAAAACAAAGCTAACAAGCCAAAACCTCCAATGAAGACACTTCTTAAAGAAAGGGACCCAGGAAAATTCATCTTTCCATGCAAAATCGCAGACAACAATTTTTTTAACTCTCTTGGTGACTTTGGTTCTAACGTAAATGCCATGTTTGTAATAACTACAGAGAAGTTAAGACTCCATGGCTTCAAACCATCAAACATGACTCTTGTGTTTGGAGATTCTTCCACAGAGATCTCAAAGGGCATAGATCAAGATCTGCAACTTAAGATCGAAAGAAGCATAGTATCTGCAGCTTTTTACATCTTAGAGATGGATGAGGATATGTCTTTGATACTTTGGAGAGGTTTCTTGGCTACCGTGGGGGCTGTCAATGACTTCCTCAACCACATGAAATCCTTTAAAATTTGATATAAACACTTTTTACCCTACAATTTCCTCGTATGGTCTTTATGCAGGAACAACTAGCATTGGAAAAAAAATAGCTTTAGATCCTGTAGATAAGATGAACACGCCTAAAGATGCCAAGTAAGAAGACGATGTGATCAAATACTTTGATAAGGTTACAAATAGAATGTTCTCTCATGTCAAGATCGTGATACTTTATGAGCTAAAAGGAGTGAGTGCGGAAAGAATTCAACAAATGATGGATCTTACGAAGAAGGTACTTCTTGAAGGTAAAGTCCTAAGAAGCAATGCTAAGAACAAGTTGACAATCAATCATGAAGCCCATGATCCAACAACGAGCAATACCGAAGAATCTAAGAAAAGACTGATTTTCTTAGACTATTCGTCTCACGCCTAGAAAAATGGCAGTCAAGTCGAGGTAAATGACTAAAATGAAGCGTTTAGTGGGATGCAACCCACTGGTAATTGTCTAGGATTATTATTTTTCTTTGGTTTTTAACAATTTACCTTAGTGCCTCATGAATGGATAAAAAAAAAATCGATCGATCAGGCCTCCCTTGATCGATCGATCACCACCCATGTATGTTTTTGACCTTTCATGAATGCAAACAAAAAAAATCATAAACCCAATAAAAAGAGTCACAAACGGAATTTAATTTTCCAACGATCATTAAGGTACCATTCTCTATTGATTCTTTTCATGCTCTTCAATTCATTATGTCTTACTTCGATTTAATTTCACATCGGGAGGGTATGATTTAAGTCTGCGGAAGGGTTCCTCGTTATCTGACGATTTTTATTTTCTTTTTGGTTTATTTTTTTTTTTATCGAGTTGTTTTAAAAATTTCTTGAGTCAAAATATTTTATTGATTCAAAATATTTCATTGAGACAAAATAGTTGGGAATTATGACATTTTCTAGGAACATATGCTTTGATTTTGCAACTTAGTGACCATTGTGACGGGTTTGTTCAAAACATACGATTTGGAAACCGCATGACTGGACTCTCCTAGAAAATTTTAACTTGCATTTATCTTGAAATATCTGATTTTGACTCTATATTATTGGACTACTAACCCGACTTATTTTTCTCATTAAAGGTGTTAGATCAGGGAAATAGATCATATATTCATGACTTCTTATTCTCTTTACCACTCTATGTGTTAGATCCTGAATAGCCATCTCATTTTTAGTTGGTACCCCCACCTTAAATCTTACTTATTTTATCCCGAATCAACCTTAGCTTCTCTGTGGTTCCGATGATCAATTCAGGATCAATACATTTGGTCTTCCTATAGCTTCTGCCCAACACAACCGGGCACGACATGGTCTACCATACAGAGCTTCAAATAGCGGCATACCAATGCTCACATGATAACTATTATTATAAGAAAACTCAACTAATGGTCATAGATTCTCCCATGACTGCCAGCTATCTAAAACACAAGATCTCAACATATCTTATAGTATTTGAATCGTTCTCTCAGACTGCCCATCTGTCTGAGGATGATAGGCGGTACTGAAATGCATTTTCATACCCAAAGCTTGATGTAAGCTATCCTAGAAGTATGAAGTAAATTTTGGATCACGATCAGAGATAATACTACTCGGGACGCCATGCAATCTTACAATTACTTTCACATATATCTCTACGAGTCGAGATGATGAGAATGTCATTTTTATTTTAAAGAAATGGGCTGATTTAGTTAGCCGGTCTCCTGTCACCCAAATCAAGTCATTTTTCTTATGCGGCCTCAAGTGTCCAGTTAAAAAAATATCTATAGAAACCTTATCCCACTTCCACTATGGAGTATGCAAAGGATGAAACGTACCACAAGGCTTTTAATGCCCGATTTTCATTTGCTGGCACACTCAACACTTAGACACAAATTTGTAATATCCCCTTTCATACCATTATATTGATAGAAGACTTAAGTGTTTGATACATCTTTGTGCTGCCTGGATGAACTGTATATCTAGATTGATGTTCTTCTCTCGAAATCTCATCCAACAGCTCATACAACTTAGGTATGCAAACTTTTCCTTTGTATGATAACACTTTGTCACTTATACGCTTGTACCCTAAATACACGTCAATGGTTAATCCTGAATAGCCAGATCATTTCACCTTAAACCTTACTTATTTTCATACCTCATGCAGTCTTTTTTTCCTTGTCATATATGTAGATCATATGTGCAAAAATATCAGAGAGAAAATAATCGACGCAGTTCTCCAACCACTGCAAATGCAGGGATTGGTGAAACTTGGTGGAGTGCTATGATGCGATTCAGGAGCTTACTTTTTCCTTGGGATTCACAAAATCATGGTAAAATAATGTGCCTATCAGACTCATGTTAAAAAAAAAGACAGTTTCCCCCTTTTAAAAAACGTGAAAAACAAAGGAAAAGGAAACGAGACAATATAAAAGAGTCTCATGGCGAGAAAAACCCCAAAGAATACCATGGATCGATTTAGAGAGAGTTGGAGTTAACTGCACTGATTCCCGGGAAAAAAGTCTAAGTATAGGGAGATAGACATCAAAGAAGTGGTTAGAAATTATGGACATCAACGGGTCCATTCTCTCTTGCGATTTTTCATAATAGCTTGCATCCTCCGGAGCGTCTGGTAACCCTAGACACTTTTAATTTCACCACTAAATCAGCCTTTTTAACTCCTATCACCGTCTATCCTGAATTACATCCTTTGATGAGAGAATTCACGCAAACTAGGCATGACCACGGTTACGGTTATCACGGGTATGGTTTTTTAACCACCGGTTATGGTTATAATTTTATTTAATCTTAATCTTAACCATTTAATATACGGTTAAAATGGTTACGGTCAAATACGGTTACGGTTAATACGGTTATGGTTAGATACGTTTACGAGTATTTGATGATTTTGAAGCGGTTAATAATATGGTTATAATTATAAAATTATGTAATTTTTAAAAATGGAATAGTAAAAAAATAAATGGAGACTTATTATTAAAAAATATTGTTTGAATTCTTTAATATGTTTTAAAAGTCATGATCATGTATCACTATTTGTTAGAATGGTACTAAAATCAAAAAATGAATGGTACTAAAATAAAATAAAATTATTTTTCTATTTTTTTTTATTTAAAATTTAATTAAAATTTTAGAGTTTAATCTTCTTACAAAATTAGTTATAGGCCATGAAAATTGCATCCACGATCTACTTTTTACTCTTCTTCTTTAATTGATGTGCTTGAATTATTACGTATATTTGTTAGAAAAATAATCAATTATATTTAGCACATTCACTTTTAAATTTTAGTTAATATTGTTTCTATTTTTCTTAATATTTTAAGATTTGGAATCGATAAATATTGATTATACATAATTTTTTATGTCAAGTTGATCATATATAATTAATTATAGTTATGTATAATTTTAATTTAAAATGGTTACGGTTAAAATTTTAACATTTTAACCTTACGATTAACCAACGGTTTTTATACGATTACGGTTAATTAACGGTTACGGTTAACCATAACCATAACAAATTTTGTTAACCATAACTAATATATTTTTACGGTTAACGGTTGCGGTTTTTAACCTTTTTATATGGTTACAGGTCTGGTTACGGTTTAAACGGTACGGTTACGATCCGAAATACGGTTACGGTTTGATTTTGATCATGCCTAACGCAAACTTAATGAATGTAGAGAATCAAATGATATGAAATTGAGGTTTTTGTAGGTTTGGGATTTAGAGTATGGACAAGGCTTGCGAAGTCATGGTGGGATAAGATGAGAATGTTTTTGAGCTAACATTGTTGCATGTGGATTACAAGTTAAAATTTCAAGGCTATGATCTCAAGGATATGTGAGTTCCTACGTTTTCAAAACCCTTTTCTATACTTGAATTACTGTTTTGTTTGAGGACAAACAAAATTCTAAGTCTGGAGAGTTTATATACCTTAGATTTTACCGGTTTTTAGTGTGTTTTTAATCGGTTTTTATTAAAGAAACAATTTAGTTTCAACATTTTATTGGTGTTTTTAGTGTTTTTGTATTTTTTAGAGCTTTCGCAGGAAATGTGGACAATTTGGATGCAAAACAGACATTTCGAAGATTGGATAGCTTTCAAGCATCAAAGCTTTTGCATCAGATGGATGGGAGTATTACTTTTCATCTCCAAGTGGTTTGAAACAAATCCAATGGATGGATCTCAAGATATGCCTATTTTACTAAAGACTGGTCGTTCTGACTACGAGATGGAGCAAGCAGAGGAGTAGAACATCAATTGATCTATCACCTCTTAGTGATCAATCAATCAGAAACTATCAGAAAGTCCATGTCCTGAAAAGCTAAGTAATCGGTCAATTACACCCCTCGTGATCGATCGATCGCGTCACGAAAAAAGGAAATTTCAATGTTATCGAATAACTTCCTAAATATTTTGAAAATATACCCTAGCCGACCTCCTCTGCTATATAAGCATAGAGAAGCCACGGAAATCATCATCACCAACACAGCCACCAAAGTTCTTCATCACCAAAATTCTTTTATTTTCTTTTTGTTCGATAAGGGAGAAGATCTCACTTCTTGTACCTCTACGGAGAAGTTTTATGAAGCTTATCTCTATTGATCTTAATGAATATGTTTTCTACTACTTTTACTTTAGTTTTCATGTCCATGTGTGAGTAGATCTCTTGTTGGGTTTAAGGGGTTATTCAAGGAAATTTTCATGGTTCGAAATAAGGTTTAGGAATATAGACACTCTTGATTTGTGAAGTAGATCGATTCATCTAGGTCTAAACTTACTGCATGTTTCTTTATTGATCATCTAGAACTGAACTTAGAACGATTTCAGCTTGCACACTACTTGAGTTATCGTTTTGATCTGATCTGAGAAGAGCATATCGCTTGCGAGAGTTGAGTTATTGAGTTAGGTGAGCATATCGAACATGTTATTGTTAATGCTTATCAAACTATGTTATTGACTGCGAGAGTTAATTAATAGGATTGCTTAGGTAAAGTTGATTATCGCCACGAGAGTGGGTTAATCAAACAGTGATTTGAGTTATAGAACGAAAAACAAGTTGATTGCCTCTAGGAATATTCATGAATAATTTGGCCCATAAATTCCTGAGAATGCTCTGAATGCCCAACATTTTAATTATATTTACTACAGGAAATGTGGGTATTAATAGCAATACAGGATAGCGTTTTTAATGTTTCTCTCCGCACCAAAAGAGATTTGGCCATAATATAATTTAAAAAAAAAAATCAAAGATACATTTTTTTGAATATGAAGCTAAGTTAATTATCTTTATAAATATGAAGATATAGTGTAAATTTCTCAACAAGATCACTCAAAATGCTAAGAAATCCAAGAGAGTGAAATGCAAGAATATAAGCAAGATAAAAGTATCGGACCATGAGCAATACTATCATGAGAATGGATTAACAATCAAACAACAGTGCAAAAGATTGGATGAAATACCATCCTTGAACATGGAACTCAATACTATGACTAATCCACTTTCGTGGTACTAACCACTTCATATGATCACCTAATTGTCAAAGACTTTTGCACTTGCAATTAGATAGTAAATGAGCATTAATGAACAAGTCCAATTAGTTCACTAAACACCCTAAACATCAATGGTTAATTGGCTAGGATATGCAAAACTCACAAAAGGTTTGGTTCAAACATTTCCACAAACACCTTTCGGGTGTAGAAATGCCTAAGGCCTAGATTTTGAGTGATCAAATCAAAACTAGCTTTAATCTCAACCTAAGTGAAGGATCTAACAATAATCAACCCTAATAATCATCATCTAGCCATCAAAGCATCATAATCAAGCATAACTCATAGTCCAACAAAAGAGAAAATATGGATCATGGGCATAAGGAATTGACTAGGGATGATTAACATGTAAGTAGTGATGCTAGGACAAGCAATCAAGTTAAATTCCAAGACATGGATCCCATAAAGTATACTAGTTCACTTTCATGAGACTAATCCATTCACTAATCATCTAATTAAGCTAATTGCAATTAAAATGACTAATGATCTTTAATGCATATTTCCAATACGTCAACAAACCACCTTAATCATCAAGTGTTAATTGGCTAAGATGTGGAAAGCATGTTTAGATTTTGTCTAGAAATTTTCACAAATACCTTTCGGGCATAAAAAGTCCATGATCAAGGATTTGATTAGCAAAGTCAATCCTAGATTTGGGTTCACTCTAAACATATGAAATCACAAGAATCTAAACCTAAACATCATTAATCAATCATCAATCAACCATAATCTAACCTAACCCATAATCCACAAGAAGACTAATTCATAAACATGATGAAGAACAAAGAAAAATACATAAACATTATGAAAATGCATAAATAAAAGATAAGGGATAAAAGAGTTGAATAATTGTTCTCTAAAAGTGGCATGATGAGATGAAGATCTTGTCCAAACATCAAGAAGAGATCTTGGATCTAATCCAAATCTAGAGGAAAGAAAACTTAAGGTTTTTAATGTGCTAAAACATATATATAGTGAAAGGGGCAGGTACCGGGTCAACCCGGGACAAACCGGGTTAAACCCGGATTTGTAAGCAAAAAGTGTGTCTGGCATCGACATGCTGCATCGACCAGATGAGGAGGACTAGTCGATACAACGTGCACCAGAACTCCTTGATTTCTGTTGCTGCTCCCATCGACCTGCTGCACCGACCTGGTGAGCACAAGAGGTCGATGCAGTGTGCATCCGGTGCTATTTGGCTCCTCTTTACTCCCCTTGGTTCTCTTTCATTCTCCAATTGATTCTTCTTGATCCTAGACCTCCATAGTACCTAAAATAGACTCAAAATACAATGCAAATGCAACATATGGACATAGGACTCTAAGACTAAACCTAAACTAAATGGAATCTAAAATGAAGGAAGATATGCATTAAGTGATTTAAATGAGTGTAAAAGCTAAGAGAAATGCATGCTAAGGAGTGCTAAAATATGGACACATCACGGATCACCTAGACTCCTTACCGATTGGGCTCCGGAAGGTAAATAGTTGTGAATCTTGACAATTTTTTAAACGCCCGTTCATTTTTCCTCTGACCCTTCTCGATATGTATTTCTTAGAAGCTCTTCCCTGGGATACCCCCGCCTATGTCGAGTTCCCGGTTGATCTGTACAAGCTTCTGGCCGCCTTTCGCGATTTAGCTTTTCTTCTTCGAGAAGAGTTGTTGGAGAGGAGTTCGCTGACCGTCTCCCCATGGAAGCCGTTCGTCCGCTCCGGTAATCTTTCCCTCCGTCCTCCTTTCCCTATATTTTGTTGATTTCTTCGACGGTTATTTGAACATCTTTTTGACTCCTCTTCTTTTTATAGAGTCGGTGCTTACGCTGGCCGCCTTTTGGTTCAGTCTTAACTTGGTTGAGCTTACTCTCCCGCTCCCAGATACGACTCGTCCCGGGGCAGATTAATGAGTTGGCCATCCCCGCATGTTCCAGATGCCAAGGCTTGGAGTCGGAGAGAGGCCGAGCTTGGGTGGGGGGGGGGCAGAGTCATCGAGGGAGAGGTCGGGTGATGATATCGATGTTCTGGAAAGCTCCCGAGGAAGAAGCGAGCCCGTTCTCCAAGCTCTTCACATGATTAGAGTCCTTTTTTGTATGATCAATGGTTGATTGAAGAAGATGGACTTTCCTTTAGAAATTCTGAATGAACAATATCTCCCTGCTACCAAGACAAACTTTTAGTGTCATGCTTTTCATTTGCGTCTTGTTTGTTGGCCCTATTTTGGGGGCGGATAGACATGTTAGTATTTTGTCTGCTCTTACTCTGCCTACGACAGAAGAAGAAGAGCATACCTCTATTTTTATTCTGTGTATTCTTTTTTGGGCTCCATTTTGCTGGACGCTCTAACAGCAGAGGAAGAGCGGACTCTATTTATATTTTGCTAACACGTTTTTTGTAATCTTCTCCTAGGGAAATAAGAAGAAACTAATAAATGATGGGTCTGACTGGTAGCATGTAGTATCAAAGTTGAGTTGCAGTAGATGTTATAATTTGATATAACTTGCAGTAAAAATATGCTGTAGAAACTGCAGATTTATGTGGTGAGTTTGCTGTAAAAATATGAGTTAACATACTTATCAATACAACTGACTGGTAATTATGATGTATAAGTCCCTGTATAAAAAGGAGACAGTTGATCGGTATTACGCATAATCTATTTGTAATATGCGCTTTCGCTGCTCTTACTCTGCATTTAATATCAGGGATAAGCGGATTCTATTTGTATTCTGCGTCTTCTTTGTTGGGCCCCATTTTGCTAGAAAAATTAAGTCTGTTTAGTTTTATTCGCTTTTACTCTGCATTTAACAGCAGAGGTTGAGCGAAATCTATTAGTATTATGCAATTTCTTTGCTGGGCCCCGATTTTGCTTTAGAGAGTGTGCATTAAGTGAGTTTAGTTTTTAATCTGCTCTTACTCTGCATTTAATTGTTAAGTTATAGCTACTAGTACGAAACAGAGAGTATCAAGTTAAGAAATTACAAATACTTAAACAAGTAGAAAACAGAAGAAGAGGACGACCGAAACAACACCAACAAGCACTCCAATCATTAGCGTCACAATCGTATCTTTTTTTTCCAAACACCATGTCATGAAGATTCATAACCATCCCTCGAAGCGTATTGAAATCATTATCCGCCAATTCAAGATTCAGAACCGTCTCATTGAGCTTCTTCAACTCTTCGTCACAACTCCGCAGCAAGGGCAACATCTGGTCCCACGAGTACAAGACATTGTTCCACATCATCTGAGGGTCTATGTTGTCGTCATTGATATCAGATGTAATGTATCCAATGTGATCCTCTAGTAAACCCATCTCAACTTTAATGTCCTTGAACTCATCCATCATGGTGTCATCCCACCATCGCCTTGTGTGGCGGATGCGACCTCCATCCCAAGCGTACAATATACATGACAAACATAACTGAAATCATTAATCTGGCACATTTATAGAATCATGAAGTTCAAATATTTTCTCACCTTGTTCATATCACAGGTATAGAATCTCCTTCCAGCATTTAAACCGGTTGTTTCAGTTTGAATCACTATCTTACCACCACAACAGGGGACACAACAGCGTATAGGAATCTCGTAGTGTCCGTCACGGCAATCCTTAGAGCTTACGCTGGATGCCGGAGATGTGGTGTCACTGTTGTTCATGCCGTAATTGTAAGGACCGAAAGCCATAACCCCAAGTATTGACTCTTTTTCGAATGAGAAATGTGAGTTTAGCCACGACAATGAGAAATTTAGTTTTATCGATAATATACGACAAAAAGCATGAATTTTTAATCTCTTTGAAAACGAGAAATTTAGGTTTTAGGGAGAAAATTGAAAATTGAAATCTCTTTGAATTTGTTAAACATTTTTTATCTCGTGGCAAAAACGGGCACATATCTTTATAGAACTGATCTGAAATGGTACTATCGATAATATACGGTAAAAAGCATGAATTTTTGCTAGTAAAAGGGGTAGAATCGTTATTTAACGGGAGAATCAAAGGACAAAGTAGGTGTGGTGTTAATTTAATTTGTATCGTTTGGAATTTCTCGCCACATTATCATTATTTAGTAGCGAAGGCATGTCCTACGCACCAAACCAACGTCACGACGTGTATTCTCTCTTTTAACTTTGCCTTATTTGCATATTCACTGCAAATATTATGCAAATATGGTATAATATAACTTATTATACAATATAAATATTACGCAGCTTCTCTGCAAATACTGTATTAGATGTGTTGTTTACAAGCAGATTACGACACATTTTTAAGCAGATCATAGCATTTTGCTTGCATAGCAGTGGCATATTCGATAACTAAGAGTTAAATATTAAATGAATGTACCATAATAACCGTTTTTCTTATAACATTGGAAAATTAAAATTACATAGATAAAAAACATTGGATATTCTACGAAGCGTCCAGGGAACGGTCGCGCTTCATCCCCCTAGAACTCCCAGGAACATCGCAGCCAACGTCAGCCGATCCAAACTCGCGACTAATACGATCCAAGAACCTTGACTGGTGGGTCAAAGTTGTTGCCACAACCCTAACCAAATCCACTATCGTCTCCATATTCTGAAGACGAGTCTCCAAACCACAAATCCTAGGACGTAGGGTTACTCCCTCCAACTCTAACTCCTCGCAACGAGGACAATGAACATTAGTGGTGCGAGACAGATACACGTTTTGCCAAGTAAGCGTAAGACGATCCAGGCTACCTGGACGTACCTCTGCTTCGTCAAATTCCGCCTTAAGAGAACTCCCATCAACTGCATCTTCGGAGAGAAAAAATCCAGGACGTCGGTAAGGGAGTGGAATCAAGAAAAAGGCATTAGGAAATTCAGGATATGTGCGACGGTTCTGCTTTGTAGGCACTGATGAATCGCAATAGACAGAAAACGCATGTTAAAAGAGTGAGATTGATCAATTCATCAAATAATTCCAAAAGGAAATAGGGAAATTACCTGGATCAGACCACAAGTGGGGAATCCCGGCAGGACCGAAATGACGAACAAAGAAGTAGTGAATCTTGTCATCATCACCACCTTCTATATGGAGGAGAAGTTTAACTGGAGATCTGCAACCGTCACGAAGAACAAGTTCATACCTATTAGACTAGGGGTCTACACTCCGAACCTCAAAAGCCCCAAAAATCATAGCACTCGAAATAGTGATTCAAGATAAGTCCGACAGTATTTGGAGGGAGTTTATCAACCCCCATGAGCGGGCATTAAGCTGGCTGGATGCAATCCAAAGTTCTTCACAAAACTCCATCATCAACAAAGACAGCCGATGGCGGAAACCTGCGTGAAAGTAAGACCAATAGACGGTGACATAGCCTACTGGAGGAATCCCAAGAAAGTATTGAACCTTTGGATATTGGAACCAATCCGACTTCCAAGACACAACAGGATGAACACTGATGGGTTTGCTCCTGCCAAAGGAAGGAGCCGATGAGGAAATGGCAGACATAAGAATCAAATAAGCTTGGTGGGACTGATGGATAGAACAGAAGAATAAAATATTCGCTTGCGTTGTGTTAGAAATGAGGAAATGATAATCTTTGTTTGTCCAAAAAAGGAGATCTTTATACTCGTGGAAGGAAAACCGAATTGGTATGGAAACCCTAATTGGTCATACTATGCAGCTATTACTGGACGCCACTGCGATGATACTGCGGGTTGTGAAGCGCCACGTGTCTATCATTGTATGATTCAACACGATAACCAAGGTACATTATTAATTGTCCTACTCCAATACGTCATAATCTGCAGGTATCACCATGTGTCGATCATCGCATGATGCAACACGATAAATAAGGAAGGGCAGTAACGCGAGTACTCTGCTTATATTTTGCAATAAATTTAATAGTACTCTACTTACGGGCCTTGTAATAATACTCTTTTACGCGCCTTCTGTTAGTACTCTGCTTTAATTTATTATCAAAACACGCGCCTTTTCTGCATATACTCTACTAGATAAACGATTGAAATGATGAAAAGGTGGACCGTTGAAATGACAGTTAATCATAAAATGACGTATGTGGTTTCGCTTTATCCCTCTCACTTAGTAACTGTTCCACTCCCGTCTATAAAAAGAAGAAGAACCCTATAAATAACTTGTGGCTTCTCTTCTACTCAATTTCATTTTTATGTGCAGTTGATTCCTATTTTTAATAGGCACATTCTCTGCATTTTACTCTTTTACAAGCACATATTCAAGACATCATGGCCGCAGATTATTCGAAGAAAGCACCAATGTTAGACCTGGAGTTGGAAGTAGAAGAGAAGCGAAACAATGCAGTTATGGAGGCGGAAAAGGAAGGAAAGGATCGCCCGAGGGCAATTTTTCTGATGGTGCGATCTCAAAAGAGAGCAAAGGATGAAACTAACCGCGTCAAACTCAAGTTGGAAAGAATAGCTGGTAAACGCTCTATGTTGGAGAAGATGATGCATGAAGAACAAGTGGTCATGGATGCTAAGCGGCAACAGTTAACAGATAAAGAAAAGATTGCTGACGAGGAGCTGAGAGGAATTACAGTTCCTCATATTGATTGGTTCAAACTTGATCGTTCGTTTATGGAGGACTAAAGTGATTTATAACTCTTGTTATCTTTTTTGCGTCGTGTGTTTGAACTTTAAACTTTAAAATCTGAACTTACACTACAGAAAATGTGGGTATTAATAGCAATACATGATAGCGTTTTTAATGTTTTTGCTATAGTTGAGTTATGAAAAACTTTACATAGCGTTTTCGAAATAGCAAACGCTATGATATGATGGGCGCCAAAAAAATTTGTGCTCGCGCTTAGTTTTGGTTCTATCTTTGCTCAGTGATAGCAAAGAACACAATAAAAACGTCATCATAGGGATAACCGGGAATCTGACATTTTATTGTCTCCCAAAATTTGACTAAGTAAAAAAAAATGGAAAAAAACAAATAAAATGGAAATTATCGAGATTAGGATTGACATTAAAAAATCCGTAAACTCAGATTCTCTGCTCTGTCTCTCTTTCGTATTGTCTGAGTATAGAGAATTTGAATTTCCTTTTGACAAGTTCCTTTCTCGGATTCATTGATACATATTTGATTTCCTTCAACTTGAGATTGTTAAAACCAATTTGATTCCGTACAAATGACGATTGTATATGTATATATCTATTATATTATTTTGTTGATGTGCATTATATATATGTTCTGAAGCTTTGGTTAAAGAGACAAATGGAGGATGTTGTATAGCTGTTCATGGAGTGTTAAATCTCTGATCACAACAAACTAGTGATCCCAAATCCCTAATAGTTGAAATAAGAGAAGCAGTTTCAAGGCTTGTGAGAGAGTAGCCTCTCTTTTAACCAGAGTACCAGTCATGTAAAGTTGAGGAGAATCAACAAGTTGGGTCATCTTTTCCATTGCTTGTTACTGTTTTCTCACTCTTTATTTCTATGGTTTTATTTTGTTGACCTACTTCAGTTTCCTCTCCCTCATTGGATATTGCTAAATTTGAACTACGCATCTTTGGGGACTTTGAATAGGTTCGATGACTTTGGGGTTGACGGGTGTCCTGCAGCTAAAGAGTAGGCTCCAAAGCTTGATCTTGCCAAGGCGTATTCTATCTTCTAGATTAGGAGTAACTTTGCCCAACATAGAGGTAACTAATGACCTTGTTATGATGTTCTTGTCTCTTGTGCTCTATTTATGTGTGTCTTTTTATTGCTTGGAGAAGTCAGATAAATTATGGTTACTATTGCCACTGCCTAGAGTTTCAGGGGCCTAAGGCGAAAAAACATAAATTTTATTTTAATAATACTTTAATAAATAATTACCGTTTAAATTTTTAAAAAAAAAAAATTTCAACAATATGTATTTTGCAGAATTGAAAACGGATTGTGACGCAACAACATCACTAACATAAACCATTAAATTATAAAACTTAATTTTATATTATAAAATGTATAATTTTGTTTTTTACAATGATATGAGCACTATAAAATATTATATAAAAAGTTTTTTAAGGAAAAGTTGTAAAACTTGAAAAATATAAAGAAAATCAACTGAAATAAATACAAAATCACTGTCCGAAAGAAAAATATAAGATTTTTGATGGTATTGAACTAAAATTACTATAAAAATAATATAATGTATAATATTTATCTTTTTACCTAAATATTTATCTATAATTTGGGGTCCCAAAATTTCACAATATAATTGGGGGCCTAAGGCCAATGCCTCAAATTTTATGAGGTAGGCACGGCCTTGACTATTGCTGCCTTGAAAGGAGTTGGAGGCTTACTCTTTGTTATCAAAAAACATCGTTTGTGCTTAAGCTTGGCCTTCATGGCTTTATTGCAGATTGTGTGAATGATGAGCTAGTGAAATTGATGTTGCAGTTGCTAAGATTTGATATTTTGTGTTGAAATGAGAGGGATGAGGATATATATATCCATACGTATGCAAATCTTAAACACAGTGTATATATCCATGTTTTATTTTAGTTTGTGTATTGTATTGTATCTTTAATATTGTTCTTTTGCAGGGTGGTTGATTGGACTAGCATAGGCTTCTTGTTTTCGAAGAATTCATTCAGAATTGCTTAAAGAATCATGAAATTCACAGAGATTTGTACTTCCAGAAACTTCGGAGAGTACCGGAAAAAGCATAGACACGTCTCTATGAGAACTTTGAAGAAGTGGTCAAGGCAGATTCTTAAAGACTTGGATTCTTTAAAGACATTTTTATGTATTTTAAATTTATTTTCAATTTTGTGATACATCTATGGATATTTCTCTCTAAAATATTTTCTTTTTTTTGTTGGCTTCTAAGGAAATACAAACAAATCCCATGTCTAGGATTTGAATTTTTTTTTAAAAACCAGCAAAACAATCTCAAATTAAATTACATTAACATTACTTGAAAGAATGAATCCAATCCAATAAAAGTTGGTTTATTTAGGATAAGTGAGTCTTTAATTTAAGGTTTCTTGAAAAATATTTTTATATTTCTCAACTAATTATACAATATATTATTGTTTCATCCTAAAATCGTAAAATGTAAAAATCATTTTTTTTATAAAAATACGAAATAAAAAGAAGAAATTATGAATTTTTTTTAGGGTTTAGGGTATCTCAATACATAAATAACTTTTAGTATAGGGTTTTAGTTTTTATGAATAAAAGAGTGTTTGATTTAGGGTTTAGGGTTTATGGTTTGGTTTATGATTTATGGTTTAGAGTTTAGGATAAATTAATAAATTAGTATTCTATTTAGAATTTAACGTATAGGGTGTAGGGTATCTCAATACTCTATTCACGGTACGGATCACCAGTGCGAGAATTCCCGATCCAGGGAAGATGAAGGTGCCAATCTACGAAGGAAAAACCGACCCAAAGGAGCATCTAACGGCTTTCGCCATAGCCATGGGTCGCTCAAACTTCAAAGAAAGCGACAGATGCCGGGCAATGCCTCATCTTCGTAGAACACCTCAAGGGCCCAGCACTCCAATGGTTTTCCAGGCTCGAGAGAAACGTCATCGATAACTACAATCAACTGTCTGCAGCGTTCTTGAAGTATTACTCCATATTCATGGATCCTGGAATGTCAGATGCTGATCTGTGGACCCTTGCCCAAGGGCATAACGAAACCCTCCGAAGCTTCGTTGGAAGATTCAAAGCCGTCATGTCCAAAGTAGAAGGCTTAACCGACAAGGCGACCCTGCTGGCCTTAAAACGAGCACTTTGGTTTAACTCCGACTTCCGCAAAGAGATTGCACTGAACGCCCCCACAACAATACAAGACACAATGCACCGAGCTGCATATTTCATAACCGAAGAAGAGGAGATGAAGATCCTCACTGAAAAGTATGGAAAAGCAAGACCACCGAGCCACCCTCCCCAGGCTTCAAATTCTTCAAACAATAAGAGAAACAACCAAAGTTCCGGCTACGTCCAGCACGAGGGAGGCTTTCGAGGAGCTCATAACTATCAAATTGACGCCCATGGATTCGGTCTAGGAAGAGGCCGAGGCCATGGAAGAAGTTCATGGAGCACGTGGACCAAAAGCGACAGTTCTTATGACGAAATGGCCTACTGTGAATACCATTATTACTACGGACACTCAACCGGAAATTGTCAAAGTCTGGGCGAACAACTCACGGCGAAACTAATGGTGGGAGAGCTTGGTGACACTATCAGCCTCAAAGATCTCGAACGAGAAGACGAAGAAGACCAACCTGATCAAACTGTCCAAACTAGAGACGCAGTTAAGAGAGGGAAGCAAACCAACAAGGCAACACAGCAGGATTCCCGAAGAAGAATTAACATGATAATTGGAGGATCCTAGTACTGCATAGATACGGGGTCCGCAATCAAGGCGTTCCAGCGCAAGGCGGATGTTAGCACCAACTGGTCGGCGCCCGCCAATTTTCCAAATGACGTGATTTCGTTCGAGCAAAGTGAAACAGTCAGCATGGACCAGCCTCATAGCGATCATCTCGTTATCGAGCTGATCATAGGATACCACGACATTGCCAAAGTGCTGATTGATATGGGAAGTTCTGTCGATGTTATTTTTCGAGAAACATTAACGCATATGGAAATCAATCTATCCGAAGTTACAGAAACGCCGGAGCCACTAACCGGATTTTCAGGAGAATCAACGATGACAGTTGGAATGATCAAGCTACCCGTTCGAGCCAAAGGAGTAACAAAGATCGTAGAATTTTCGGTGGCAGATCATCCTGCGATATACAACATTATCATGGGAACCCCTTGGATAAATTCTATGAAAGCTGTCCCATCAACATACCACATGTGCATAAAATTCCCGACGCCGAATGGAATCAAAACCATTCGTGGAAATCAGAAGGAGTCCCGAAGTTGTATTATGGCTGAGCATAAGCTCAGGATTCCTATAGCAAAACTTAACACCAAGACGAAGCAGAAGAAAGCCAAGCCAAACCGGCAACCTAAGAACGAGCTATCTAACTTCAGTTCGACCGGGAGTGTATGAGCTCGCTAACATTACCGACATTCTAGTACCAGGATCCAAGAATGCAATGCATCTCAAGAAATTCTATCACTAAAGTATTTTACATGAACTATGAGGCGGCTTGATCCCTATAAAGGGTACGTAGGCAGCTCATCTTCGGATGAGTTCAGCTGCCCCCTCCCTTAAAAAAGGGAGGGAGTGGGTACATATACTCGTATACTCCCATCTTTATAATATACTCTATGTCTAATTAAAGCAAACTTTTCGAAGCTAAGATATTCAAATCACATCCTTTACGGATTACTACAACCTTAACAAAACAGGCATCCCACTCACATCCTCTACGGATTACCAATCTCAACTAAATAGACATTTCATATCACCTCATTGCTGTTGGCCACAACAACGGGACATTACATCCTTCTCAGGATTAAAAGCGCGCTATACAAATATTTGTTCATTGTCGGAGCGAATATATTTACGGTAACGTATCTGTAAACTGAAATGTTCATCCTAAACTATACAAGCATATGTCCATTGTCGGAGCGGATATGTTTATGGTAACATATCCGTAAACCGAAATGTTCAAACTAAACTATGCAAACATATGTTCATTATCGGAGCAGATATATTTATGGTAACGTATCTGTAAGCTGAAATATTCATCTAAAACCCAGCAACTGATCGCTGGTCGCAACATCTTGAAAACATAGCGCTAAATGTATATCATTAGCGTGAGATACCTAAATATGTTTCGTTTAAACCCAGCAATTGATCGCTGGTCGCAACAGCTTAGAAACATAACACTAAACGTATATCATTAGCATGAGATACATAAACATGTTTCGTCTAAACCAAGATATCACACGCTAGTCTTTAATATCTCAAAAATATAGTACTAAATGTATGTCTTTTAGTATGAGATACTTAAGCATGTTTTATCGAAACGGCCATGTAAGTCGATGGTACACCGTAGACCCTAAAACCGAAGGCAATAACCAAAACCCAGCAATTACTTGCTCCTTATCATTCTGGTCTTTAACTTCTTAAAACCCAGTAGACATCGCTTCATAGCACACTGGAACTTAGCCACTCTCCGTAGAGGTGCCCGTTGGAACTTGGCCCTTGAAAAAATCTCGCAAAGCAACAAAATAGTTTTGGTGCATCGCATTCTCATGATAATCTCGGCACGTCATGTTTTCCTTGGAAAAATGCCTCGTCACATTTTCCTCGGCAAAACGGCTCGTCATGTTTTCCCTGGCCTAAACGCCTCGTTAAGTACCCTTACGACAAAAACAGATCGGCGATTTGATCGCAGACACAGCTCAACAATTTGATCGAAGATACAATTGGCAAAGTGATCAAAGAAACAGTTCGGCACGTCATAAACGCCAATTTCAGCTCGGCATGTTGATCTCAATAACGACTACTTCCACCTCGGCATCACCATCACTGATACTGCCGAGCTGGGGGGCTAACTGTTATGGTCGATTTTCACCCCACCGAGATCAATACAAATTTAACTAAGTATAGAAAATGGACGACCATGACAAGCTCAACTTATCACGAACCGAGCCCAAGAAGCCTTGATGGACCAAACCCATAAAGGATTTGGAAAATTGAGCCGTTGAGCTAACGAGCTCGGATCAGTTCGGAAACATACTAAAGAGATTGGTTCAGTGATAAAAAATAAGATCTTCGAGTCAGCTTTCCAATGGAGTTGGAATCATATCATTTGGAGCTGAGGTTAGTAAGATACACCCGATTTACTGAAGACATATCAATATGTGCTCCCGTACCCAAGCCGTAGAAGAAGGGGCTCGGTGTCACCCAAGCAGAAGGAAACCCGAGCCAAACTTTGGTCAGAAGATAGATGATTGAGTTAGATTTCATCCAAAAGAAGTTTGAAGTCATTTGGATCAACGATAAGAACGTTACACCAATTATCGTGGAGATGTATCAATTTCGGCCCGCACATCTCCGATACAAAAAGGGCTCGGTGTCACCCAAGGAAAAGGTAACCCGAGCCAAAATTTGGTCACAAGATAAATAATTGAGTTATCTTTCATCTAAAAGAAGTTTGAAGTCATTTGGATTAACGAACAGAAAGTTACACCACTTATCAGGGAGATGTATCAATTTGGTCTGCATGTCGCCGATCCAAAAAGGACTCGGTGTCATGCTAGCAGAAGGGAAACCGAGCCGAAATTTAGTCACAAGATAGATGATTGAGTTAGCTTTCATCCAAAAGAATTTTGAAGTCATTTGGATCAACGGTCAGAAAGTTACACCAATTATCGTGGAGATGTATCAATTTCGGCCCACGCGTCCCCGATCCAAAAAGGGCTCGATGTCACCCGAGAAGAAGGCAATCCGAGCCGAATTTGGTCACAAGATAGATAATTGAGTTATCTTTCATCCAAAAAATGTTTAAAGTCATTTGGACCAACGATCAGAAAGTTACACCAATTATCGTGGAGATGTATCAATTTTGGCCCGCGCGTCCCCGATCCGTAACAAAGCAAAATGGATCGGGTGTCACGACCCGCGGTGGAGGAGTGTGGGTCATGTACCCCGATCTGTGACAAAGCAAAAGGGATCGGGTGCCATGACCCATGGTACGGCAAAATGGATCGGGTGTCACGACCCGCGGTGGAGGAGTGTGGGTCGTCTACCCTGATCCGTGACAAAGCAAAAGGGATCGGGTGCCACGACCCTTGGTACGACAAAATAGATCGGGTGTCACGATCCACGGTGGAGGAGTGTGGGTCGTGTTCCCCGATCCGTGACAAAGCAAAAGGGATTGGGTGCCACGACCCATGGTACGGCAAAATGGATCGGGTATCACGATCCGCGGTGAAGAAGATTGGGTCGTGTACCCCGATCCATGACAAAGTATAAGGGATCGGGTGTCACGACCCACGGTGAAGAAACTTGGTCGTGTATCCCGATCCATGGTACAACAAACGGATCAGGTGTCACGACCCACGGTGAAGAAGCTGGGTCGTATACCCCGATCCATCGTACAGCAAACGGATCGAGAGTCACGACCCACGGTGAAGAAGCTGGGCCGTGTACCCCGATCCATGGTATGGCAAACGGATCGGGTGTCACGACCCACGGTGAAGAAGCTGGGTCGTGTACTCCGATCCATGGTACACCCGAGCCGTGAACCATGGTGTCACCCAAGCCGTGAACCATGGTGTCATCCGAGCCGTGAATCATGGTGTCACCCGACCCGTGAACCATGGTGTCATCGGAGCCGTGAACCATGGTGTCATTCGAACTGTGAACCATGGTGTCACCCGAGCCGTGAACCATGGTGTCACCCGAGCCTTGAACCATGGTGTCACCCGAGCCGTGAATGTTGATGTCACCCGAGCCGTGAACCATGGTGTCATCCGAACCATGAACCATTGTGTCACCCGAGCTGCTCAGCCACTGCCTTCCAAGCCAAAGGATAAGAAGTTGGGCCGAACTGAGCAAATGAACGGGTGGGCCGAGACAATGAGCCTATGAATCAAAGCCCATGGCGGTGGCAGGATTTGCTAAAAGGAAATCCTGAGGAATTAGAAAATATTTCTTATCTCTTTAGATATTGACCTAGCCGACTTAAACTTGTATATATACTCATGTATATCCTCTGAAAAGGGGATCCACAATTTTACCTAACAAAACTCTGTACTTTTGCTCTCATACGAAAAGCTTCTAAACAGCTCATTAAAACACCATCTATGGATCTCTGTTTATGCTTTCGTGTTTTAGATCCCTCTAAAAGTCTTGACAAATTCAATTGGTGTGGATTTACACTCCCACAATTATGCTTGATATTCCATGTAAATGAAACTATGCTGATTTTTATTATACTACATGGAATGCAAACGCATACTCTTATAACACTTATGGGCTCATGGGCCCATAAGGGACAGTTAGTATAAAACCAGATATTAGGGTTCCAGAGTCTAGGAGAAGATCATTCATCGGTTCTCACATTTTTATGCCTGCATCGCCTATTAGATCGAATATAAAACCTAAATTTTCTCTCATTATGGACAGAGATGGAGACTCATCATGGCTCAAGAATCACCTCGTTCAACTCAACATACCTTTCTTCGAGGTTACCTTTCTTACCGTTTACTATTTGTATATGTTATGTTTGTCTTATGGTTCTAACGTCAGTTGGTAGACTATGGAGATTAATTAGTTAAATATTCAGACTTATGTTGCATTTATATGGAGATTAATTACTATGTTAGGTATCTAACTTTAGTCGACCTTTTTAGGCATCCAGTGTACTGAAGGACATTTAGTTACGAATCATGTATGTGCAAGATGCAGTTTAGTCATGGAGCTTAAAGTTCCATGTCCAAATGTTGAATTTGGTTGCTTGGAGGCTATCACTTATGATGAAATATCAACGCATTTAGAGGAGTGCCTGTTCACCAAATGTCTGTATCCTTTTATGTGATGCGGATTTAAAGGCACATACCAAATGCTATATGACCATGCAAGCACTGTACATTCGGAGCAGTTGCAGATGTTTGAATGTGGCCAAACCGTGTCTATTCACTTTCCTAATACTGAAGATTATGGGAGGATAGTTCTCAGGGAAAACAGTAGGGAAGGAGGAGAACTTGTGGTTGTGGAGCGTTTCAAGTCGGAAGATCCCAATTTTTACAAGTTTTGTTTCAGTTGCATTGCACCTCAAGTGGCAGGAATGGGAAAAGTTCTACATGAAATTCATTTTGCACAATCCTCCAACCACTGCGTCCTATTACAATTTTTTATTGGACAGAGTTTAGCGTATAACATGTGAACTGTTGGACCGTAATCTTCCTTTTGAGAAATGTATGGGCGAAGTAGACGAACAAATGGTGTTGACCTGAGAAAAAGTGCTCAACATACGTATTTAGGGTTCTTTGGACACAGAAGACTGAACTCATGTCTTTTTTGGTTAATCTCTGTTGTTTAAGCTTTTTATGTAATTTGTGTAAACTCGTGTGTCTTTTTGTTTAAAATAAACTAGTGTCTCTTTTGTTTAAAAAGAACTCGTGTCTGTTCTGCGATTGCAATTCAATTTGTGTTACATGTTTACTACTGGCATAGTCTGAAGCATGATAAAAGTAGAGTTTACTACGGGCATAGTCTGCGGAAGGTTTTTGGCAGAGTTTACTACTGGGCATAGACTGCTATGAATCCCTTTATTTTGAGGTGTTTATTTTGAGACTTGGATTAAAACTTATGGTTGTTTTTTAAGACCTTTGTAGATGAAAATAAGTAGAGAATGCGCAATTTATGCTGAGTGTAAGTAAAGAAGATGCAACTTAAATTCAGAGTCAGCTTATCATCTCGGTTTATGCTGAGTGTTAGCAAAGAAGATGCAGAGTACGAGCAGAAGCTGCATCTTCTCGGTTTACACTCTATAAGGGTTGATTTTTTTACTCTTGTAGATGAAAATCAGTAGAGAAGGCACAGTTTATGATGCATGTAAGCAAAGAATAAGCAGATAAGATCTCTTCTACTAACGAAGGAAAAACAAAAAATTTGGTTGTACGCCGCAAACTTTGTTAATGTAATATTTACTATATAGATATAAATACTAACCATGCAATTAAATTAGAACGTCGTAGGGATCGTAGTTAGCTGTCAAAATCTTTTCATCACACATGGGTTGTTCGGTATACAAAGATGTCTCATCCAACAACTCTGCGGTGAGCTTCAGCCCCCACTTCATTATTTTTGCATTACACAGTTCACGTGCTGATATCGGCAATCCAAACATGTGACACTCAATGTATTTGAGTGCTTATACTCCACAATCACCTACTAGTGGATGCATTTTGGGAACGTCTTTAACAATTATGATGCCATACTCTGCTTTATCGTAGTCACGATCCCACATTTGAACTACGGCATGAACCATTTGAGCAAAAGGCATCTCCGCTTCCAGAATATCTGCTTGATTTGAATTTAAGCTATCATATATGTCAACAACCCGGTCAACCAATGATATGACTGTCCCAACCTAATGACTCTTGCCCACGTGTAGAACGCAGTATAACGTATTAACATCTTTGAATCATACCAAATTTGTTGTGGCATAAGCTGGAAGAACACCCTGTAGTAGTTCGTCTGTACCATCAGGCCATCTTTCATGAGCACGCCAGTCGTTGTACCTATTCTTCCAAATCATTTCAAATGGTGCATCCAATATAGCAATCCTCTGATTCTTGAAAGAACTAGGATTTCTCTTTAGTCTTAGTCTATACAAGTTCAGTGCTGCGTTAATGTGCTGATAATAAAAGAAGGAAAAATATTAGATACCAAAGCAGAGTCTACTAGACACACAACAACAACAAAGCAGAGTCTGCCCGATACACAACAACAAAAAAGCAGAGTTTACCCAATACACAACAACAACGGTCTGCCAGCTAAACATTAAATAAACACTTTTGGCAGATCAATTGTTGACAAGGAAGAATGTACTTACCAATATCATGTAACCATTCCCTCGGCTCCAAAAGTAGGTTGAAGAGTACATGGGCCTATGTATTCCCTCCAATTAGATAAATATTTGTTCTGTCGAAAAAATCAACATTCAAGTTAGACTGCAAGATAAAATAGACGATCTGAGAGGCTGTGGGTACTTACTTATTAGCTCTGAATACGTTCATCCTCTCAACCAATGCTTTGTCTACATCTCCATATACAATATCATAAGC
Source organism: Pseudoturritis turrita (assembly GCA_900406555.1). Lineage (NCBI taxonomy): Eukaryota > Viridiplantae > Streptophyta > Magnoliopsida > Brassicales > Brassicaceae > Pseudoturritis > Pseudoturritis turrita. The sequence goes on along the minus strand of OVBL01000202.1, from coordinate 503,394 downwards.
AGATTTATAGGCTATTGGTTTTGCGTTGTTGCTAGGTACAACATGAACTTTTGTCGATTTAGTTAACCTTTCACTCCTCCTTGTTATTTTCTCCTATTTGTTGGTATGCCAAAGATTTCTGTCGCTTTCGTATCTTTCAATTTGAAATGTACTTGGGTGAACTGTATCCTCGGTACGTCATAAACGCCAATTTCAGCTTAGAATGTTGATCTCAGTAATGACTACTTTCACCTCGGCATCACCATCACTGATACTGCCGAGCTGGAGGGCTAACTGTTGGGGTCGGTTTTCAACCCAATGAGATCAACAGAAATTTAGATAAGTATAGAAAATGGATGAGCATGACAAACTCAAATCATCACGAACCGAGCCCAAGAAGCCTTGATGGACCAAACCCATAAAGGATTTGGAAAACCGAGCCGTTGAGCTAAAGAGCTCGGACCGGTTCGGTAACATACTAAAGAGATCAGTTCGATAATGACAAACACTATCTTTGAGTCAGCTTTCTAATGGAGTTGGAATCATATCATTTGGAGCTAAGGTTGGCAAGATACACCCTATTTACTGAAGACATATCAATATGTGCTCGTCGTACCCGAGCCATAGAGATGGGATCGGTATGACCCGAGCCAAAGACACACCGAGCCAAAAACTGGTGAAAAACAAGATATTTGAGTTAGCTTTCATCCAAAAGAAGTTTGAAGCCATTTGGATCAACGGTTAGAAAGTTACACCAATTATCATGGAGATGCATCAATCTGGGCTCGTCGTAACCGAGCCGATAAGATCGGCTCTGTAGGACCCGAGCAGAAAACATACCGAGCAAAAAATTGCTGACAAACAAGATCTTTGAGTTAGATTTTTTGAAGTCATTTGGATCAACGGTTAGAAAGTTACACCAATTATCGAGGAGATGCATTAATCTGGGCTTATCGTAACCGAGCCGAAAAGATGGGCTTGGTAGGACCCGAGCTGAAGACTTACCGAGCTAAAATTTGTTTACGAGATAGATGATTGAATCAGCTTTCATCCAAAAGAAGTTTGAAGTCATTTGGATCAACGGTCAGAAAATTACACTAATTATCGTGGAGACGTATCAATCTGGTCTGCAAATGAAGCATGCGCAGAATAGAAATTGACCCGATCCGTGAAGCCAAGCAAGTGCTCTGGTACCCGACCCATGAAAGAGCAAAGGGCTCGGATATCCTGACCCGTGACAGAGCAAAGGACCCGGGTACATGTTGGGGTCATTTTCACCCACCCGGAGTTAACAGGTGAGAAAATGTCTAAGTGTCAAAGGGAGCATGATGGACCCGAGCCAAAACCGGCAAAATGGCTCGGTGTCACAATGAGACCCAAGCCAAACTTAAATGACTCGGGTGCACCCTAGTCCTGCACTAATATTCGAGAAACGGCTCGGTGTCACAGTGATAATTTTAGCTATCAACAAGCCGTGATGCCTGATGCCACCCGAGCCGTGATGACTGATGCCACCCGAGCCGTGATTCCTGATGCCACCCGAGCCATGATGTCTGATGCCACCCGAGCCATGATGCCTGATGCCACTGAGCCGTGATGCCTGATGCCACCGAGCCGTGATGCCTGATGCCACTCGAGCCGTGATGCCTGATGCCACCCGAGCCGTGATGCATGATGCCACCCGAGCCGACGTGTCAAACAAGAACATGGGCCGATGCGATGAACTGGAGTGAGGCCCATGGTTACCCAACCTGTAAGGCTTAAGACCAGAACCGAACAGCCCGTCAAACGTATAAGTCGGAGCAATGAGCTAAAACCCATCATGGGAGACCGACTCAGAAATATTCGAAGGAGAAAAAGGAAGATAGACATGAAGAAAAGAAGGAGGCGAAAAAATAGGAAAGCTTCCTTATCATTTTAGGAGTCGCCCTAGCCGATTTTGACTTATATATATATTCATGTATCCCTTTCAAAAAGGGATCCGCAATTTTATCTAGCAGAAACTCTGTACTTTAGCTCTCATACGAAAAGTTTTACAAAACAGCTTAATAAAAACCATCTTTTGATCTTCTTTTTTCTGGTTTTAATTTCAGAAGTTTCAGATCCCTTAAAAGTCTTGAAAAATCTAATTGTGCTAGTTTCGACTCCCACATTGAACAAAGAAACATATGATAACGGGAAAAAAAATCGAGTTTTTCTTTTTACGAAATAATGTAGAAAGGAAGTGGAAGTATATACAAATATACAACAACAAAAAATCTCTATAAACGAATTCTCCGATATCAATCTGCCGTCGGTCTGCCGTTGGTAATATTCATTCAGTCTGCGATACCCTAACCACTTGGTTTTCACTGAGTTTTTTGAGATTGCTTATCTCGTTATGGTTTATATCGGTTAATGCACTACTGGTGATTGTCTTATGCCATTGGTGATATTCATTCAGTCTACGATACCCTAACCACTCGGTTTTCACTGAGTTTTTCGAGCTTGCTTATCTTGTTAAGATTTATACCGGTTAATGCACTACTGGTGATTGTCTTCTGCCGTTGGTGATATTCATTCAGTCTGCAATACCCTAACCACTCGATTTTGCATAATACAAGCATAATCTAAGCAGTGTTTGCATCTACTCTTCTTGTAACGGTAGTGACTGAGAATGCTCTATTTTTTTATCTGCGAGTAAAAGCAGAGACTGCGCGTACTCTTTTCTGTCTCTACTTGTACTCTGCGTAGTCTCTGGATAGTAGTATTTTGTTCTCAAGTATGCCTTGTTCTCATTTGGGAAATATTTTTGTAGGTACAACCACTAAGAACACACAACCATGAGCACTTCAACAAGAATCAATCACCATTATTTTCAAGGCACCCACAAGTTTGAGGAGTGGACACAAGAAGTGTTCAAGCACTTGAAGGAGTTGGACCGAGCAACATTCTTTCCTACCCGTTTTGCTTGTTGGGATATCATGTTCGAAATGGAGATGCAAGACCAAGTGGATGATCTAGTAGAGCGGATGCATTTGGGGGAGGTTAACACATATGGACTACTGGACCTACCAACCAATCATTTTCTTGCCACGGTGAAGTTCATTGAGGATGAAGCGAACGGACATGGATATGTCTACTTCATGGTTGGGCCAACCCAATACTCACTCACTTTCTTCGATTTTTGTGAAGTATACCGCTTTTCATCCTCCTCATTTAGCGATACTCAAGAGTTTCGTGAAGCATCCACCGCATGGAGAAACATAACAATCGATGGTTCATTCTCCACCACATCTCGCATGTCCAAGGTGTGAAATCCAACAATCTGCTATGCTCTCCGCCTCTTGGCCAACACGGTTTATGCTCGCCACAACCCGGGTGTTCCAACCACCAATGAGCTAAGGATGTTATATTGTTTATGAGTTAATGTTTGTTTGTTTGTGTTTTGTCGGGAGTTTAATGTTTGTTTTATCTTTTATAAGTGCAAAGCTAATTGGAATGAGTCAATGTTCAGCTCTTTTTGGTAATATTTAACAAAAATATTGCGAGGCCCAAATTATGTCCTGAGGCCCAAATTACATTGGGAACAAATAAAATAAATTTAAATAATTTAGATAGCGTCTCCTTTTGTTGCAGCAGTTTAAAAAGCCAGCGCCGCCTTTTCTTTGAGTCAAACTTCTTCCAAAGCACTGCTTCAGATCTTCAGTCATTCTGCGAAACCCTAAACCACTTGAAACGAAGTAAAAACTACGATTAACATTTTTTTAGACGTCATAACTCCAAAATCATCATAAATCTTAGTGTTTAAAAGCTATTTTACCTTCAAAAAATAAAATGTAAGAAAAAACAAGAGTCATGGTTTATAAAGGAGAACAATACTAAGGGAATACTTGACATATTGTCGCTCGTGAACAAAGAAACACATGATAACGTTTTTTTCATTTTTTATTTTAAATTCGTACTAAACTGTACAAAATAATGTATAAAAGAAGTGGCAGTAAATAAACAAGAACACAATTTAGGGAAAAACCTGTAAAAATTAATTATACCAAAGTCTGATACCAGTCTGGCTTTGGTCTACCGTTAGGTGGTCTGGTCTGCGAAATCTTAATTGTAAAAAGCACAGCAGTGTTTGGGTCTACTCTGCTTCCAATGGCAGAGACTGAGAACGTTCTGTTTTCTTCTACGAGTAAAAGAAGAGACTGCGCGTACTCTTTTTTATCTCTACTTGTACTCTGCATAGACTACATTTACTTGCGTTGCAAATGTCAACCTACAGACAGTGTGCCACCACTCCGCGTTAACTCTGCTGGTCTTAAGGGGTAGCGCTGGAATTTCCATAAAAGTGTACTAGTTCTACAATTTTCCCAACGAATGTATCCCGCTTGAAATTAAAGTCAGAAAATGTACAATTTTGAACTATTTCTTCTTTCTTTTTTTCCCATACATTTTGTTTGTTCTCGAACTAGCCCACTCCATCCTTCTCATCTCAATTCATATTATTTTTGTTAAAAATATTTTTTTTTAAATCATTAGATATAAATTTATAATTTAAAAAAAAAATTATCTTAATAGTATAACCCTGGAATTTATAATTTTTTAAAAATAGTTATATTAGTAGTATAATCCCTGAGAAAACACTTTCTAGGTCTACTACTGCTTGCAAGTAATAAAATTCGGTTACTTGTTATCCGCTTTTATTAACGTAAATACTTCATTTTTCAAACCGAATATTGGAAAAATAGCGGATACAAACCAAGGAACAAGTAATTATGCCTAACCCAAACTCAGTGGCTCCCGAAACTTCTAGGGTTTTCTTTCGCTTTGTGCGATTCTAATCTGATCTCAGATTCGGTACTTTCTCACGAAATTTCTCTAGTTTTCGTTCAGTTTTCGATCAATTTCCCTTGCTTAGTTGTAGATGTCACTAATGGATAGAGAAATATGGCGAGCGATGCAGCAATTAAGTCTTGGTGCGGAGCAGGCAACACTTCAGCTCAAACCAGAAACTGGAAGTCACACAAATCAAAATCAGCAGCTCAGTCTGGTAGTGAGAGGACTCAATCCGGTGCATCAAATACCGAACTACATGAAGAACACACTCCCGCTAGCATGGAGAATGGAAAGAAGGGTTTGAGGTCAGGTCAATGATGATGGGTCGGTCCAATTTTTCTTCAATACAGAGCATCATATGATGTATGTCCTTAAGGGTGGACCTTGGAGCTTCAAGGAGTGGATGGTAGTAGTAGATAAGTGGTCAAACAGACATCATCCCAGGTATTTACAGGTTATTTACTTTTGGGTCCAAATCTTCAATCTTCCAAATGAGCACAGGAATGTCCAAACAGTGAAAGACATAGGAGACTCGTTAGGTGAAGAAGCAGTGGAAGTTAATATTAAGGAACCAACGAGAGTCTAACCGGTTGAAGTTTGGGCTAGAGTGAGAATGAATATTCATCAGAAGCTAAGTTTCACTAGGTATGTGCAACTGGATGTTCATGAGGAGCCAGTGCTCGTACGTTTTGAGTATGACAAGTTGAAGAAGTTCTGTAGAAGATGTGGATCTATGCTTCATGAGAACATTGTTTGTGAGGAAGTCATTGTTTAACACATTCTTCCTATAGTTGGGTTTCTGGCTCTAGTTAATCAACAACCGGCTCAGGATCCAGATAGTTAAAATGATGAAATGGAGGATCAAATTGAAGACCAAGATTTTGGTATTCCAGAGCAACTAAATGAGGAGGTGAATATCAATCATCATGCAAATGAAGATTTTCTCCCTCAATTGCAGGCTATGTCAGAGATTGATCAGATTGGAATTCCCCAGAGATTGGAGTTTACTGCAGGACAAGCTGATGAAGGGCAGGTCCCACTAGCAATCAGAGAAATAGGATCCTCTTCTGATAGGAGATCAAAAAGGAAGGCTCAAGCTCATGATGTAGATGATTTGAGCCAATCTAGCAAGCAACAGTTGGCTGGTGAATGGAGTGGTGAGGGGTTGGTGGTTCCCCTAGAACCACCACTACAGCCATGAGGATCTTGCATTGGAATTATCAGGGGCTGGAGAACCCCCTGACAATTCATATATTAGAAGATATTAGGAAATATCATAAGCTTAATATCATGTTCCTCATTGAAACTATGCATGATGTAGATTATGTATAAGGAATTAGCAAACGACTAAACTATGCCCATAGTTTTGTTTTGCCTTCGAATGGGCTTAGTGGAGGACTAGGTATTTTTTGGGATGATGAAGTAACTTGTGATATAGTGGGTTCGCCTAGTACTTACTACACAGATGTTTATGTATCGGATGGTATGGATGGTTTTTGGTTGTCATATGCATATGGGCATCCAAGAAGACAACGAAGAAGTAGGCAATGGAAAAGAATGATTAGCATGGTGGAAGCAGGAATGTATGGAGGTAAGCCTAGATTGGTGTTAGGGGACCTAAATGATATCAGTAATAATGAGGAAAACCAAGGCGGTACTATATGATCAGAATCATCATTTGCTCTATTCAGAAGTCTAATCAATGTGTCAGGTTTACAAGAGATTAAGATGGTAGGTGGGAAATACACATGGGTGGGACACACACATAAGTACACAATAAGAGCAAAGAATGATAGAGCCCTAGCAAATTCTAATTGGATGGAGATGTTCCCTAGGGCTTATGTGGAAGTGTTTAACTGGAATGGATCTGATCATAGACCACTACTTCTGCACACTTGAGAAGAAAAGGTGGAAAGGAATTAAGCTGTTCAAGTATGATAACCGATGGAGATCTGATAGGGAGCTTGAAAATAGAATAAGCAAGATTTGGAAAGACAGTTGTAGTTCTTTTCCACTAGAGAAGTTTAATGAAGCACTGAAGACATGCAGACACAAAATAGCTGAGTGAAAATCAAGTGCAAGTTATAACTCGCAGAAGAGGATTAAAGAATTGAAGGATCTCCTACATCAAGCGTATAGTTCTCAATCCCTTGATTTCCATTATATTCATCAGTTAAAAACTGAATTAAATGGCCAATATAGGCTTGAAGAAGAATTTTGGAGAACAAAGAGTCGAATCCAATGGTTGCAAGCAGGTGACAGGAATACGAAGTACTTCCATGAGAAAACCAAGCAGAGAAGATCTTTTAACAGAATTACATCAATATCTGATGGAGGTGGAAGGACATGGTTAGAGGAAAAAGATTTGCAGAGAGTTATTCTTTCATACTTTACTGATCTTTATACTTCTGAATGCAGTAGTGACTTGGAGCAAATCATGGAGGCTGTAACACCAAGAGTTATACAAGAGATGAACACGTTTCTAACAAGACTTGTGGAAGAAGAAGAGATTCTTGGTGCAATCCAACATATGAATGAAGACAAAGCTCCAGGGCCATATGGTCTTAATGTGGGATTCTACAAACACCATTGGCATGCATTAAAAGAAGATTTGATTAATTTCATTAGACATTTCTTTCAAACATGATATCTACATCCCGAAATTAATCATACTCATATATGCCTCATCCCTAAGATAGAATCCCCTATGGTACTTAAAGATTTTAGGCCAATTAGTCTCTGCAATATTGCATATAAAATAATATCAAAGATCCTATCTGAGAGACTAAAGCCATGGCTGAAGGATATCATATCTGAGAATCAATCAGCTTTTTTCTAGATAGACTTATAACGAATAATGTCATGATTGCACATGAGCCGGTGCATTCTCTTCAAACAAAGAAAATGAAAACCCCTTATTTGGCTATGAAACTAGATATTGCCAAAGAATTTGATAAGGTAGAGTGGCAATTTGTGGAATCTTTGATGATAAAGATGGGTTTTGCAGAAAAATAGTGTAGATGGATCATTAGCTGTGTTACATCTTTATCATACTCAGTGCTCATAAATAGATCACCAGTTGGAAACATTTTACCAACCCATGGTATAAGACAAGGTGATCATATATCTCTTTATTTATATTTAATTTGTACTGAAGGTTTTTCAGCTTTGATCCAAAAGAGAACTCAGACACAAATGTTAAAGGGCTTTAAAGCAAGCAGGTCAGGTCCAGAAGTATCTCATCTTCTTTTTGCAGATGATTCTCTAGTTTTTTGCAAAGCGGAATAGGAGGATTGCAAAACTTTACTGGATATTCTGGATATATATGCTAAACGGTCAGGTCAGAGAGTCAATTTTCAGAAATCGGCCATTACATTTGGTAAGGGTGTACCAGATCATATGAAATCCAATCTAACTCAACTAACAGGAATCATTAAGATTGGTGGTTTTGGAAGATATCTAGGCCTGCCTGAAACTATAGGGAGAAATAAATTTGATAAATTCTCATTTATAAAACAGAGAATTATGAAGAAATTGGAAAGCTGGTATACAATATTGCTATCACCTGTCAAGAAAAGAAGTTTTGATAAAAGCAGTAGCTACTGCTTGACCCACATATTATATGTCTTGCTTTCTACTGCCTATGAAACTAATTAGGCAAATCACATGTGCTATCCGGAATTTCTGGTGGTCTGCAGAGAAGGACAAATATAAGATTCCATGGATTGCCTGGGATAAAATTACAAGATCCAAGAAGGGGGGGGTGATTTGGTATTAAAAATATCAAGGATTTCAACACTGCTCTGTTGGCAAAAAAAAAGCTGGAGAATGCTGCAAAACCCTCAATCTTTGGTGGCCAGGGTCTATAAAGCAAAGTATTTCCCAAAAGCTACATTGCTAGAAGCAAAGAAAGGCCATCGGCCCAGTCATGTATGAAAGAGTCTTCACCAAGGTAATACTCTAATCTCTAAGGGATTAAAATGGATTTTAGGTAATGGAGTTCAGATTAGGGTATGGAAGGATAATTGGCTCCCTACTCTGCCGCCAAGACCTGCCAAGTCTGTGGATGGAATTAGTAATATAAACCAAGATATGACGGTATCAGATCTATTCTTAGAAGGTATAACCCTATGGGACGAGAAAAAGCTCAGGCTATTAGTGAGTCAGGAAGATCAGAAGGAAATAAAGAGGCTTAGACCAAGTATAATAGGGGTGGAGGATACTATACTGGTGCTATACTAAGTCAGGGGATTACTTGGTTAAGTTTGGATACCATTTAGTTCATAATTCCTTTTAGGTTCAGAATTCACCTTTGTATTAAAAGCTGTGAAATCTGAAAATCCCTCCGAAGATTAAGCTTTTCTGGTGGGGAGTTCTGCACAATGCTTTACATGTTACAGAGAATCTCAAAAGAAGAAAGGTAAAGCTTGATACCAATTGTGTGCTCTGTGTTGAGCATGAAGAAAATATCAACCACTTGCTTTTTTGATGTAGATTCTCTAAAGCAGTTTGGGAACTTTCTCCAATCAGAGACAGTGTCAAGAGACAGCTAGAATCAGAGGAAGTTGAAAGGAATGTGGAAGCATTGCTTTCTGAACCTCCAAGTGATACTGAATCAGTGTTGCTTTTTCCTTTTATTGGATGGCGTTTGTGGAAAACAAGGAATGATCTTGTTTTCCAAAACAACAAGTGGTCAATTCCAGAAGTTATAAATAAAGCCATACTGGAGCAGAAGCTATGGTGGGATGCAAATTATGCAAACAAAGAAGAAGTAGAAAATATCAGAAATCATTTGAATGGAGGAACATTACAGAATGCTATTCAGTCATTTAATAGTTTTGACTGTTTTGTAGATGCGTCATGGACTTCACCGGAGGAAAAAACAGGTTTTGGTTGGATTCTAAAAAACCCTCAAGGTAGGTCATTGCTGAGAGGATGTACTTTAATAGATCCAACTAAAACGGTGATGGACGGTGAAGCAATAACCCTCAGAGAAGCTATCATTCAAGTTAAAAGGTTGGGCTACTATGGAGTTAGTTTCTATGGAGATGCGGAGGAGATATATCAAAAGCTCAGCAACAAAGATTCAAGGAGTGGAGTGCAAGGATGGAAGCACCATGAGCTAACAATATACTTAAAGGATATATGCTCAATGGCTGAATCAAGGATTTACTACAGTTTCAGACTTATTAAAAGGGATGAGAATGATGATGCAAATTGCTTGGCTAAACATGCTAGATCCACAACACAACCTTATATTGTCTCTTGGAGTTAAATTGTATCAGAATGTTGTAAAACAATTTGGGTAAATGAAATTTCAGTATATTGCCGACAAAAAAAAGAAGTTATGCCTAACTCAAAGAAAAGTCTCACAGTGAATTAGAAATCATAAATTTCTTTTAAAATTTTTTAATCATTGATTATATGATTTCTTAGAAAATTATTAAAATAGCTTCGGAATCTAAACACATTGGTTTTGATCGATAACTTTGTACCGTTGCGGTACAAAGTATACCGCTGCGGTACAAAGTATACCGCTGCGGTACAAAGTATACCGTTGCGGTACAAAGTATACCGCTTTTATAGTTATCAATCACAAAACAGTACCAAAATTTTTATCAAAAACGTTATACTCAGTTTTATTTGTACCGCTTTTTCTTACAGCTACTTCTTGGCGTTTCGGCTTATTCGTGCCCGAACTCTGGGGTAGTGCGAAAATTTATGCCTACAATGTGAGAGAGTGCTTAAACATACCCGAACTCAATAATATTTAAATTATCCTATCCAAACTTTTAAAATCCGGTGTATACATACCTGATGAGTTACGGTGGTAGTTTTGTTGTTAACGGTGCTGACTAGGCTGCTTAGTCATCTAAACGAAGTTTATCGTCCAAAACGGCGTCGTTTTGATCATTTTTATCATATTTTTTTTTGACCAAACGACGGCGTTTTGGTTAAAATCAATCTAAAAAGCAACCCAAACGACATAACATCTTCTTCCTTCTATTCACGATTCTCTTCTTCTGCATATCTTCTTCTGCATCTTCAACTGCATCGATTCTTCTATTTATCAAGTTTGGTTTCGATTAAATAGAGAGAAAATTTGAAAGTCAGATCTGATGTATAGATCTAACAATCAGATTAAAAACTGATTGAATATGAGATTACAAAAGACACATGTTCAATACATTGGTATTTGAGAAACATATAAGACAATGCTAATTGCAGTATACAACTTCGATTACAACGAAATCATAAGAAAAAGCTTTGATTAGAAATCAAAATTGTCGTCATCGTTTATCATGAACTCACAAAATAAAAAGGGATCCGTCCCTCTTATGTTCTTTGCCAACGGATTCGTCTTGTTTGCCATTATCGTCGACCTAACGATCTCTAACCCACCATCCGTAAACCCAGGAATCATACCTATCTCTGGATCTCGAACCACAGGCTCCCAAGCTCGCATCGTTTAACGGCACGGGAGCGCGTCTGAGAGAGACGAGCGTGGCTTAGGGAGGTCAAATGAAAGTGAAGAAGATGAAATTGAGAGTGCAGAGAGCTTTGGAGAAGACAATAGAGAAGATAGAGAAGAAAGAAAATTTTGAAAGAGAAAAGAGAAGCGGATAGAGGATGGAACGAGATAAGCTTCTCGGCGGCGAAGATCACGACGACTAGGTACTGCTGCGAATTGGGTTTGACCAGAAGCGGATTGATTCTCTGAAACCCTCAAACTCAAGATCGCCTAACTCTGCTTCAGACTCGTCGTGGAGAAGATGAGCATAGGGTTTTTGATTTGCAAAGCAACGACGTCGTTTTATGAAGTTTTATTTTTTTTTAAATAAAACATCAAAACGACGTCGTTTTGATTCTTTGAAAAAAAAAAAAAAAAATTTAATATGAGTCATAAACTTCGTTTAGATGACTAGGCAGCCTAGTCAGCACCGTTAACAGCAAAACTAACACCGTAACCCATCAAGTATGTATACGCCGGATTTTAAAAATTTGGATAGGATAATTTAAATATTATTGAGTTCGGGTATGTTTAAGCACTCTCTCACATTGTAAGCATAAATTTTCGCACTAGCCCAGAGTTCGGGCACGAATAAGCCGAAAGCCCGCTACTTCTTATATATTTGCACTATTCTGTAATCGCTTACCGCTTCCGCTTACAGCTGAAAAATTTATACTGCTTTAAATTACCAATCCGACTCGTCCAATCTCTTTGGACCGGGCTTAAATGGACTGATAAATTCAAAACCCAATCGGGAACTCATTAAACCTTTTTTTTTGTTTTTCAGATCCGAAAAAACAAAATTTCAACGGAGACAGAGAAAATACGATGCCGAAGAAGAAGCCGGCGAAACTTCCCGGCGATGAAATCGCCGCTCCGGCATCGGAGCAAACCGGAGCTTCGATTGATACTTGGTGGTGGTTATCACATCAAGGAACCACCACTTCTTTTCTCTGTATCTCCCTCTTCGCATTATTGATCCGATCTGCTGTTTCGATGTATCCGTACTCCGGCGCCGGAATTCCACCTAAATTCGGCGATTTCGAAGCTCAGAGACATTGGATGGAGATAACCACAAATCTTCCGACTATCGATTGGTATAGAAATAGCACTTACAACGATCTCAGTTATTGGGGACTCGATTATCCTCCCTTAACTGCTTACCAGAGTTACATCCATGGAATTTTCCTCCGAATGTTCAATCCTGAGTCTATTGCTCTTCTCAGCTCTCGTGGTCACGAATCTTATCTTGGGTAATCGTCCTAAAATCTATAGATTATCTCATTTCAGGTAGAAAATCATGCTTGATCTGATCTTCATGGAGTTCATGTTTTATGTTGACAATCAGAAGAATATGAGAAAATGTTAACTCTAGAGTTGTGTTTCAATTTTTCCTTCACTTTTTGCTTGTTGGGTATTTAGGTAACTAATTGGAGTCGCATTGGTTTCATTTGTGCAGAAAAGTATTGATGAGATGGACAGTTATATCGTCTGATGCTCTCATATTCTTCCCGTCTGCTCTCTTTTTCGTGTTAGTGTACCATAAGACTCGAACTAGGAGTGCTAAGAGTGAAGTGGCATGGCATATTGCTATGATTCTCTTAAACCCTTGTTTAATCCTAATTGATCACGGTCATTTTCAGGTTTGCATCGACCATTGGTATTGCGATCATGTACCAATTTTCTCTGGTTGTTTGCAGATTCTCATTAGGATATGGTTTGCTTGTTTTAGTACAATTGTATCAGCTTGGGACTTACAGTGGGTGCCATTGCTGCGGTACTCTGTGAGAGCGAGGTTCTCACTTGTGTTTTGTTCAGTCTAGCTCTCAGCCATAAACAGGTAACTTGGGAGTTTATTCTTGTGTTCTTATGTTTCCCTAGTAGAATGTTGTTATACTTTGTTCTATTTTATAACAAGTTTAAGCTAGCTCTTCGTATTTGTAGACGATCTGACACGTAATGGCTTTTACTAATCTCATAGACTGGAAACTAGATAGTTTCAGTCCCTTGGCAAATATGAGTATAAATGTGTGATATATACAGGTTCTTACTGGGAAGGTCAAATGTCTAATTTGTAAGGTAGTAGTGTAGTGTTTGTGCCCATACATAATGCCCATCTTTGCATCTTTGCATTGTTAATCTAAGCGGTTCTTCATATTTGGATCTGACAAGTATGTAATCTTTGGGTATGTGTCTTTGTTTATGTCTGTACATTGTGATTATAACATGTTGGTCATACTTTTTCATTGTGTCTACGTCGCAGATGAGTGCATACTTTGCTCCTGCCTTTTTTAGCCATCTACTGGGTAAATGCCTAAGACGGAAAAGCCCATTACTTGCTGTGCTAAAGCTTGGGATTGCAGTCATTGGGACATTTGTTATTGTTTGGTGGCCATATTTGCATTCTTTGGACGACTTCTTAATGGTAAATACGTATGTGATATTTTCTCGAGAAAGAAAAATTAAACATTTCTTCTTAAACTATTTTCTCTGGTAGAACTAAGAAATTGTACTTGTTTCCTCTGTCGATGTAAATTGCACATAGCTGATTGGTCTCGTTCGTTGTCTTGCTCATTAATGTGAAGCAAATTGCTGATGATGCAGGTTCTCTCCCGTCTTGCTCCATTTGAGAGGGGAATATACGAGGATTATGTAGCAAATTTCTGGTGCACCACTTCCATTCTCATAAAATGGAAAAAACTATTCACAACACAATCCCTTAGATCTCTAAGCTTAGCTGCAACTGTATCAGCTTCTCTCCCTTCAATGGTTCAGCAAATCTTATCACCAAGCAATGAAGGTTTCTTATATGGCTTGCTTAACAGTTCAATGGCTTTCTACTTATTTTCCTTCCAAGGTATATAGATTTCATATTGATCTTCAATCTCTACGCCGCATTTCGCCATTTTTGCCATCAATTAGTATCTAACAGTCCTTTTTTTGTCATTGTGTTTGAATCTACAGTGCATGAGAAATCAATCCTGATGCCTTTTCTGTCCGCAACACTATTAGCTCTCAAAATCCCTGACCATTTCAATCATTTAACCTATTACGCTCTCTTCTCGATGTTCCCTCTTCTTTGCCGTGACAAACTCTTGCTTCCTTACTTAACACTATCTTTCCTCTTTACCATCATCTATCATTCACCCGGGAATCTCTCTGCGACACAGAAAACTAAAGCTTCATCGTTCTCCCTTAAAAACTTCCTGGGTTATGTTTTCCTACTTAGAACTAATTTCTCTATCTCCTTAGTTCTTCATCTCCTTTACCTCACCATTCAACCTCCTCAAAAGTACCCTTTCTTATTCGATGCACTGATCATGATTCTTTGTTTCTCCTACTTTATAATGTTTGCCCTTCACACCAACTATACGCAGTGGACTTTGTCGAGTAATTTCAGGTCCGCGGATAAAGAAAAGAAACAAATCTGAACATCTGAAGACAAATGACAACTCTTGAGCCAGGTTGTTTTTAACACACTTCCATTTTTTATTTTATTTTTGGCTAAATTGAATTTAGTCTAGGGGAATCATCATCACAGTAGAATCAAGAACCGGTTTATACAAACCTGTGGTTTATCATCAGATTTTTTGTATTGGTCTATGTCTACTCAATATTGGTATATATTCCATGATTGAGCCTATAAACTGTAACACAAGGTTATATTATTTTGAGGTAGATATTGAGCCTTTTATGAAAGGATGCATACATTTTTTTAATGAAAATGTTTGCTGTCAAATCATATCCCGAATTTTATAGCTCCACAGGTCATATGCTTTTCTTCATCTATCAATCAGATTAAAATAAAATGTTTATGTTGTTTCCTTAATGACGGCCAGGATGGATCTTTTTATATATCATCAATCAAATCAAATAATGACCGTACAAAAATACAATAAATGTGGAGGCTTTAGTGTACGGCCAGGATGAAACCTTTTGCATAGAAATGTGGTGTTGAATAGTGAATTAAAATAGCAGTATGAAACAATGAAATACCAATTTTGTGAATTATACTGTCAAAGTATTGTGTCTGTAAATTTGGTATCAGAACCATGGCAGTCTAAACTTAAAACTCTTATTTTTCTAAGGGATATTATGTCCGTGAGTTCTCTTCTATTATAAACTAGTATGGAAAGTATGCTCTGTGGTTGCCATATAATGGATCCTCCACACCAGAAATTCATCTATGCTACGAAAGAAGAATATAAGAGAAAAGTTCATGAGAGAATGAAGCACATGGAACCTTGAGACTCTAGATGTGAAGTTATTGTCTCGGTTATGTGAAAAAACCTCGTGAATATTTTCTTCATATTCTTAGCGTTAAGAGAAAAAGAAGAAACTCATGGTCCATAATTCTCAAAAGGATAGATAAGAATTAAAGTATTCTGTCTTGGTCTCTGGTCTTAATACACATGGAAAGTACATCTCTTCTTCCTCGCCAACCTTCTTTTAGAAAATCAACCTCTAGTAAAATAGACTATCTCTATGAAGTAGAATATGTAAGCGATGATAGTAAAGTACCTATCACCTAGTTACCCCTTCTTAATCCATATAAAGTTTTCACAAAACCAAATTCCACCTTTCCAAAAATTATAAGACATGCCTTTAATCCTAACAAGCACACCGCAAAAAGAGCTTGTCTTAGCCTCCCAGCTAGAGCAACACCTGGTGCCAGCAACTGAAACAGAACAGATGATTCCTCTCCGCCTCAACGAGGGGATGAATCATCAGTGGAGATCTCAAGGCTACACTCATCTTCATTACGGAGCAATACGGCTGGCGTTAACACTTCACGGAAGAAAGGGTCTACCTGTAGTGGTGAGAGTCGCTCTACTCGACACTAGATACAGAGAATACCAACATGCTTGCATATCTACTCTCCAAACAACCTTAAATGCGGGCACGGTGTTCGTCACCCTCTTCCCAAACTTCAACATAGCACTTGATGATCCTCAAATCTATCAAAATATGCAAATCCAACTACAAGTCACGGGTGCTCCACAAGTTGGCAATACATACGCAACAACTCTCCACCACCAGATGGTGTATAGGGTCCAAAATCATGTCATGGATCTGAGTCTCCCAAGAGACACAGAAGATGCACTACTCATACAACTAGAATCACAACACAGTCCATCGTGCATCCATATTCCCAGGCAAATCCCTAGAGACGAACTAATCAAGCTACTCCCAGAGTCATGGGTAACCAATTATGAGAAACTCCATGAAATCAGCACTCCAATACAATCTGTGAATTCTTTCATTCACAAAAGGAAAGATGGAGCCGTGGAGATCGCTTTCAAACAAGAAGAAGAAAAGTCAAGACCCACAGCGTTTTGCACAGAAATCAATACGATTTCTCCAGCTGAAGACACCCCTGTCACAGAAGAAGATAGACGCTTACCCGGTGTCCCTATTAGTTCTTTTGACTCACTCGGAAATCCTATCTATTCTTTCGCCGATGAAACAGGTCACAAATTCTTTGATGTTTGTGACTGCGAAAATTGTTTGATTGATAGCTCAGATGAAGAAGAAACTCCAAGGCGAAGAAGACGAAAGAACTCTTCTCAACAAAAGCTCAAAGAAAGTTATGAGTCTGGAGATCCACAAGTTGGACTTCTTGGAGAACCTAGCGGGAGAAATTTCGAATACTATGTCTTGTATCCAAGAAATTCAACCCCAACAACTCCTGAACAAAAAGAAGCACGTTTGAGCTACATGTTTGGTCCTCCCTCCTCTCAAGAACCACAGTTTCCACCGCATGAGTTTGAAGACAACAACTCCAAGCATTCGTGGAAAATCCGGAATCCAAACATCAAAAATCCAGATGGATCGATGAAACAAGTCAGTGCAGCGGAGGCAACCCTAAATTGGCAGTCAGAAAACGCGGTGACTCAAAACCATCTTCTGGGGCAAATCAACAAAAAGGTGACAATATTGGAACTTGCTCTTAACGACTTAACCAAGAAAAATCCTCTCTCCATCAAGAACTTCTTCACCTAGCCACTACTGTATCCATAAACTCTCCTCTTATGCACCAAAAAGAGTCAGAACTAAAATCTCTTAAAGCCCAACTATCCTCCTTGCAAAATCAGCCTTACATACCACCTGACCTTTTCACCCCCTATCCTATTTACACCTCACCTCATACAGTCCAAATACAACCTCTCTCATTTGCCCAGGATCCAAGTATCTTTGGATCATCCTCCTTTTTACCAACCCATATTGTTGAAGAACACCACACCACAAAAAGAAAACAACCCATTGGGAAAGGAAAAGAGTCTGAACCAGAAACTTCAAAGCCCAAAATACTACCTGAAATGAGCGAATCACAATTTATGGTAGAACATACCAGCAATCTTATCTCCGCCTTTCTCGAGAAGGTAGCAACACAACAAGAAGTTCCAAAGCAAAGGAGCATCACACAAAAGTGAGAAGATGATTCAGACGATGAGTCCTTAATTCCAAATTTTATGATGGCTGAACCAACTGTAGAAGAAGAAGACATGGAGAGTGACAATGGGGGCATATATGAAGATAGAAAAGAGCCTCGGAGAGCTCCACCAGAGTGGAATCCTAGACACCACATCGAGCCGCACAATGGTTTCTCTTTTGATGATGTCCCTCCATCAAAATGGCGAGATAAAGTCTATGAGATGCATGCATGGCTTACCGAACAATTGCTCAACCCAGGAGCTACTCTGCCCACGGTCATAGACAAGTTGGTCTCAAAATTCCAAGGGCGACTTCGACAATGGTGGATAAGTCTTGGCGAGTATCGACAACTACAGATATGGCAGTCTCCAACAGTTGATGCATTGATTGGCCACATCCACAATGAGTTTCTTGGTACGTGGGATCACTACACTGTCCAAGCAAGAGAAGAATATCTCAGCATGAAATGCTGTTCTTTCCGAAGGAAAGATTTGGAGAAGCATTATGAGAGGATGTCTAAGAGGTTTTACGCCTTGAATGGAATAGACGATGTCAACCTCAAGCACTCATAATTAAACTCACTCCCAGAACCACTTGGGAATGAAACTTCGCGTATATTATCCCTTAAAAATATGGCCCTCAACCAAGCTTCATTGGGAGAAATATACCAGATATCCCTTGCAGCACTTGAAAAGTTATGCAACCACCAGAAGTTTTTCAAGCAACTACAAGAACAAGGAAAACTTCTTGGAAATGCATGTGATCGTCCAGAATTCTCAATCAAATGCAAGACGAAAAGGTGTTGATGTTCCTCTAGTCATGGGAAAGGAAAGAAATTCAGAAGAAAATGGCAGAAGAAGTATCCCCAGCTGTCTGGCAGGAAGAAATGGAAGTTTTTCAGAAAGAAGAAACAGAGGGGCTTCAAGAAATCAGACAGGTGCTACATCTGTAAGAAGAAAGGACACTATGCGAAGCAATGTCCAAACAAGAAAAGGAGAGATAACCTTCTTGTATACTTGGCCCAGATCGAGGATATTGATGATTCGGATGTAGAATCAATATTTTCTCTCGACGATGAACCTACAGATGATACAGTTTTTGCAATGGGAGTTGAGCAAGATGACGAATCTTCAGACGATTCTGACACAGTGGATAACGAAGATGTTGATGACCAGTTCATGTTGTTCGATCTTTACACACTTGATGTTTGTAAAGAAGAACAATCGGAGAAAGAAGAATTGGTGTACCTATCCCAACCGTCTCCGAATGCCAAGATATACATCTTCCCTACAAAGTATGATAAGCCCATACCAGTCATTGCTTATTTTGACACTGGAGCCGCGTCCTCCTTCATCAAACCAAACATCCTTCCACCTACACAGTGGAACTCATGCTCGGTGGCCTTCAAAGCAGCCAATGGTCAGATATTCCACATCTCCCTGATCAGTAAACCCATCTACATCCAACTCTTTCCAGGGTACATGATAAAGACTAAGGTATATGGATCTGAACTTCTTGGAAAAGATTTCATACTTGGATTTGATGTGTTGCATAGCCTCAAAAGAGTATCATGGCATCCAAAAGGGCTCAAACACAGGAACCACTTGCTACCGTGGACGACGATCTCTCATCTCTATCCTATGTATCTCAACCCTATCAAAGATGAGATTGTCAAGACGTCTTGCGCCACCTCCCACTCAGAATTCCTCACAAAATGTTCTTCACCCTTATGGAAGAACCCTGAATTCTTCATCTCCTTGCCCTTAAAAAAGAATGAAGATATCAATCCAACCAAGGCAAGCCATCCAGGAGGAAGTTGTCTTTTCCTTTGATATGTTTGACATCAAACTTCCACTGTGAAAACCAACTCGCCCATCTGAGGAGTTGTGCTTGTGGTAGGACTTTCTGTTTGAACTGGATCATCTTAGGGAATGAGGACATGTCCATTTCCATCAAAAAATGTTGACCAACCAGATGAAACTTGAACTTTTCTATTCCCCTCTTGACTGCAAGTATCTTCTTGTAGGTGGAGTGGTAGTGCTTTTCACTGTCCTTGAAGACACCGCTCTTATATCCACAAATACGTCGTTTTTCTTTTTCATCTTCTTCTAAAAGAACAGCTCCCAATAGTAATCACTTGCATCAGTTTGTAGGATCCTTTTGTCTTTTGAGGGAATCTTTAATGCTGGAAGGGTCTTCAAAATTCTCTTAAGTTCCATCACTGCTTCTGTGCATTTCTGGTTCCACGGAGGAGCATCTTTCTTGAGGAGTGCTGAGAGAACTGATCTAGGCTTTGCTAAATCATGGATGAAGTCAGCCATATAATTGACAATCCCCAAGAATTGTTGGACTTGCTTGGAAGAGAGTTTCTCGTCTGGGAATTCATCAAGTTGGGTTGCAATATGAGGATGAAGATGATATTGTCCCTTTGAAATGTGCATGCCAAGAAAATCGATCTCTGTTTCACCAATAACCATCTTCTTTTCAGATAGCATGATGCCATACTGTTGTACGATACCATGAAACTTTGCCAACAGCTGGGTATGGGCATCAATGTCAGCAGAGAATAGCAGAATGTCATCGATATACACCAAAGCATTTGGCAAGATTGGCTCGAATATCTTGATCATAGCCTTTTGGAATAGTGAAGGAGCAACTTTTAGTCCGAACGGCATGACCTTCCATTGATAGTGGCGGTCTGGAATGCAAAACCCCGTCTTGGGCCTGTCTTCTGGCTTAATTCCAAGCTGCCAAAATCCTGCTTTTAAGTCAAACTTGGAGAAGACCTGGGCTTGAGGAAGTCGTTGGAATAAAACTTCACGCTTAGGTAAAGGAAACTTATCATCGGCGAGGAAGTGGTTAAGTGGTTGGTAACTAATGACCAATCTCAATTTTCCTCGAACTTGTTCTGCTCGCTTTTTAACATAGAAAGCTTCGCATGCCCATGGTGAAGTAGTCTTCTCAATAAGATCTTCCTTCTGGAGCTGGTTTACTTCTTTTTGAAGGGCAAGGAGATGAAGAATTCAGGGTTCTTCCATAAGGGTGAAGAACATTTTGTGAGGAATTCTGAGTGGGAGGTGGCGCAAGACGTCTTGACAATCTCATCTTTGATAGGGTTGAGAATCTACATAGGATAGAGATGAGAGATCGTCGTCCACGGTAGCAAGTGGTTCTTGTGCTTGAGCCCTTTTGGATGCCATGATACTCTTTTGAGGCTATGCAACACATCAAATCCAAGTATGAAATCTTTTCCAAGAAGTTCAGATCCATATACCTTAGTCTTTATCATGTACCCTGGAAAGAGTTGGATGTAGATGGGTTTACTGATCAGGGAGATGTGGAATATCTGACCATTGGCTGCTTTGAAGGCCACCGAGCATGAGTTCGACTGTGTAGGTGGAAGGATGTTTGGTTTGATGAAGGAGGACGCGGCTCCAGTGTCAAAATAAGCAATGACTGGTATGGGCTTATCATACTTTGTAGGGAAGATGTATATCTTGGCATTCGGAGACGGTTGGGATAGGTACACCAATTCTTCTTTCTCCGATTGTTCTTCTTTACAAACATCAAGTGTGTAAAGATCGAACAACATGAACTGGTCATCAACATCTTCGTTATCCACTGTGTCAGAATCGTCTGAAGATTCGTCATCTTGCTCAACTCCCATTGCAAAAACTGTATCATCTGTAGGTTCATCGTCGAGAGAAAATATTGATTCTACATCCGAATCATCAATATCCTCGATCTGGGCCAAGTATCCAAGAAGGTTATCTCTCTTTTTCTTGTTTGGACATTGCTTCGCATAGTGTCCTTTCTTCTTACAGATGTAGCACCTGTCTGATTTCTTGAAGCCCCTCTGTTTCTTCTTTCTGAAAAACTTCCATTTCTTCCTGCCAGACAGCTGGGGATACTTCTTCTGCCATTTCCTTCTGAATTTCTTTCCTTTCCCATGACTAGAGGAACATCCACACCTTTTCGTCTTGCATTTGATTGAGAATTCTGGACGATCACATGCATTTCCAAGAAGTTTTCCTTGTTCTTGTAGTTGCTTGAAAAACTTCTGGTGGTTGCATAACTTTTCAAGTGCTGCAAGGGATATCTGGTATATTTCTCCCAATGAAGCTTGGTTGAGGGCCATATTTTTAAGGGATAATATACGCGAAGTTTCATTCCCAAGTGGTTCTGGGAGTGAGTTTAATTATGATTGCTTGAGGTTGACATCGTCTATTCCATTCAAGGCGTAAAACCTCTTAGACATCCTCTCATAATGCTTCTCCAAATCTTTCCTTCGGAAAGAACAGCATTTCATGCTGAGATATTCTTCTCTTGCTTGGACAGTGTAGTGATCCCACGTACCAAGAAACTCATTGTGGATGTGGCCAATCAATGCATCAACTGTTGGAGACTGCCGTATCTGTAGTTGTCGATACTCGCCAAGACTTATCCACCATTGTCGAAGTCGCCCTTGGAATTTTGAGACCAACTTGTCTATGACCGTGGGCAGAGTAGCTCCTGGGTTGAGCAATTGTTCGGTAAGCCATGCATGCATCTCATAGACTTTATCTCGTCATTTTGATGGAGGGACATCATCAAAAGAGAAACCATTGTGCGGCTCGATGTGGTGTCTAGGATTCCACTCTGGTGGAGCTCTCCGAGGCTCTTTTCTATCTTCATATATGCCCCCATTGTCACTCTCCATGTCTTCTTCTTCTACAGTTGGTTCAGCCATCATAAAATTTGGAATTAAGGACTCATCGTCTGAATCATCTTCTCACTTTTGTGTGATGCTCCTTTTCTTTGGAACTTCTTGTTGTGTTGCTACCTTCTCGAGAAAGGCGGAGATAAGATTGCTGGTATGTTCTACCATAAATTGTGATTCGCTCATTTCAGGTAGTATTTTGGGCTTTGAAGTTTCTGGTTCAGACTCTTTTCCTTTCCCAATGGGTTGTTTTCTTTTTGTGGTGTGGTGTTCTTCAACAATATGGGTTGGTAAAAAGGAGGATGATCCAAAGATACTTGGATCCTGGGCAAATGAGAGAGGTTGTATTTGGACTGTATGAGGTGAGGTGTAAATAGGATAGGGGGTGAAAAGGTCAGGTGGTATGTAAGGCTGATTTTGCAAGGAGGATAGTTGGGCTTTAAGAGATTTTAGTTCTGACTCTTTTTGGTGCATAAGAGGAGAGTTTATGGATACAGTAGTGGCTAGGTGAAGAAGTTCTTGATGGAGAGAGGATTTTTCTTTGTTAAGTCGTTAAGAGCAAGTTCCAATATTGTCACCTTTTTGTTGATTTGCCCCAGAAGATGGTTTTGAGTCACCGCGTTTTCTGACTGCCAATTTAGGGTTGCCTCCGCTGCACTGGCTTGTTTCATCGATCCATCTGGATTTTTGATGTTTGGATTCCGGATTTTCCACGAATGCTTGGAGTTGTTGTCTTCAAACTCATGCGGTGGAAACAGTGGTTCTTGAGAGGAGGGAGGACCAAACATGTAGCTCAAACGTGCTTCTTTTTGTTCAGGAGTTGTTGGGGTTGAATTTCTTGGATACAAGACATAGTATTTGAAATTTCTCCCGCTAGGTTCTCCAAGAAGTCCAACTTGTGGATCTCCAGACTCATAACTGTTGGGGTCAAAACCCACCTAGCTGTGATCAATGGGAAAAATGGCTAAGTATGAAAATACGAAGAATCGGACAAGGCCGAAATTATGCCTAAGTCATTTCTGTACGAGTCCACTTAAGCACAAGAGAGGCCATTCTGGCCAGAGCAGCTCCATTTCCAGCCAAGGAAGCTTCGCTTCGGCAGGGAGACTTCGACGAAGAAGGGAGAGACTTCGGCAAGCTTGGTCGTCACTTCGGCAAAGCTTGGTCGTCACTTCGGCAAGGCTTGGTCTTCATTTAGGTAAGCCTTGTCTCCGCTTAGGCAAGCCTTGTCTCCACTTAGGCAAGCCTTGTCTCCACTTAGGCAAGCTTTGGCTCACATCGGCAAAGCTTTGCTCCATTTCGGCGAAGAAGGGAGAGACTTCGGCAAGCTTGGTCGTCACTCCGGCAAGGCTTGGTCTTCACTTAGGCAAGCCTTGTCTCCGCTTAGGCAAGCCTTGTCTCCGCTTAGGCAAGCTTGGAGACTTTGGCAAACGCGGAAACTTCGGCAAGCTTGGAGACTTCGGCAAGCTTGGAGACTTAGGCAAACACGGGGACTTCGGCAAGCTTGGAGACTTCGGCAAACTTGGAGACTTAGGCAAGCGCTGGAGACTTCGGCGACAAGCCACATCAGCAAGCTTCCTCTCCACTTCGGCAAGCTTCCTCTCCACTTCGGCAAGGTTCCTCTCCACTTCGGCAAGCATCCTCTCCACTTCGGCAAGCTTCCTCTCCACTTCGGCAAGCATCCTCTCCACTTCGGCAAGCTTCCTCTCCACTTCGGCAAGCATTCCTCTCCACTTAGGCAAGCCTTGTCTCCCTTTAGGCAAGCTTTGGCTCACATCGGCAAAGCTTTGCTCCACTTCGGCGAAGAAGGGAGAGACTTTGGCAAGCTTGGTCGTCACTTCGGCAAGGATTGGTCTTCATTTAGGCAAGCCTTGTCTCCACTTAGGCAAGCCTTGTCTCCACTTAGGCAAGCCTTGTCTCCACTTAGGCAAGCCTTGTCTCCACTTCGGTAAGCTTGGAGACTTAGGCAAACACGGGGACTTCGGCAAGCTTGGAGACTTAGGCAAGCGCTGGAGACTTCGGCGACAAGCCACATCGGCAATGACCCACTTTGGCCAAGCAAGGCCACATCGGCAATGCCCACTTCGGCCAGGCAAGGACATCGGCAATGCCCATTTCGGCCAAGCAAGGCCACATCGGCAATGCCCACTTCGGCCAAGCCAGGCCACGTCGGCAGTGACCCACTTCGGCCAAGCCAGGCCACATCGGCAGTGACCCACTTCGGCCAAGCCAGGCCACATCGGCAGTGACCCACTTCGGCCAAGCCAGGCCACATCGGCAATGACCCATTCGGCCAAACCAGGCCACTTCCGCAAGCCCTCACTTCGGCCGTGATACGGAACTGCCTGGTCGAAGTCATTTCTATACGAAACTGTCTGGCCGAAGTCAAAGCTGCCGAAGACGATCCTGGCCGAAGTCAAATCTATACGAAACTGTCTGGCCGAAGTCAAAGCTGCCGAAGACGATCCTGGCCGAAGTCATTTCTATACAAAACTGTCTGGCCGAAGTCAAAGCTGCCGAAGACGATCCTGGCCGAAGTCATTTCTATACGAAACTGTCTGGCCGAAGTCAAAGCTGCCGAAGACGATCCGTCAAATCTATACGAAACTGTCTGGCCGAAGTCAAAGCTGCCGAAGACAATCCTGGCCGAAGTCATTTCTATACGAAACTGTCTGGCCGAAGTCAAAGCTGCCGAAGACAATCCTGGCTGAAGTTAAATCTATACGAAACTGTCTGGTCGAAGTCAAAGCTGCCGAAGACAATCCTGGCCGAAGTCAAATCTATACGGAACTGTCTGGCCGAAGTCAAAGCTGCCGAAGACAATCCTGGCCGAAGTCATTCCCATACGGAGCCGTCTTACCGAGGTCAGTTCTACACGAAGCTAGAAGACGACGCGGCTGAAGTCATTTCTATACGAATACAACAAGCCCATCTTCGGCCTACAACGATACAAAGGCCCACGAAGTCATGCCGACTTAGCTAAAAAAGAAATCCCAAAGGATTAGGAAGTTTCTCCTGATCTCTTTAGGATAGACCTTGCCGACTCAAACTAGTATATATATCTATGTACATCCTTTGAAAAAGGGATCCGCAATTTACTTAGCAAAAAACCTAGACTTTTTTGCTCTCAAACTCTTGTACGAAAGCTTTTCGACACAGCTTAATAAAAACCATCTTTGGATCTCTCCGTTCGTGGTTCATCCGCAGAAATTTCATCCCCCTTAACAAAAACCTCCGACAAATTCTAATTGTGTTGATTTCGACTCCCACAATTTGGTGCTAGAAGGAGGGGGAATTTGAAACTTTCTTACTCCAAGGAACCACCGCACGAACGATTCGAAGAAGATGACTAGCGACGGACGAATCGACGACCCGCAGGACACGGGGATCGATGGGTCTGGAGCAACAGATACACCAACGCCTGCAGTCTTGGAGATGAGCCCAGAGGCCCTATCACAGATCAAGACGATGCTGGAGACGCTTCTCAAGAAGGCGGAGGAGCAGGACAAGCTAATCACGACGATGACCGATAAGCTCGAAGTCCTTACAACAGCGAGTCGAGCCCGTGGTAGAGGGTCAGGAGTTGACCTAATGAGGCGCCCTCTTCGACCTCTCAACCCAACGGCCCTCGATTTCTCAACACCCAACCATACAACGAGAACCCAGGGCGGATTGCTCCCTACAAACCAACCAACCACGACCGCAGAACTGAACGCGACACCGCAGGAGGCAAACACGCAGACTATGGGCGGAATGAATCCAGTGATCAACCTGGAGGATAACCCAGAGGGTGAACACGACTCGGAACACCGCCGCCAAGCTGAACTCACGGGTGCGACCCAGACTCGAAACGAACAAAGTAACACCAACCTTGGCCATGACCAGGACCTCACCGAAGAGGAGGAGAACATCCTCTGGGCCCAATAAGCCCAGATCGAGGAAGAACGCAAAGCGATGATCCGGGCCCAAAAGGAGGAGATGGCTGAAATCCGGGCAGGCATGGAGCGAGCTGCCACTGAGATGAAATTCGTTCGATCTCAGATGCATAAGGCTACTAGCAAGGCTCCCGATCTCGACCGAGTGCTTGAAGAAGCACAGAACACTCCATTCACGACTCGAATCACTAAGACAAGGGTTTCCGATCCGGGGAAGATGAAGATACCAGTCTACGAAGGTAAAACTGATCCAAAGGAGCACTTGACCGCCTTCGCAATAGCAATGGGACGAGCAAACTTCAGAGAAGGAGAAGAAGACGCTGGACAATGTCTCTTGTTTGTCGAGCCCCTTAAAGGACCAGCTCTCCAATGGTTCTCCAGACTGGGAAGAAATTCGATCGACAATTTCAATCAGCTGTCGTCGGCTTTCCTGAAACATTATGCTATATTCATGGAACGCCGGACATCCGATGCGGATCTGTGGACCATGGGGCAAGGACAGAACGAGACATTGCGAACCTTCATCAGACGGTTCAAGTCAGTGCTGTCAAAGGTAGAAGGAATAAGTGACGAAGCCGCACTGCAAGCGTTAAAGAAAGCCCTGTGGTTCGACTCCGATTTTCGGAAAGAGATTGCACTGAACGCACCAACCACGATCCAGGATGCATTGCACCGAGGGACGGACTTTGCCTCCAACGAAGAAGAAGTGAAGATCCTAGCCCAGAAACACGGAAAGACGAAGTCCACGAATCACCCTCCCTCTGCTCCGAACCCACCGAACAACAGAAAGGACAACCAAGGCCTTGGATACATCCAACACGAAGGGGGATTCAAAGGAGCCCATAACTACCAAGTTGATTCGTCAAGCTATGGGAAAGGACAAGGTCAAGGCCGAGGAAGAGGTACATGGAGTAGCACGTGGACCAGAGGCCAAGGAACTTACGACGAAATGGCTTATTGCGAACATCACCATATCTTCGGACACTCAACTGCAAATTGCCGCATCCTAGGTTTGAAACTCGCTGCTAAACTGGTGGCTGGCAAACTCAAAGGCGATATTAGCCTCAAGGATTTCGAAATGGATACCAACGCAAACCGACCCGAACAGGCAAACGAAGATCTCCCTAAGCGAGGGAGGCAAGATGACGAAGCACCACAATCTGGCCCAAGAAGACGGATCAACATGATAATGGGTGGATCTCACTATTGTTCGGATACCGTCTCATCGATTAAAGCTTTTCAACGACGAGCCGATGTCAGCGTTAACTGGTCCGCACCCTCCAAGTTCCCTGACGACATAATCTCATTCGCAGAAAGGGAAACAACCGGAATCGACAAACCACACGATGACCCTCTCGTAATTGAGTTGATCATCAGTGGCTATGACGTAGCCCGGGTGCTGGTGGATACGGGCAGCACAGTGGATATAATCTTCAAAGAAACTTTCGAAAGAATGGATATCAATCCGTCCGACATAGTGGCTTCCCCTAAACCATTGACTGGATTTTCCGGCGAAACGACGATGACAATCGGGACGATCAAGCTGCCTGTAGAAGCTGGGGGTGTCATCAAGCTCGTCGAGTTCTCGGTAGCCGATCACCCAGCAATCTATAACGTCATCGTCGGCACACCTTGGTTAAATTCAATGCGCGCCGTAGCCTCGACCTACCACCTTTGCGTCAAATTCCCAACACCAAGCGGAATCAAAACAATTTTGGGAAATCAGAAGGAGTCCCGCGTATGCTTCCTCGCTGCACACAAGCTCAGGAATCCTGTCACCGATCCAATAGCCAAGTCAGAATGCAAGAAGATGAAGACAGACAGGGAGCTAGTTAAAGAGCTCTCCAAGCTCTTATAGCAATTACAGATTGCGGAGGATCGCGAAGAAGAACCAGTTGAACAGCCCTGCGACCCCGTAATATCAGTTTGCATCGACGACGAACACCCGGAACGATGCGTAGAGATTAGATCCGCCCTCGACGAAAAAATCAAGGACGAACTGGTTTCATTCTTAAAAGAAAACGTAGACACTTTCGCGTGGGCAGCAGAGGATATGCCCGGAATTGATATCGGCGTAACCAGTCACGAATTGAACATCGACCCAACCTTCAAACCAATCAAGCAAAAACGGAGAAAGTTGGGTCCTGACAGGGCGAAAGCAGTGAACGACGAAGTCGAAAGACTCTTACGAGTCGGGTCGATAATGGAAGTCAAATACCCGGATTGGCTGGCGAATCCTGTTGTAGTCAAAAAGAAGAATGGAAAATGGCGGGTGTGTGTCGATTTCACCGATTTAAACAAGGCGTGCCCGAAAGACAGCTTCCCACTACCACACATTGATCGATTGGTCGAAGCAACGGCCGGTAACAAGCTCTTATCTTTCATGGACGCATTCTCTGGATACAACCAGATTCTGATGAATCCCGACGATCGTGAGAAGACAGCCTTCATTACGGATCGTGGAATCTATTGCTACAAGGTGATGCCTTTCGGCCTCAAGAACGCCGGAGCTACATATCAGCGCTTAGTAAACAAGATGTTTGCCAATCAACTCGGAAGAACGATGGAGGTGTACATAGACGACATGCTGGTGAAATCGCTAGAGGCAACGTATCACGTGTTACATTTGGAGGAATGTTTCCAACAGCTCAACTCGCACAACATGAAACTCAACCCGACAAAGTGTAGATTCGCAGTCACGTCCGACGAGTTGCTTGGTTACTTAGTTACTCATCGCGGAATCGAAGCGAATCCAAAGCAGATCGACGCCCTCATCCAGATGGCTTCCCCAAAATCAAAACGTGAAGTACAGAGACTGACTGGCAGGGTGGCTGCACTCAACAGATTTATTTCGCGGTCCACCGATAAGTGCTTACCATTCTACGACACTTTACGAGGAAACAAGAAATTTGAATGGACAGAGAAGTGCGAAGACGCTTTCCAGCAGTTGAAGAAATATCTCGCCAATCCCCCGGTGCTTGCAAAGCCAGTCGAGGGAGAGCCGCTCTTCCTGTACACCGCAATCTCCACCACGGCAGTAAGCAGAGTACTCATTCGCGATGAACGGGGCGAGCAGAAACCAATTTTTTACGTCAGTAAGACCCTCACCGACGCAGAGACAAGATACCCGCAGATGGAGAAATTGGCCCTATCGGTGGTCATGTCTGCTAGGAAACTAAGGCCATACTTCCAATCACACTCCATTGTGGTCCTTAGTCCTTTACCTCTACGATCGATTTTGCACAGCCCAAGCCAATCCGGGCGATTGGCCAAGTGGGCTATCGAGCTCAGCGAATACGACATCGAGTATCGCGGACGAACCTGCGTAAAATTGCAAGTACTTGCCGATTTTTTAATCGAGCTTCCGGAGGAGAGCCTCGCCGAAGGAAACCCAAATTCGACTTGGCAACTTCACGTTGACGGCTCATCATCCAAAAACGGTTCAGGGGTCGGGATACGTCTGACGTCTCCAATGGGCGAGATACTTGAACAATCCTTCCGCCTAGATTTTCACGCCTCCAACAACGAAGCAGAATACGAAGCCCTCATTGCCGGATTAAAGCTTGCGCAAGGACTCAAGATTGACTGCATTCACGCATTCTGCGATTCACAGTTGGTCGCAAACCAGTTCAGCGGGGAATACGCAGCTAAAGACGATCGTCTGGAGGCGTATCTGAAAGTCGTCAAAGACTTGACTGCTCAGTTCAAAGAGTTCACACTCACGCGTATTCCACGAGGAGAAAACACTTCGGCTGATGCACTGGCCGCCCTCGCATCCACTTCTGATCCAGCCCTGAAACGAGTTATTCCGGTGGAATTCATCGAGCGCCCAAGCATCACTCTCACGGAAACAGTGAGTGTCGTTACTCGATCCCAAGCCGCCAGGACTACAAGGGAGAAAGCCTGTGCACCAGACAATGCTGGAGATGACGCTGACGAACGAGAAGCAGTAATCAACGGCTCGATGGTCCAGGACGAGACATACGCGGCAGACGAAGGACAGGCCTCTCGAATGGAAATAGATACAGTCATCGAAGACGAAGATCCTGCGACTGCTGCAGAAGAAGCAACGTCTATGGACGAGGACTTTACGACCCTCCCCTCCAACGTCGACCCCTGCCACGAAACTGGAGTCGTCAAGATGAATGGAGCGTGTACGGGCATACAGTATGGCTGCGACAAAGGGTGGCTCGACGACATCCACGGATACATCTGCGATGGTATCTTACCTTCAGACAAATGGGCAGCCCAAAAACTTCGGGCGCAAGCAGCGCACTACATCTTGCTCGACGGTAATGTTTTGAAATGGCAATTCTCGGGGCCATTACTCGCCTGCGTCGAAGGAAATGAGGCAAGGGCAATCATGGAGGAGGTCCACGGCGGCTCCTATGGTAACCACTCGGGAGGACGAGCCTTGGCAATAAAGATCAAACAACATGGCTATTACTGGCCGACCATGATACAAGATTGCGAGAAATACTCGTCCAGGTGCGAAAAGTATCAACGTCACGCACCGATGATTCATCAGCCGACCGAGATGCTTTCTTCGATATTCTCACCCTATCCTTTCATGCGATGGTCCATGGACATCGTTGGACCTTTACATCCGTCAAAGCAGAAACGATTCTTATTGGTCCTGACAGACTATTTTTCAAAGTGGGTGGAGGCAGATTCGTATGCAAGCATCAAGGACGCACAAGTCGAAAGTTTCGTATGGAGGAACATCATATGCCGACATGGAGTCCCATACGAGATCGTCACCGATAATGGATCACAGTTCATTTCCACAAGGTTCGAAGCTTTCTGCGAGAAGTGGAAGATTCGGCTAAGCAAATCCACCCCACGATATCCACAAGGCAACGGCCAGGCTGAAGCAATAAACAAAACGATTCTCGACGGTCTCAAGAAACGCTTCGAACAGAAGAAAGGCCGATGGGCCGACGAACTGGAAGGTGTATTGTGGTTGCATAGAACGACACCGCGACGAGCAACCAACGAAACTCCGTTCGCTCTCGTCTATGGGACAGAATGCGTCATTACACCAGAGATAAATTTTCCTGGAGTCCGCCGAAGACTACTCCCAGAACAAGAAGGACTCAATCACTTGTTGATGCTTGATGAGTTGGACTTGATCGACGAAAGACGGGATCAAGCCTTGATCCGAATTCAGAATTACCAGAACGCAGCGGCGAAATACTACAACTCTCACGTACGAAATCGACCGTTCTACGAAGGAGACCTGGTCCTACGGAAAGTTTTCCAGAATACTGGTGAGCGGAACGCCGGCAAACTCGGAGCAAACTGGGAAGGACCTTACAAAATCACGAAAGTAGTCCGACCCGGAGTGTACGAACTCGCCAACATGTCTGACGTCCCAATACCAAGATCGTGGAACGCAATGCATCTCAAGAAGTACTATACTTAGGATACTTCACATGAACTACGGGGCGGCTTGATCCCTTCATAGGGTACGTAGGCAGCTCGTTTTCGGATGGGTTCAGCTGCCCCCCTCCTAAAAAAAGGGGGGGGGGAGTGGGTACGTATACTCGTATACTCCCACCTTTGTAATAGACTCCGCGTCTACTTAATGCAAGCTTCTCGAAGCAATTTTCTTCATATCACACCCTCCACGGGTTACTAAAGCCTTAACAGAAACAGGCATCACATACGCACCTTTCACGAATCACTTAAAGTCCTAACTAAAACAGGCAACGCTCTTCACCCTCGTTGCTGCTGGCCACAACAACGACCTACTACATCCTTTACGGATCTAACTACTACATCCTAGCAGATTACATCTAGCCAACATGGTTTGTTTGGAAGATTTCCAGGACATTGCTGCACTTCCTAGAGTAAAGACATATCCACTTGTGGATTTAGAGTTTTTGGAATCATATATCTAGTATGCGTCACTGTATCCTTCCAAAACTGCAGGTTCTTTACCATAGTGCAAGCCATAACTTTTAGTGTATCGCAAGTAATTTAAAATTCTTGTTATGGCTTTCCAGTGCTAATGACCTAGATTACTTGTGTAACGACTCAGTACATTTACTGTGTGCACCAGATCGGATCTAGTACAATTGGTTAAGTACATCAGACTACCGATTACCCGAGCATACTCTACTTGTGACACAGCTTCACCCGAGTTTTTGGTCAAGGTGAGTTGTGAGTCTACATGAGTTTTTGCAGTCCCATTTGAGTGGTTCTTGAACCTCTCTAGGATTTTTTCTGCATAATGATCTTGTGACAGAATAATTCCGCCAGAAGTCCTTATGATTTTTATTCCTAGAATGACATTTGCAAGACTCATGTATTTCATGTCAAACTGTCCACTAAGCATGTTCTTAGTTTGTTGGATTATATATTTGTTGCTCCCAATAATGAGCATGTCATCTACGTACAAACATAGCAAAATATACCCTCTAGGGGTACTTTTTATGTAGATACATTTGTCATATTCATTGATGGTGAATCCATTTGACATCATTACATTGTCTAATTTTTCATGGCATTGTTTAAATCCATATAAGGATTTCACAAGTCGACAGACTTTGTGTTATTGTCCGGAGACAACAAAATCGTCGGGTTATTTAATATAAATCTCCTCTTCTAAATCACCGTTTAGAAAAGCAGTTTTCACATCAATTTGATAGATTTCGAGGTCTCTTAATGTTGCATAATATATTTGATTTCACTATTGACGACTTCCTTCCAATAAAGTCCATCTGGTGTAGACATGGTTTCAGTGAATATTCTCGGTTCATTCTCTGAGAAAAACCATTAAGAAATCTTCACCAGAAGATTTATTCTCACGAGCTCTTTTGCTTCGTCTAGGTTCATCTTCAACTTCTTTTGCTTCATTTACAGAAATTCCAGAAGTGTTAGCCTCATTAATGTCTCTTTCGTCACGTGTTCTTTTCGGATATTGTTTATCCTTACATGGAAACACATGTTCAAAGGAGGACGCATTTCTTGATTCCATGATTGTATTTACATGGATATCCGGTATGTCTGATTTATGAACCAGAAACTGATAAGCACTACTATTATGTGCATATCTGATGAAAATACAATCCACTGTTTTAGGTCCTATTGTGACCTTTTTAGGAGGTGGCATTGCAACTTTTGCAAGGCATCCCCCCACTTTCAGGTATTTGTACGAAGGTACATCATCTTTCCAAAGTTCATATGGCATTTTGCCAGTCACTTTGTGCGGTATTTTTTTTAGTATATAGTTTTTGGTGAGCAAAGCTACCCCCCCCCCCCCCCACAGATTCTGGGCTAACACAGATTCCTACAACATTGCATTCATCATTTCTTTTAGAGTACATTTTTTAGTTCCGCAACTCCATTAGATTCTGGTGAGTAGGGAGCAGTTATTTGATGGATAATGCCTTTTTCAGTACAGAATGCATTAAAAGGTCCATCATATTCACCTCCTCTATCACTCTGAACTATTTTAATAGTTTTTTCAAGTTGATTTTCAACTTCAGTCTTGTATTCTTTGAATTTCTCCAAGACTTTGTATTTGATACGCAACAAGTATACATAATATTATCTTGTACAATCATCTATGAATATTACAAATTACTTTTTATCACCTCTTGTTTGTACAAACTTTAAGTCGCACAAATCAGTGTGTATTAATCCAAGAGGTTCGGTTGTTCGTTCAACATGAGGTGATGGTGTTTTTGTGAGTTTTGCTTGTACATAAATTTCACATTTGTCTTTATTTATTTTGCATTTCAGGATCGGTTCAAATTAATTAATCTTTGAATAAACTTATAATTCACATGTCCTAACCGTCCATGCTAAATATTAAAAGACTCAGACAAATAAGCAACTTCTTTCTTATTCATAGAAACTTTGGAAGTGGATACATCATTTTTTTTAAGACTGTCATTACACACATTTTGATATGTCCTCCTTTGACATAACCTTTTCCTAGAAAAATACCATGCTTCTTAAGGATTAGCTTGTCGGACTTGAAATTGGTGGCAAATCCATGCTTGCTCATCACGGTCCCGGAGATCAAGTTTTTCCTCATGTCTGGCCCATGTTACACGTTGGAAAGAGTGAGCTCCTTACCAAAAGTCATCTTCAACACTACTTTGCCCGTGCCTTTAATCTTGGAGTGAGACACATTCCTCATCATCAGTCTTGCTCTTTTGATAGGTGCTGAATATGTTCCTATCAATGCAGATGTAGGTGGTGGCGCCGGTGTCATACCACCACTCCTTAGAGGTTTCCTCAACCATGTTTGCTTCTGTGACCACCACACATAGGTCAGCTTCAATCAGATTTGCTTGAGCTTTGCTCTTAGCCTTGCTACGACATTCGAAAGCCAAGTGCCCATTCTTGTTAAAGTAGGTACACTTCCCTGCGAACTTCTTCAGGAAGGCCGACTTCTTAAAGTTATTGGAGTTCTAAGGCGGGATTTTGTTAGACACAGCTTTGTTGTGAACAAACTTGCGTTTTCCCTTCCTCTTGTACTCAACTACATTTGCATTATGAGTTAAAAATCAGTGTCGGATATGCGCTTGAACAACTCATTTTCCAGCCTGGATATCAAGTTTGACAGAGTCAAAGCCTTTTGTTTGTGGTCGAGATAGCTTTTGAAGTCCAACCAACTAGGGAAGCTTCTCAATGAAGCAATTCACTGTGAAAGTCTCATAGATCTTCATTCTTTCATCGGCTACCTCTTGTGCAATCATTTGGAGCTAATGAACTTGCTCCATGAGTCCACCATTTTGTAGTTCAGGAATTTTGTAGCAACGAATTTTCCAGAGCCCACAATAAAAGACTTGTATTTCTTTTCTAAAGCATCCTAGAGATCCGTCGAAGTTGCAACCTCATTGTAAACATTGTACAGCTGGTCCACCAGGTGGTTTTGTATGTAACCTTGGCACAGATAGTTCCCATGGTTCCATGCCTCGATACTAGCCAGAGCTAGTGGATCAGTATTGTCCAATGACAAAACTGGTTTAACCTCGGTGAGATACTTCTCCAATTTCAGTGTGGTTAGAAAGAAATGCATCTTTTCTGCCACAGCTTGAAATTGGTTCCATCGTACTTGTCTAGTGTAATTGTTGCGCTTATAGCACTAGGCACAGAGGAAACTTGCAGTGGCAGACCATTCCCAATTTGGGGCGTCAATGCACCGAATCCGGTACCCACAAGAACATTGTTAACACCGTTAGTCATGTTTGATTTGTATAAAGAAGACAAACAAAACCAATATTGAACGTAGAATGAAGTGATAACGTTGAAGCGTTATAATCACTAAATAATATTCTGTGGAGTTTACCTGAAGGTGTTCCCAGAAAAACTTCTAGGAACGTTTCGTGAAACTCGCCAAAACCTTCATGGAAATCGTTTACAGGAAGAGTTAAATTAAAATTTTTATTTCAGATTGAAACCTTCTGTGAAATCGCTAGATAGCGTTTGCAGAAACTGTTTCAGAGATTAAAATAAAAAAATTTGAAATCATTTTTCGGAAAAGGTGTAAAGAACTTTTCTCAAATCTCAATCCGATTCAAGCGATAAGCTAGAAGCGGATTTTATGAATTAATACTATAGGACCGCAAAAATCAGAATGAAAAAAGCGAGAAAAGAAGAGAGATTTAAACTATTAAAAACATGATTATGGAAAACACATAGAGGCGAGATATGATCTCTTTCCTTAATTCATAAAATCTCCTGCAGTGTGGCGGTGATAAGAGATTCTGAATCCCATGGTACAAATGCATTTCACTTACTTTTGCCTTTTAAGTGGATTTCACTCATTGGCCCAAGTAGGTTTACATTGACCCATTTCTCATTCACATTACTACAATATTTATGCTATCAATTTTAAGCCCCTATAGCATTAATTTGATTTTGAATAAAAATGGTTCCAACATTAGAAAACTCGGTGAGTGGGCTACTCTACGACTACACTCACCCTGGGGGATTAGTCGGGTGGTAAAAACTCGGATCACCCCCTGGTTAACAAAAAAAAAGTCAGTTTGTACATTAGTAGTCAGAAGTTTGTAGACCAAGTTAATGTGCAGAAAGAGGCTTTTCATCTAAAAATCATTCATTTTGTTAGGAATCCCACATCGAAATTAAGATGGGATCTAAATAATATATAAGTGACATGGACCAATCCATTAATTGTTAATTGATTTTGAATTTGAAGCTTATGAAACTTAACATGATAGGAGAGTCTGAGTTTGACTCAAGAAGGGTGGCCCAGAAAGGTATATTGCCGAGCCTAGAATGGGATTCGATCCGAGATGAGACAGAACAACCATCATCTCGAGGGGGTGTGTTAGAAATCCCACACTGGAAATTAAAATAAAACCTAAGTAGTATATAAGTGACATGAGCTGATCAACTCATTGCCAATTAAGTTCGACTTGTTAAAACCCATGAAACTTAACACATCTCAGAAATAAAACCCTTCAATCTTCCAAGACCATCGTCACGAAATAGAGACATTATATTTTATGTTGTACTAGACACCGCATTGCCAAATCAAACTTTTTTAGTTGAAGACAGACCGTTGAGATACCACGAAGTCTACTCCCTCGCGGATCCAATAAATCAATTGCAACGTCTTGAAGTTGTAAAAATCCAACCCGAACCACTCATCACATTTCACCCTTCCTATTACTTGTACTAGGAATATTGATGCGCTTATAATGCGTTACATTGTACTCTCTTTTTTTGTCATATGATGTTTTATTATAATAAACTTGGTGAAATACATCTGGTGGAATACAAAGCCGGTGATTGTAAAAATTCCAGAAACAAAGCCGGCGGTTATAAAACCAATCCCAGAGACAATGCCAGAGGAAGACAAGATTTCCCCGGAAACATAGCTCCACTTAAGAGAAACTAGATTAACATCAAATTAAACTAAGCCTAGAAACCAAACTAGATCAATAACCAAACTTGGACACAAAGATCAAAACAAATCTGCACTAGCGCCCAATCACTCCTACACACAAACCTAGTGCCCGAAAACTCTTAAACCGACAAACCAAGAAGGCCACCAAGGGCCAAAGTAAGCGGAGTCGGAATCTTCCTATGACGAATAAGTACTACCTCTCAGAGAAAGTGTTCCTTGGCTTCTAAGACCGGAGAGATAGAACAAATATGTTCTTCCCACAATCTTTCGGAAGCGGTGAAGTCGGTATGAACGCGACCCTGTAAAACGCCTAAATGAAGCATGTTGGGGTTAGTTTTCACATTTTAAGAATCAACGATTGAAAGCGACTGAGTATAGAAGAAATGGCGATGGTTCGGATTCTCATAATGGGCACCACAAGCCGTGACTAAGCAGAATGGTTCAAGTACCCCGACCCGTAACAGTACACATGGGTCGGGTATCCCGACCCGTAACGATACACATGGGTCGGGTACTCCGATCCGTAATGACACATGGATCGGGTACCACGATCCGTAATGACAAATGGATCGGGTACCACGACATGTAACGACACATGGGTCGGGTACCACGGCACGTAACGACACATGGGTCGGGTACCCGACCCGTGACGACACACATGGGTCAGGTACCCCGACCCATGACGACACACATGGGTTGGATACCCCGACCCATGACAACACACAGGGATCGGATACCCCGACCCGTGACGACACACATGGGTCGGGTACCCCGACCTGTAACGACACAGGGATCGGGTACCACGACCCATAATGACACATGAGTTGGGTATCCCGACCCGTAATGATATACATGGGTCAGGTACCCCGACCCGTAACGACACATGGGTCGGGTACCCCGACTCGCAACTACACATGGGCGGGTACCCCGACCCATAATAGAATAGATGGATCGAGTAACCCGACCCAAGACCAGTGGACCCGAGCCGAAGGTGATGGGTTCGACGAAACCTAGCCAAGCCCAAGACAACAGAGAATTCACGACAAACCCACAAGCGGAAATGGACCGAACCTGGACAAGAAGCCCAGCAGGCCAAACCGACTTAAGAAAGGAAACACCCGAAGAAACAGAAAATCTTCCTTATCTCTTAGGAAGAGGTTTGGCCGACTCTGGCTTGTATATATACTCATGTACACCCTCTGAAAAGAGGATCCGCAATTTTACCTAGCAAACACTTGCTATTCTCTGCAAAAACTTTCTAAACAGTTTTAATAAAAACACCATCTTTGGATCTCTGTTTGTGCTTTCGTGGTTTTTACTCAAAAGTTTCAGATCTCTCTAAAAGTCTAACCAAAAATTCAATTGTGTGGATTTACACTCCCACAATTTGGCGCCGTCTGTGGGGAGTCTTGAATTTTTCTTACACCGAAAAGCCACAGCAAAACAGGTCCGAAGACGATGGCCAACGATGGAGACGAGAACGCTGCTAATACCAGAAACACCGGCGTGGAGGATCAGACGAACCAACCCAAAAATGCCAGGGAGATTTTGGCAACACTGACGGAGATGAAGACCATGCTGGAGATGCTTCTCAAGAAGGCGGAGGAGCAAGACAAGCTGAACAGTATGATGACGGGTGGGCTGGAGGCCTTGGCAACGACGAGTCAAACCCGAGGGGTGGGATCAGGTCTGGACCCAGCAAGACGAATCGAAAGGTGCCTCAACCCAAAGGCCCTAGATTTCTCGACCCCTTTTAACCCACCGAGACCCCGTGGAAGATTGCCACCCCTCCACCAAAACTCACCAAATGTGACCTTTGGAGCGCAAGGAGTAGGCGACGCACCGACGGAGGATGAGCCGGCCCCAATCATCAATCTAGAGGATAAAAATCAGGTGGAGCACAGCACGGAGAGTCG
Source organism: Pseudoturritis turrita (assembly GCA_900406555.1). NCBI lineage: Eukaryota > Viridiplantae > Streptophyta > Magnoliopsida > Brassicales > Brassicaceae > Pseudoturritis > Pseudoturritis turrita. Next base: position 464,210 of record OVBL01000202.1, on the reverse strand, counting down.
CGATAACCCCGAACTCCCAACAGCTGGCCAAATCCAAACCAAAAGGTGCGAAGTCATCCCAGAAGGAGATCAAGAACAAACTAAGGAGGAAGAAAACATCCTCTGGGCCGAGCAGGCACGGATCTATGGGGAGCGAAGAGCAGGGATCCGAGTCCAGAAGGAGGAGATGGCTGCAATGCGTGCGGATATGGACCGAGCAGCCGCTGACATAAATGTGGTTCCATCCATGATGCATAAAGCAACAAGCAAGGTGCCCGAAATAGATCGCGTACTGGAAGAAGCACATAACACCCATTCACGGCACAGATCACCAGTGCGAGAATTCTCGATCCAGGGAAGATGAAGGTTCCGATTTATGAGGGAAAAACAACCGAAAGGAGCATCTTACTGCTTTTGCCATAGCCATGGGTAGCTCCAACTTCAAAGAAAGTGCAAAGGATGACGAGCAGTGCCTCATTTTCGTGGAAAACCTTAAAGGTCAGGCACTTCAGTGGTTTTCCAGGCTCGAGAGGAACTCCATCGACAACTACAACCAGCTATCCGCAACATTCCTGAAGCATTACTCCATATTCATGGATCCCGAGACATCAGATGCCGACTTGTGGACCCTAGCTCAGGGGCAGAACGAAACACTCCAAAATTTCGTCGGAAGATTCAAAGCGGTCATGTCCAAAGTGGAAGGCTTAAGCGACAAAGCGGCTCTGCTAGCCCTAAAATGAGCACTTTGGTTCAATTCTGACTTTCGCAAAGAGATCGCACTGAACGCCCCCACAACGATACATGTTGCAATGTACCAAGCTGCAGACTTCATAACCGAAGAAGAGGAGCTAAAAATCCTCACCGAGAAGTACGGAAAGGCAAAACCGCCGAGCCAGCCTCCCCATGCTTCAAATTCTTCGAACAGTAAGAGAAACAACAAAAGTTCCGGCTATGTCCAACACGAGGGAGGCTTTCGGGGAGCTCATAATTATCAAATCGACACCCCTGGATCCGGTCAAGGAAAAGGCCGAGGTTGCGGGAGAGGTTCGTGGAGCACATGGACCAAAAGCGACAATTCTTATGACGAAATGGCTTACTGTAAACACCATCACATCTATGGACATTCCACCGCAAACTCTCGTATCCTTGGCCTGAAACTTGCCAAAAAGTTAGCAGCTGGCGAACTTGGAGGAAACATCAGCCTTAAGGATTTCGAGATGGACGTGAACACATACAAACCCGACCAAACAAAGGAAGATCATTCCAAGCGTTATAGATGGGATGACGAGGTGCCACCCTCCGGATCGAGAAAGAGAATAAGCATGATAATGGGAGGATCTCATTATTGCTCGGATACTGTCTCATCGATCAAAGCATTCCAGCGACGGACAGACGTTAGCATCAACTGGTCCAAACCATCAAAGTTTCTGAACGACGTGATCTCATTCGAAGAAAGGGAGACAATCGGAATCGACAGGCCGCACGATGACCCTCTCGTAATCGAACTAATTGTGAACGATTGTGACGTAGCCCGCGTATTGGTAGACACTGTGGATGTAATCTTCCTCGTGATGCTCATAAGAATGAATGTCGATCTATCCGAAATAGTATCAACCCTGAAACCATTGATTGGATTTTCCGGGAAAACTACAATGACTGCAGGGACGATCAAACTTCCTGTCCGAGCTGGTGAGGTGACAAAAATCATCGAATTCTCCGTAACTGATCACCCAGCAATCTACAAGATCATTATGGGAACCCCTTGGTTGAAGTTCACCTTTGCTTGAAGTTCCCTACCCCAAACGGAGAAAAAAAAATTGTGGGAACCAAAAGTAGTCTCGCGTCTGCTTCCTAGCCGCACACAAGCTCAGAAATCCGGTCACTGATCCGGTGGCAAATTCAAAGCGCAAGAAAATGAAGACAGGCAGGGAGCCGGTCAAAGAGCTCTCCAAATTTTATAGCAATTACAGATTACGGAGGATTGCGAAGAAGAAGTAACTAAGCCAACATGCGACCCCGTAATATCAGTTTGCATCAAAAATGAACATCCGGAGCGATGCGTGGAGATTGGAGTAATGCTAGACGGAAAAATCAAGGAAGAACTTGTTTCGTTCTTGAATAAGAATGTTAACAATTTTACGTGGGTAGCGGAGGACATGCTCGGCATCGATATCGGTATAACAAGCCACGAGTTGAATGTTGACCCAACGTTCAAACCAGAGAAGAAGAAAAGGAGAAAGCTTGGGCCAGACAGAGCTAAAGCAGTCAATGATGAAGTAGAAAGATTCATGCGTGTCAGTTCAATAACTGAGGTGAAGTACCCAGACTGGCTGGCTAACCCGGTGGTGGTCAAGAAGAAGAATGGAAAATGGCGCGTATGCGTGGACTTCACTGACCTAAACAAAGTTTGTCCAAAAGACAGCTTCCCCCTTCCACACATTGATCGCCTTGTCGAAGCAATAGCAGGGAACGCACTCCTCTCATTCATGGATGCCTTCTCAGGTTACAACCAGATCCTGATGAACCCTGATGATCGGGAGAAAACAACTTTATAACAGATCCTGGAATATACTACTACAAGGTGATGCCGTTCGGCCTGAAAAATGCCGGAGCAACATATCAGCGGCTGGTGAACAAGATGTTCGCTGGTCAACTCTAAAAGACAATGGAGGTTTATATAGATGATATGCTGGTGAAATCACTAAGAGAGCAAGATCAAGTAGCTCATCTTGAGGAATGATTCTCACAGCTGAACTTTCACAACATGAAGTTAAATCCAACCAAATACATATTCGCGGTCACATCAGGAGAATTCCTCGGATACTTAGTCACTCACCGTGGCATTGAAGCAAACCCTAAGCAAATTGATGCGCTTATCCATATGACTTCACCGAAGACGAAAAGGGAAGTGCAAAGACTTACCAGGAGGGTAACTGCACTTAACAGATTCATCTCACTATCCACCGACAAATGTCTGCCTTTCTATGATACGTTACGGGGGAACAAGAAGTTTGAGTGGACTGAAAAATGCGAAGAAGTTTTTCAACTGCTGAAGACTTACCTGGCTACCCCTCCAGTTCTCGCAAAACCAGTAGCAGGAGAGCCGATTTTTCTGTACACCGCGATCTCCGCCACAGCAGTAAGCGGCGTGTTGATTCGAGACGAGCGCGAGGAACAGAAGCCAATCTTTTATGTCAGCAAAACTCTTACAGACGCCGAGAAAAGGTACCCGCAAATGGAAAAATTTTCATTATCTGTCATAATGTCGGCAAGAAAACTGAGGCCTTACTTCCAGTCGCAGTCAATTGTGGTCCTGAGTACCTCCCCGTTAAGATCCATTTTGTACAGCCCGAGTCAATCAGGAAGGTTAGCAAAATGGGCAATTGAGCTGAGTGAATACGACATCGAATATCGCGGACGCACGTGTGCAAAATCTCAAGTCCTGGCTGATTTCCTGATCCAACTCCATGAAGAGAGCATCGACAATGAAACACAGAATCCACCCTGGAAGCTTCACGTCGATGGCTCATCCTCCAAAAACGGCTCAGGAGTAGGGATACGTCTAACCTTTCCAACTGCCAAACTGCTGGAGCAGTCTTTTCGCCTAGGTTTTCGCGCATCCAACAACAAAGCAGAGTACGATGGCTGATTTCCTGATCCAACTTCATGAAGAGAGCATCATCCTCCAAAAACGGCTCAAGAGTAGGGATACGTCTAACCTTTCCAACTGCCGAACTGCTGGAGCAGTCTTTTCACCTAGGTTTTCGCGCATCCAACAACAAAGCAGAGTACAAAGCCCTGATTGCCGGGATGAAACTTTCTGGTGTCCTAAAGATTGAGCAGCTTCACGCACTCTGCAATTCCCAGTTAGTCGTAAATCAATTTAGTGGCGAGTATGCAGCAAAGGATGATCGAATGGAAGCTTACCTAAAAGTCGTTAAGGAATTAGCTGCGCGATTCAAGGAATTCGTACTGACACACTTTCCACGAGGAGAAAACACTTCAGCCGACGCGCTCGCAGCTCTCGCATCGACTTCTGATCCGGGTCTAAGGAGAATTATCCCGGTAGAATTCATCGGCACCCAAGCATCAATCTTTCCGATACAGTGAACGTCATAACTCGTTCCCAAGAAACTAAGCAAAAAAAGAAGTTACAAACGGGCAGGAGGAGACAACTGAGATACAGGAGGAACCGTAAAACTCACCTTCAATCGAACAAGATATTACTCTAATGGAAGAAGACACTCTGGAAGAATCTGAAATCACCGACAATAACGATCCGGTCGCCGAATCAAACCCCACCAAAGAAGCAAGCCATCCCAATGATGATCCACAGGAAGCAGAATACGGCTGCGATAAAGATTGGCTCAATGCAATCCGAGAGTATATATACGACAGAGTCTTACCAACTAAAAAATGGGCAGCTCGTTACGTTTTACTCGATGGAAACATCTTTAAGTGGAGATTCTCAAGACCATTGTTTATCTGGATAGAAGGAAAGGACACAAGGAAGATCATGGAGGAATTTCACAATGGTTCGTGCGGCAATCATTCAGGAGAGAGAGCACTAGCAATAAAAGTCAAACGTCACGGTTATTATTGGCCAACTATGATCAAAGACTACAAGGAGTTTTCAGCCAAATGAAAGAAATGTCAACCCCACGCGTCAATGATTCACCAACCAACCAAAGTGCTCTCCTCAATTTCATCACCGTATCCATTCATGCGGTGGTCCATCGATATCATCGGGCCATTACACCCCTCAAAGCAAGAGCGATTCTTCGAAGCTGAATCCTACGCTAGCATTAAAGACGCACAAGTGGAGGCCTTTGTCTGGAAGAATATCATATGTCGGCATGGAGTACCATACGAGATAATGATGGACAATGGCTCGCAGTTCATTTCTAATCGTTTCGAAACTTTCTGCAAAAAATGAAAGATCATACTAAGCAAGTCCACTCCAAGTTATTCACAAGGGAACGGTCAAGCAGAATCAATCAACAAAACAATCCTTGATTGTTTGAAAAAGCGTCTCAATGAAAAGAAAGGATGTTGGGTAGATGAATTAGAGGGAGTATTGTGGTCTCACCGTACAACTTCAAGACGAGCAAATGGTGAAACCCCATTCGCTCTTATCTACGGGGTGGAGTGTGTCATTCCGCTCGAGATAAATTTTCCTGGAGTTCACCGCAGACTTCTTCCGGAACAAGAATGACTCAATCACCTATTGCTGCTTGATGAGTTGGATTTAATTAACAAAAAACAGGATCAGGCCTTAATCAGGATCCGGAACTATCAGAACGCAGCAGCAAAATACTACAACTCCGACGTTTGAAAAGGAAGATTTTACGAAGGAGACTTAGTTTTGCGGAAAATTTTCCAAAACACACCGGAAACAAATGCCAAAAAACTGGCAGCAAACTGGGAAGGACCTTACAGAATCACAGAGGTCGCCAAACCCAGTGTTTACAAACTCGCCAGCATGACCAATGTTCCAGTACCAAGATCATGGAATGCAATGCATCTCAAGAAATATTATCACTAAGCTATTTCACACGAACTACAGGGCGACTTGATCCCTGCAAAAGGTACGTAGGCAGCCCGTCTTCGGAATAATTCAGTTGGCTCCTCCTTAAAAAGGGGGGAGGAGTGGGTACGTATACTCGTATACTCCCATCTTTATAATAGACTCTATGTCTAATTAAAGCAAAATTTTCGAAGCTAAAGTCTTCTAATCACATCCTTTACGAATTACTAAAGCCTTAATAAAACAGGCATCTCACTCACATCCTTTACGGATTATTCAAAGTCTTAACTCTATACAGACATCTCATCTCACGCTTGTGTTGGCCACAGCAACGAACTACTACACCCTTTACGGATAAACCATTACATCCTTCTTAGGATTAAAAGCGCGCTATACAAATATTTGTTCATTGTCGGAGCGGATATATTTACGGTAACGTATCCGTAAACCGAAATATTCATCCTAAACTATACAAGCATATGTTCATTGTCAGAGCGGATATGTTTATGGTAACGAATCTGTAAACTGAAATGGTCAAACTAAAACTATGCAAACATATGATTCATTGTCGGAGCAGATGTGTTTCTGGTAATGTATCTTTAAACCGAAATGTTCATCTCAACTAAGACTATGCAAACATATGATTCATTGTCGGAGCAGATGTGTTTATAGTAACGTATCTGTAAACCAAAATGTTCATCTCAAACTAAAAGTATGCAAACATATGTTCATTGTCAGAGTAGATATGTTTATGGTAACGTATCTGTAAACCAAAAAGTTCATCCCAAACTACACAATCATCCATTTGTCAAAATAAATACGTTATCCTAACCCACGAATCCATTACTCATCTCATACCAAAATCAATGTCATATGAGGACAAAGCGGATAAAGCTATCTAAGCACAAAAGCTAAGTCAAAAAGCTAAAGTAAACAAAAAATAAACGGATAAAGCCATCCAGGCATCTGGTCAAGTTCAAATACACAGCAAAATGAAACTGACAAAGACAAAGTTAATAGCGGAACTCAAGTGGTTTCCTCGGTATCCTTTATTGCAAGAGCTGCCTCAGCAATTTTATCAGCTGTCTCTTCAACAGGCTTTTCGGTCGGAGCCTCCGCTATCTTTTCAAGAGGGTCGGGGTTCTTGTTTGGTAAATCAGCGATCTTGGACGGAGAAGGTTCAGCAACTCGAGTTGGAGATGGCTCGGAGATCTTCACGCCAGCAGGATCATAAATATTCTCTAAAATTGGCTTGGGGACCCTTTCAGAAGTGACTTCGGCATTCGGCCTTGAGGAGTTTTCCTCTTCGGATAACCCTGGTTGGGCTTTCGAATCAGGAATCCCCTTTGATCCAAGCTCAGAGATACCGGGGATACCTCTGTTCGAGCCAGAGAGATCACGAACTCCAACTCTTGCTGCGAGTAGCTCCATTGGCTCATCGGTGTTAAGTTCAACAAGAAGATAAGATTTCACAGGAGAGACATGAAGTTCCGCCATCAGATGGGCCGCAAACCCGTCAAATCTCTCATAAGCACCTACTAACTCACCCATCCGCTCGGTTAGCTGCTTTGTCTCGACATCAAGAGCTAGCGGCTCCTCACCCCGAAGTAGCTCGATAAGCTAAATATTGCCCTCAATTTGAGCAAGGTCGAGCATGTCTTCTTTTGGCTGGCCAGTCAGCTTCTCCACTATCTTCTGGGTGCGGGAGACCTTGCCTTGGAACTTTTCCACCATCTCGCATTTTGCATCTATCACAGCTCGGACCACTCTCGATTCAGAAAGCTCATCCACCGCTTCCAGCGCCCTCATCAGCTCCTCAATCTTTGCATTGCGCTTAGCTCTTCCCGATTCCTTTTTCTGCCTCCCCACGTTTCTTCTCAAGAAACTCTTTCTCCAACCTCAGATCATTGATCATCTTAGCGGCTTGCTGCCATTAAGAAAGATGTTTGTCCTCCGCAGATTTTAGCTACGATTCGAGCTCCACAGCCTTCTTCCGAGCATCCTCAATCCGGATTAGGTCCCTTTGGGCATCCGACTCATAACCAAGAGCCAGCTTATTCAGATACGCCACGAACTACAAAAAGAATGCAAAGTCAGAACGAAACTAAAAACCAGTAAGTTATGTAGGAAGGGTTCGGGGGTACCTTGACCCCACGAAAAGACATGTCCGCATAAGATTGACTCCTGTTTAGATTGTCTGGAGGAGGAAGCCGGTCGTCAGGATGAGTGATCCTCGAAAATAGAGAAGCTGCAGCTGTGGCATCACTGTAAAATTCTCCAGGCGCCGTGGATACAGTCGGCTCGGTGAAAGATGGAGCCGGATCGGGAATAACATGAGGATGGGTGTTTCAACGATGTCTCTTAGAAACACTTTCATCAGCCTTTCCCTTTTATTTATCTGACGCAGTACGTTTACGGCTCGACGCGTTCTCATCTACTTCTTTGTCTTTTCCCTTGCCTTTGCTTTTCTGGTTATCTTGATGAGCGGCAAGGGTAGAATCCAAGGGTCTGTTCTCAGAAGAAAGACCTGCTACGATCTATCGGGAAGAGGTAGAAAGCAGCCCGGTTGGGTTAACAGTTGGCTCGGGGACATTGCCCGCTACAATACAGCTCGGGTCCCGAACCTGAGAAGAAGCAGCTCGTTTCAACTTGTCAAGAGCATCCATTCGTTTTGCTGTCTCCACAGCTTCAGCTTCTACCTTGGCTTTAGCGGCTTCTCTATCACGAAATATTGGTCTCTTCATTGAGTTCGCTGAGGAGTTTGAAGAGGAAGAAGGATCAACAGAGTAACCGTCCGAGAGGGCTCGAGCTCTTTCAATACGCTGAAGGTGAAAATCTCTCTTCCAGTTACACTTGCGAGCTGCAAGTTCTTGATGAATAGCAGACAAGTCGGGGGGTATTGAAAGCTGGAGATGACGAACTGCACAAAAGGAAGACAAAGATCAGAATTTAAGAAAAGTATAAGTAGCACATTAAGCCGAGCTATATCTATAGATCAGCTACCGATTGCTTCCCAGCTCATCTTGACCAAGCACATACAGATCAAATCTATTGAAGCTTCCGAAATCCGGACATAAAAGAAGCGATCCTCTGGGAACTCATCTTTGGTCAGGAAACCATATATAATCTTCCTCTTTATCTTATTTGAAATATAATACTTCAAATGTTCCTTCGGACCACGATGCCTAAACTCCAGGACAAAATTTAGGTGATCAACCCCAATCTCTACATCACATTCGTAACAACGAGTCATTATGCCAACTAGGTGTCGAACTCCTCGGGTGTTGATCTGGGCTAAGGCAAGGTTGTGTTCCCATAGAAAAAACGAAGAATAATTTCAGGGATTGGGAACCAGAGGAAATAGCAGTAGAAAAAACTTTCATAAAGTGTAAAGTGGTTCGGGAGAGGTTGATTGGCTCCGTCAGAAGGAGAAGGAAGCACAAATTCAACACTCTCTGAAATACCAAACCGCTTTCTAAGATCTTCTAAGGATTCCGCAGTGGATAAGCTAGACCCTGGAGGGTGGGGTCTTTTCGCCTTTTCCGCCTTTTTCTTCTTCTTCTTAGGAGCTCATCTCAACGGACCAACAAGATGCTCCAACTCTTGCCTCACAACGTCAGGATCATAAAACCAATCTTTCGGCTCGGGTTTTATAGAATCCACTACTTCGTTGAAGGGATTCACTGTTTCGTCGAAATGGGAATCGTGAAGCGAAGGCACCACGAGTTCGAAAGGGTTCGGGGCATTGCTCCCAGTTCTTTTTGACTGGGAATATACGATTTTTCTACCAAGACCCGAAGGCCTAACTATTGATCCTGCTAAATCATCTAGGGTTTCGGTAGCTACTTTACATGTCGGATCAGCTCGTATTAAATTTCGAGAAGGAGACAGCTCGAAGTACGGAGATTTACTGGGACTCTCGAACAACATAACTTAGACGAGTCGGGGTACCTCAGGAACAGATGGGGGTTCCCCTCAAGAACAGATCGGGGGTTTCCCTCAAGAACAGATAAGGGTTTCTCTAAAAAATGGATCGGGGGATCCCCTCTAAAAAAATCAGGTTTTTCCCTCACAAACGGATCGGGTTTGTCTTCGAAAGATGGCTCGGTTTCTCTTTAAAGGTGGATCGGGATTCCGTTGAAGATGGATTGGAATTCCTTTGAAGATAGATCGGAATCTTCAAATAATTCACCAGAAAACCCAAAGGCGACAATGGCGAGTAGAAGATCGGCCGGAAAACTCAAGAGGGACGGTGGCGAGAAATAACCCGAACCAAAACTAAAATAATAAAGGAGGAGAGAGAAGAGAGGAAAGAAGAATACCTGTTTTGGAGAATTTTTGGAGAATGAAGATTGTGAGGAGGAGCCTCCTACGCTTCGGACTTATATAGACACTTAAGGCTTTGATGACATCATTTACCTCGGGAATCAGCAAAAAATGCTTACACTTCCAGAGGAAAATCATGGAAATCACTAAGTCAAAGGGTTTTCGAGCCGTATCCCTGCAACAAAAAAGGCCCGAGCCATCAGCACAAACTCACCATAGTTCGGCAGAACTGAACGATGGTTGCAAAGATACCCGAGCCAAAAGATAAGTAAAAATAAAAATGGCTCGGGGTACCTCACCAGGAGAAATGGCTCGGGATACCTCACCAAGTGGAAAAATGGTTCGGGGTCTTTACGAAAAACGGTTCGGGGTCTTCACCAAAAATGGCTCGGAGTCGTCATCAAAAATGGTTGGGGTCCTCACCAAAAACAGCTCGGGGTCGTTATCAAAAATGGCTCGGGGTCATCACCAAAAACGGCTCGGGGTCTTCATCAAAAACGGCTCGGAGTCATCACCAAAAATGGCTCGGGATCGTCATCAAAAATGGCTCGGGGTCATCACCAAAAATGGCTTGGGGGTCGTCATCAAAAATGGCTCGGGTGTCTTTACGAAAAATGGCTCGGGGTCTTCAACAGTTTGAATCGTTGATCCCAGACTCGACCACTTACAGCTCGGTACTAACATCACTGATACCGCCGAGCTGGGGGGTTAACTGTTGGGGTCAGTTTCCACCTTTTAAGAATCAACGATTGAAAACGACTGAGTATAGAAGAAATGGCGATGGTTCGGATTCTCATAATGGGCACAACGACCCGTGACTAAGCAGAATGGTTTAGGTACCCCGACCCGTAACGATACACATGGGTCGGGTACCCCAACCCATAATGATGCACATGGGTCAGGTACCCCGACCAGTAACGATATACATGGGTCAGGTACCACGACACATGGGTCGGGTACCACGACACATGGGTCGGGTACCACGACCCATAATGACACATGGGTCGGGTACCACGACCCGTAATGACACATGGGTCGGGTACCATGACACATGGGTCGGATACCACGACACATGGGTCGGGTACCACGACACAGGGGTCGGGTACCAGACCCGTAATGACACATGGGTCGGGTACCACGACACATGGGTCGGGTACCACGACCCGTAACGACACATGGACCGGGTACCACGACCCGTAACGACACATGGGTCGGCACCTTGACCCGTAACGACACAGAGATCAGGTACCTCGACCCGTAACGACATAGGGATCGGGTACCTCGACCCGTAACTACACATGGGAGGGTACCCCGACCTGTAATGGAACAGATGGATCGAGTAACCCGAGCCAGACCCGTGATATTTAGTTGAGGGAATCCCGAACTGAACCAGAGTCAAGCCCGGTGGACCCGATCAGAAGGTGATGGGTTTGACGAAACCAAGCCAGGCCCAAGACAACAAGGAATTCACGACAAGCCCACAAGGGGAAATGGACCGAACCTGGACAAGAAGCCCAGCAGGCCAAACCGACTTAAGAAAGGAAACACCCGAAGAAACAGGAAATCTTCCTTATCTCGTATGAATAGGTTTCACTGACTCTGGCTTGTATATATACTCATGTACACCCTCTGAAAAGAGGATCCGCAATTTTACCTAGCAAACACTTGTTATTCTCTGCAAAATCTTTCGAAACAGTTTTAATAAAAACACCATCTTTGGATTTCTGTTTGTGCTTTCGTGGTTTTTACTCAGAAGTTTCAGATCCCTCTAAAATTCTAACCAAATTCAATTGTGTGGATTTACACTCCCGCAAAGCCTATGAACTGACCAGCACACGAACTGAGCTGAAGAGTAGAGACAAGGAGCGAAAATAGGACCATCCGTATATCACTTCTCTCTTACCAAGAGAGCTGCAATAGATCGATACCAGACTGGAACCAAGAGACCAAACCGAGCAAAAATGACCCTGTAAGACTTACCGGGCTGAAGGCAGCACATACAACCATGGACTATGCACCAAAAAGAGGAAAAGGACCCAATACATGGTCGCAGTGGTAGATCGAGGGTATAGAGACCAAAACACTGAAATAGATGCTCCGACTAAATAGATCTGAGCCGAGAGGGAGAGGAAAAGGAAGCGTTTGCCAACTGTTGTGTGAGGGTCCGGTCCACCATAGACATGAGGGTCTGGTCCACCGTAGACATGAGGGTCCGACGCTCCTTCACCACGAGCCTAGGCCTTCGGATATGAAACTCCAAAACTTATCCCGAAACTAGATCTCGTCCACGATCTAAGCCACACAAGATGCTGTAGAACCGAAGTCGAAAGTATAGACAGAAAGGGAGACAGAGGGGGGACCGGCACCAACGCTGTAGTAGCCGCCGACTGCCGGTCCGGCGAAGACAAACGAAGAAGACGAGGTGACTAGGCAAGAGAAAAAGTCTCCTAGACGGCTAGGGTGAACCCAACATTGTACTCTTCTAATCAACTTTTTTCTTCAATATACTTTTCTCATATATGTATTATCTATGTATATAAAAGTTAGCTTTTTTCATTTATCATGAAGCCACCTCAATATCTAATATGTATGCCACATCATATTTTTATTTAGATTTTACAATTTCCAATTTAAAACTTTGATACACACATTAATTATACTTATAATTAATGTTTACCATATTAGATTATTAGAGAAATTTGAAAAAGTCATTTCTCTTATTTTAAATAAAATTATAATTCTGAAAAATCTATATATATAAAGCTAACTGAAATAATAATAGGTTTATTTTTCATACAAATAAATAAATTCAAATATAACTAGAAAATAAAAGCTCTATACTATTTCGTAAATGCGAAAAGATAAATTAAAAGTTATATAAATCATGTGATATAATTAATATTTAAATTAAAATAGAATAAAAGTTATTTAAAAAAAAATAAGACATGCAATTTAAAATTCGATGTATGACAACAATTTTTTTTTACCTTTTATCATTAATTTACAAAAGATTTTTTGTATTTCTTTAATTTTAAAAGGTTAAAAAATTACAGTTTAAATAATAATTGAACATTATGAAAGGTGCTGATCAAAAGCTATAGTCAAAATATATAGTTTAAGCAAATAATAAATAACTACATTTACATCCACCTAAAAATATAATATATTTCAAATAAGACTAAAATATTAATATAAATAGAACATAAGATAATAATGTTTTAATGTTAAAATATTAATACTTTAAAATACCATAACTTAATAAAATACGTATATAAAAAAAAATATATATATATATATATTCAATTTTTTTCAAACAAATATATTATTCTTTATTTGTGATCAGTTAATTTTTTCTAAAAAATCAAAGGAGAATTTTAAAAATACCATTTTTAAAAAGTTCTAATAAAATAATATTTTTTTAAATTATCAATATTTTTAATCTAAATGTATTGTTAAAATCTTATAAAATAATAAATTAACTACATATAAGAAACACAAAAATATAAAAGAAAAATACATAAGAAAGAAATCATTTTTCAAATATGAAAAATATAAAAACATATAAACGAAGATAAAGAAAAAAAAATGAATAATCATACTATTGAAAGAGATTGAAAAAATTGATAATTTTTATTTTCCAAATTTTTCTCATATTTTTATGCAGTATAAATAAGAGAAAAAAAAATTTTATTTCAAATCAAATATTATTTTGTATCTATAAATAATTGGTTATTTTGTCAATTATAAATACTAAACTATTATATAAAGGGTTGGCTGCACATTCCCCCCCCCCCCCCCCCCCCGAGTGCCACTAAAATGATTTTTCCCGAGACTTTTTATCTCTTCGTTTTACTACACAGACGATGTAAACCAATCAAAAAACTACATGTACTAATTTTCTATTCAAAATTGACCAAATGAAATTGGTTTAGCTAAATTCATAATTAAACTGTAACCACTGTTAAATAAACCAAAATCGCATTTTGAAAATCACTTCATATTCCCCCTAGAAGTGCAACTACAACGATTTCTCCCCAGACTTTTACCTCTTTGTTCTACTACACGAATAATTTAAATCGATCATAAAACTACATGAACTTATTTATCTCTTTACGAAATAAAATTGGTTTAGCTAATTTCAAAATTATGTTAGGTAAACCGTAATCGCATTTTAGGAATCACGATTAGCCTAGCCGAAATATCTATTTTTTCCATGAAGGTGTTCGGGAGGATGAGATGGGACCATCGCACAAAAGAGGATTTAATCAGGAGGTAAATGTAGGTTTAGTTTAATGCCATTGCTAATGAAGGTCTGTCCAATCAAGTATGCACATCCTTAGCATATCATCAATTGTCCTGATCGTTCTTTCTGTCTGTCCATCCGTCTCTGGATGAAATGATGTACTCATGTTTAAATCCGTGCCCAAGGCATTCAGCAGGGCCCTCCAAAATATTGAAGTAAATCTTGGGTCTGGATCGGACACTATGTTCCCTGAAACCCCGTGGAGCCTCACTATCTCGTTAATATACATTTATGCTAGTATTTCCACCTTATCTGTATCTTTCATTGGTATCATATGAGCCATTTTGGTCAAATCTATCCACTATTACCCATATGGAGTTATTTTGCCTTCCTCGCGCTGTAGGCAATCCTGTGACAAAGTCCATGGCTATTGAATCCCACTTCCACTTTGGAATAGGTAAGCTCTGAAGTAACCCTCCTGGTACTTAATACTCTGCCTTGACTTGCTGACAAGTCTAACATTGTGCCACCCATTGTGCGACCGACTTCTTCATTCTTGGCCAATGATAATATCGTTTGATATCCCGGTACATTTTAGTACTCCCTGGATGAATACTTAACACTGAATGATGCGCCAATCCTATAATTTCTTCTCGCAGTCCTTGTCCTTTAGGAACTGTGATCCTCCCGCTTAGTAATAAAGTTTCGTTTGCTGCTAACATTATATCCACTAGTGTTATGTCCGTCTTAGCCTTTAAGTTCTTCACTAATCTTTATGTAGCTTCTCATCCTTTTCTTGCTCTTCTCGAATTCTTTGTATATTTGCTTATGTCCTTCATCGACTCAAAGCATCCGCTACCACTTTCACCTTACTCGGTTGATACTGAATCTTGAGGTCATAATCCGCTATAAACTCCATCCATCTTCTTTGTCGCAAGTTAAGATCAGGTTGGGTGAAAAGGTACTTAAGGCTTTTGTGATCCATAAATACCTTAACACTTTCTCTGTATAAATAGGATCTCCATATCCTAAGTGCGAAAACCATCTCGTCCTCCCGAAGACCTTCATGGTAAAAATAGTATATTTCGGTTAGGCTAATCGTGATTCTCAAAACACGATTACGGTTTACTTAACATAATTTTCAAATTAGCTAAACCAATTTTATTTTGTAAAGAGATAAATAAGTTCATTTAGTTTTATGATCGATTTAAATTGTTCGTGTAGTAAAACAAAGAGGTAAAAGTCTGGGGAAAATTGTTCTAGTTGCACATCTGGGGGGGGAGGGGAATACGAAGTGATTTTCAAAATGCCATTTTGCTTTACTTAACCGTGGTTACGGGTTAATTACGAAATTAGTTAAATCAATTTCATTTGGTCAATTTGGAAGAGAAAATTAGTTCGTGTAGTTTTTTGATCGGTTTACATAGTTTGTGTGGTAAAACGAAAAGATAAAAAGTATGAGGAAAAATCGTTTTCATGGCACTTCTAGGGAGGAATACGCAGCCAACCCTTAGATAAATCAAAATTTTCATCACTAAATTTAATAAAATTATAATAAAAATTTTACATATCGCGTGAATCATATTCTAGTTATTTCATATTAAAAACCACACAAAAAATGGACGTGACATTGAAGGAATATATAATCTATATATATGTATAATGTATACACAAACCTTTTATACTCTTTGGTGAAATTTTTGTCGTAGATGTTTCATCGTCTATTTGTGACTTATGAGAAATCAAAGAACCAGATACCTACAAGGAATCAAAGAACGAGTCTATTGAATTTTATTTTATTTTTTTTGTTAAAAGAAGACAGTTTATTACTAAATCATTTTTCTCCAAGAAAAATATGAATCTCTTACAGTATATGATATGTGTCAGGTTTTACTTTATGACACAATGATCTAACTGCAAGTGCACAACAATCAATTGTAGTATTTAAAGATCAAATCCAGGAAAACAAGAGTGCACAATAAAACTCTTGAACAAAAAATTAAGCTAATTATCAATAAAAAGAGATTTGTCACGATCAAAAAGCAATAAAAACAGTAAATAAAGATAATGTAAATCAATCACTACAGGAAAAACGGATATTCTTAGCAGCCAAAAACCGCTATTTAACGATACCATAGCGTTGTAGAAAGCGTTCTGTCTGCTCCCGTCATAATAGATTCAGTACTTTCGATAGCGGTTTTCAGCATTGCTATTGTGTTTTGAGTTAATATAGCGTTCTTGTATATGCAATATTTAAATAGACAATAGCAATTATGTTTTGCTGTTAATTTATTTATTTATAACATTTTTGAAATTTTACAATAGCAGGCGACATATGTAATAATTTATGTAGTTAGATAGCATTTTATTTTGTATGCAGATAGTGTTCGATATACGTAATGATTTCTATAATTTGTACTAATTAATTTGTATTTTTATTAATTGTATTTAAATTACGATTTATTAGGTTTTTTTTGTTTTTGAATAAATTGATATATTAAAAAGAAAAATGTCATATTTTATTATATTATATGAAACCATGATACAAAAGACTTATATTAAAAAGACTTATATTAGAAACTAAAAATACATAACTTATCCAAATCTGATAACAAAATACAATCCAAATATGATAACAAAAATTAAAACATTATTGAACCAATTCAAATGATAGTTTCTTGATTCCTAAGGAAATCTATCTATCCTTACGCTTATTCCTCTCAGACGGCGCCAAATTGTGGAGTCGAAACTATCACAACTAAATTTGGTCAGGGAAAATTAAGGATTCGACAAACTTCTATGAAAAGAAACCAGGAAAAGAGATCCAAAGATAGTTTTTATTATCGCCGAACCAGGGATGTTGGCTCGCCACTGTTTCCTGTCGCCGAGCCAGGGACGTTGACTCGTCGCTGCTTCCTGTCGCCGAGCCAAATATGTGGTTCGTCACTGCTTCCTTCTGATGCCGAGCCAAACGTTGGCTCGTCACTCCTTATTCCTGATGCCTAGTCAAACGTTGGCTCGTCACTTCTTCTTCCTGATGCCTAGCCAAACGTTGGCTCGTCACTCCTTCCTGATGCCTAGCCAAACATTGGCTCGTCACTCCTTCTTCCTGATGTCTAGCCAAACGTTGGCTCGTCACTCCAAAGTCGGTTAGTCCCAAGGTGTTCTAACCATTTTTGGTGGCCAATCTTGATGGGGTGGAAATCGACCCAACACTTGTAATTGTTTATTCTATTTAGGAAAATAGTTGGGATTGTTAGTGGGAACAAAACCCTTCAAATATTCATGTTCATTGGGTTGGGAATAATCTATCATGTACATGGTTTCTTTTCATCTTGTTAGATTCGTGACTGAGTTGATGAATTTATAGTTTCAGGTGGCTTTGGTCATGTAAGAGTCCATCCCAAGTTCCTGCATTATAATGCAACCAGTCACAAATGGGCATTTGGAGGTATATTTTTGAATGAAGTTTGATTCAATCTATTTAACAATCTTTTTTAGATGAAAAAGCATGTTATCACTTTTGTTATTTCTTGCAGCTTTCGCTGAGCTTTTGGACATTGCATTGGATGAGGTTAGATGTTTTTTTTCCTTTTTTGGAAGTATTACAAAGGTTAATTGCATTTGTGTTTCTCCTTGGTAGTAATGGTTTCTCATCTTTTGGATATCAGGTAATGGTACGAGAATGGAAAGTTGTTGGAGAAGAAAAACACTTTCATTGATTTATTGCTCAAACTTTCTGACACCTAAGAACCACCGAAGACGCGAGCAACGTCGGCATCGACCTTCTTGGAGCAAGAATCAATCCGCCGCCAGCAAACACGGAAGGCACCTTAGAAACTCTGACAGAGCTGAAGAACATGATCACTACGTTGCTGAAGAAGACGGAGGAGCAAGATAAACTGAACAGCTCGCTTACGGAGAAAATCGAGGCTTTGGCAACAGAGAGCCGAGCTAGAAACACACGACTCGGAGGCACAGGTTCGACACTGAATCCACCCTTAAGCGGAGTTACTAGACGACTGGGCTTAAACCTAACATCCCTGGATTTCTCAACACCACGGGACGCACCAAGGACTTTGGGAGAACTGCCACCGCCACATCCAACTAACGAGCAAACACCCGCGGTGACAAGATCAAATATCACCGAGCCACCTCGGCTGATCCGAGGAGCGAGAGGAACCAGCGATGGATATGACCTACGCACCGACGGTGGGTCGGCTGCAGCAATCGTTCTCGACGAAGAAAGAGACCATAATGCATAAAATCTCGCTGACGAAGGATTCACACCAGCAATGACGGAGCCCGAGCCAGTGAAGATGATACTAACCTAAACCGAACCAGGAATTTGGCAGAACAAGAAGAAAATCTCCTGTGGGTCCAACAGACGCAATACGCTGACGAACCAAGAACGACGAGCCGAGCCCAGAGAGAAGAGTTGAATGAAATCCAAGCCTCCTTGAACCGTGCCACTGCGGAGATGAAAGCCGTCAGATCCCAAGTTCACAAGGCAACCAGTAAAGTCCCGGAGATTGACCGCGTACTGGAAGAAACACACAATACACCATTTACAGCCCGGATTACTAAGGCAAGGATTTCCGACCCAGGAAATATCAAAGTTCCAGTCTACGAAGGGACAACCGACCCAAAAGAACACATAACGGCGTTTATCATAGCAATGGGCAGAGCCAATTTCAGAGAAAGGGAGAGAGATGCCGGTTTCTGACTGATATTTGTGGAGCATCTAAAGGGTGCAGCCCTCCAATGGTTTTCGAGACTATAGTGGAACTCCATTGATGATTTCCAGCAGCTGTCTGCCGCTTTCCTGAAGCATTACTCCATGTTTATGGATTGAGGAGCCTCTGATGCCGACCTTTGGACATTGACTCAAGGGCCTACGGAGACATTACGAAGTTTCATGGGAAGATTCAAAGCAGTGATGTCAAAAGTCGAGGGCGTAAGCGACAAGGCCGCTGTGCTCTCATTAAAAAGGGCTTTGTGGTACGGATTGGAATTCTGAAAAGAAATCGCTTTGAATGCGCCACTGTCAATCCAAGATGCGTTGCACCGAGCCTCAGATTTCATAGTCAACGAAGAGGAGATGAAGGTTTTGTCTCAGAAGTATGGAGTAGCCAAAACGACGAACCGTTCATTCCAAACTCCGAACCAACCACCTCATAAGAAGAATACTCAAGGAAACGGATATGTACACCACGAGAAACCCAATTTTGGAGGAGCCCACAACTACCATGTGGGGGCAGGCCGAGGCAAAACACCATGGAATACGTGGACACGAAATCAGAGTTCGTACGACGAAAAAGCTTATTGCGAGTATCATCACATGCACGGTCACTCGACTGCAAACTGCCGACCATTGGGAATAAAGCTTGTGGCGAAGCTAGTGGCCGGAGAACTCGGTAACGCTGTCAGCCTGAAAGATTTCAGGGGGAAGGTAGTCAAAACAACAATTGAATGTGACTGGAAGTATGGTCTCAGTTTTCGAGCAGACATTATCACAGACAATGCCAGTTTCTCCATCTGTGGATACCGGGTTTCAGAGTCGGTGAGAGTTTGGCTGACATAGAAAATAGGCTTCTGCTCGCTGCGCTCTTCCCTGATGAGTACTCCACTTACTGTTGTTGCCGAAATGGCCGTGTATAGAAAAAGTGGCTCGCCTTCCACCGGCTTCGTAAGTACTGGAGGGCTGGCTAGGTATTCTTTCAGCTGTTGAAACGTCTGTTCGCATTTCTCTGTCCATTCAAACTTCTTGTTCCCGCGCAGTGTGTCGTAGAAAGGTAAACACTTATCAGTTGACCGAGAGATGAACCGGTTTAGTGCGGCGACCCGTCCCGTTAGTCTTTGGACTTCACGCTTTGTTTTCCGTGACACCATTTGTATGAGCGCATCAATCTGCTTCGGGTTAGCTTCGATTCCACGGTGAGTAACCAGGTATCCAAGGAACTCTCCGGATGTCACCGCAAATCTGCACTTGGTTGGGTTGAGCTTCATGTTATGCCGATTCAATATATTCGGCAGTCTGTGATGAATGCTGTCTTCTCTTGATCGTCCAGGTTCATTAGGATCTGGTTGTATCCGAAGAAAGCATCCATAAATGAAAGGAGTTGGTTGCCCGCTGTGGCTTCTACTAATCGATCGATATGTGGAAGCGGGAAGCTGTCCTTTGGGCAGGCCTAATTCACGTCGGTGAAATCCACGCCACTTCCCATTCCTCTCTTGGGAGGATCACCGTTTTGGTTTGTCTGGTTCGGCTGATCCATCTCATCTTCTCGCTCGAAATCTTTCAGGCTGACAGCGTTACCGAGTTCTCCGTATAGCTGTCCATTGGTCATATTGTCCGTGGGCTAGCCCAGTCCAAATCAATATGGACGGATCATGGTCAGACCCAAATAGATTATGATCTAAATGGGCTAAAGACCATTTTGTCTGCGGTCAAAATGGGCTAAGACTGCACGGACAATGGGCAGCCCAAATACTTTAAAAAATTAGGGTTTAATAAATTTGGGGGAAATTTAAAATCTTCTCGAGTTTCATTTATTTGGCGAAAAACGAAAATGTGTTTTTTGCTTTTTTGACGGAAAAATGCATAATTACGGAAAAACGTAGAATCAAACTTTTGGCATAAATACATGAAATCAATTTTTTTAGGGAGAAAATGCGGGTGCATTTTTAGCGAGAAAATGCGGAAATACGTTTTTGGCGAGAAAACGCGATTTTTGGCGAAATTTGGTGGATAATTCGGAATCGCGTTTTTGGCGAGAAAACGCAAAATCATGTTTTTGTCGGGAAAATGCGAAATCGCATTTTTTGGGGGAAAACGTGGAATCACGTTTTTGTCGGAAAATCGCGGAATCAATTTATTGGAGGGAAAACACGGAATCGCTTTATTGGCGGGAAAACACGGAATCGGTTTATTGGCGGGAAAACGAGGAATCGCATTTTTGGCGGGAAAATACGGAATCGCGTTTTTGGCGGGAAAACACGGAATCACGTTTTTTGCGGGAAAATGCGGAATCACGTTTTTGGCTGGAAAATGCGGAATCAGGTTTTTGGCGGGAAAACGCGGAATCGGGTTTTTGGCGGGATAAAGCGGAACTGCGTTTTTGGCGGGAAAATGCGGAACCGGGTTTTTGGCGGGAAAACGCGGAACCGGGTTTTTGGCGGGAAAACGCGGAACCGCATTTTTGGCGGGAAAACACGGAACCGCCTTTTTGGCGGGAAAACGCGGAATCGCGTTTTTGGCGGGAAAACGCGGAATAGCATTTTTGGCGGGAAAACGCGAAACTGCGTTTTTGGCCGGAAAATGTGGAACCGCGTTTTTTGCGGGAAAATGCGGAACCGCGTTATTGGCGGGAAAACGCGAAACCGCGTTTTTGGCCGGAAAATGCGGAACCCTGTTTTTTGGGGGAAAACGTGGAATCACGTTTTTGTCGGAAAATCGCGTAATCAATTTATTGGAGGGAAAACACGGAATCGCTTTATTGGCGGGAAAACACGGAATCGGTTTACTGGCGGGAAAACACGGAATCGCGTTTTTGGCGGGAAAAAAAGGAATCACGTTTTTGGCGGGAAAACGCGGAATCACATTTTTGACGGGAAAACGCGGAATCGGGTTTTTGGCGGGAAAACGCGGAATCGGGTTTTTGGCGGGATAAAGCGGAACTGCGTTTTTGGCGGGAAAATGCGGAACCGGGTTTTTGGCGGGAAAACGCGGAACCGGGTTTTTGGCGGGAAAACGCGGAACCGGGTTTTTGGCGGGAAAATGCGGAACCGCGTTTTTGGCGGGAAAACTCAGAACCGCATTTTTGGCGGGAAAACGCGGAATCGCGTTTTTGGCGGGAAAACGCGAAACCGCGTTTTTGGCCGGAAAATGTGGAACCGCATTTTTTGCGGGAAAATGCGGAACCGCGTTATTGGCGGGAAAACGCGAAACCGCGTTTTTGGCCGGAAAATGCGGAACCCTGTTTTTTGCGGGAAAATACGGAATCACGTTTTGGACGGGATAACGTGGAATCATGTTTTGGGCGGGATAACAAAAAATTATTTGTGTTTGTAATTTTTATTAGTAATCATATATTTTATTTTATTTTTATTTTTTTTGGAAGTTTAAATTTTTTAAATCATGTTAAATTAGGCTGTCCATGGGAATGTCCATATGGACATGGTCTTTATTGGGCTTGGTTGTGTTTTGGACCATTGTCCTTAACGGACCGACCAATTATAGTCCATAGAAATAAATGGTCCGTGTGGACAAGCCCAATTGGACGCGGACGGACCATTTGACAGCTCTAGTTCTCCGGCCACTAGCTTCGCCACAAGCTTTATTCCCAATGTTCGGCAGTTTGCAGTCGAGTGACCGTGCATGTGATGATACTCACAATAAGCTTTTTCGTCGTACGACATCGAGTACCGGAGCGGAACCTGCGCGAAGTCTCAAGTCCTTGCAGACTTTCTGATATAACTCCCAGAAGAAGTGATAGAAGAGCCGGCTCCGAGCCCAATATGGAAGCTCCACGCGGATGGATCATCATCAAAAAAGGGATCCGTAGTAGGAATATGGTTAACCTCTCCAACAGGCGAAATCCTCGAATAGTCATTCCCTTGGGTTTTCGCGCATCCAATTACGAAGCAGAGTACGAAGCTTTGATAGCATGAATGAGACTCGCTCTTGGACTCAAGGTTTCGCATGTCCAGGCCTACTGTGATTCACAGCTGGTGGTCAACCAAGTCAGCGGCGAGTACACAGCCAGAGACGACCGAATAGAAGCTTATCTAAAGATAGTCAAAGAACTGGCTGCACGGTCCGAAGAGTTCATATTGACACGAATACCACGCGGAGAAAACACTTCGGCAGACGCGCTAGAAGCACTCGCATCCACCTCCGACCCAGACTTGAAAAGGATAATCCCAGTAGAATTCATCAAACATCCAAGCATCAACCTCCCTGATTCCGTGAACGCGATCACCCGCTCCCAAACAGCCAACCAGGCCAAAGATACATCCGGGGGTGCTGATTCCACCACCTTAGAGGAAGACCAAAACATATCACCTTCGACGGAAGACGAGACAATCGAGATAGAGGAAGAGCCCAAAACAGATCCTCCGGCCGAAGGTGAAGCAATCGAGATAGAGGAAGACCCACAACCGACGGAAACAGACTACGGATGTGACCAAGAGTGGATGGGAACAATCCGCGTTTACATCATGGACGGCGAGTTACCATCAGATAAGTGGGCCGCTCGAAAACTCAGAGCTCAAGCTGTTCGATACGTTCTATTAGACGGAAACGTCTTCAAGTGGAGATTCTCAGGACCGCTGATGGCTTCTGTCGAAGGCGCCGAAGCTAGAAAAATCATGGCAGAGGTCCACAGCGGCTCGTGTGGCAACCACTCCGGCGGAAGAGTTTTGGCAACCAAGATCAAGCGTCATGGTTACTATTGGCCAACTATGGTGAAGGACTACAAGAAGTTCTCCGCTAGGTGAAAAAAATGCCAACGACATGCCCCAATGATTCACCAACCCACGGAGTTACTGTCCTCAATCTCAGCACCCTACCCCCTTCATGCGCTGGTCAATGGATATAGTCAGACCTCCACATAAATCCAAGGAAAAGAGATTTCTGTTAGACTTGACGGATTACTTCTCCAAATGGGTCGAAGTAGACTCCTACGCCAACATAAAGGACGCCCAAGTCGAGCACTTCGTTTGGAAAAATATCTTATGCCGACATAGGGTTCCATACAAAATTGTCACAGACAACGACTCAGCAAGTCTATGCCACGCTATCCACAAGGGAATGGGCAAGCAGAAGTAGTGAACAAGACTATCCTAGACGGTCTGAAAAAATGCCTTGATGCAAAAAAGGGACGCTGGGTGGATGAACTCGAAGGAGTATTATGGTCACACCGAACCACTCCACGGCGAGCCACTGGTGAAATACCTTTCGCTCTTGTCTACGGTACAGAATGTATCATCCCAGCAGAAGTCCAATTTCCTGGAGTCCGCCGCAGACTTCTTTCAGGGCAGGAAGGACTGAATCACCTTTTGTTACTCGACGAGTTAGACTTGGTTAACGAACGAAGAGATCAAGCGCTGTTTCGGATTCAAAATTACCAACAGGCAGCGGCTAAGTATTACAACACCAACATCAGAAGTCGCAAGTTCAAGGAAGGTAATCTGGTCCTCTGCAAAGTCTTTCAGAACACAGCCGAAACAAACGCTGGCAAACTAGGAGCAAACTGGGAAGGACCCTACAAAATCACCAAAACAGTCCGACCAGGAGTGTACGAGCTCGCAAACATGTCCGACGTTCCGATACCAAGATCTTGGAACGCAATGCACCTGAAGAGGTATTACCACTAAGACATTTCACATGAACTACGGGACGACTTGATCCCTGAAAATGGTACGTAGGCAGCTCGTCTTCGGATGGATTCAGTTGTCCCCCTCCTTAAAAAAGGGGGGGAGTGGGTACGTATACATGTATACTCCCATACCTCGCATTACACTTCTCAAAGAGAATAACTTCAAACTATCTCAAACACAAACTTGTGTCACTCGACCTACGCAAGTCACAAACTTTACATCCTTCATGGATATCCTATCACCTCGTCTTATTTTTTGCCACAATAGATGGACTACCACATCCTCTATGGATTTTAAACCACTATCTCTATACGGGATAGGGTTCTCAAACACCCTCTCACGGGTATAAAAGCGCGCTATACAAATCCTGACTGGGTATATCCTGGTCTAATATCCGAAAGGTATATCCTGGACGATATTCTTACAGGTTTACATTCGAGAGGGACCCGTTAAGTCGAAAACTCGCAAGTCTTAAAACTCGAAGTAAACTCTTAAACCCAGTAAACACCTCTTGGTACACTGGTCATAAACATCTCCGAAACATAATACTAACCCACCAGCTAGTATGAGATTTTAAATGTTTCATTGTCAAAAGAACGGGAATATAAGTCGGAACACCGCAAATATATGTAATTATGTATATGTGTATTAATCTGGGTGGAGAAAGAAGAAAGAAGAAAGAGAAATTCAAAGTGAAACCATCGGAAGAAGATAAAGAAGAAAGAGAATGTATTAGTTATCAGATCAATATATGTAATTATGTATATGTGTATTAATAAATCAATATAATAATTATTTTTCCTGACACACAATCAATAGGGACAGAGTTGGGTTTATGAAAAGTAAACTGCTGATACAGTGATTGGTCACGCATCCAATTACTCTATAATTCTTGTATAGAGAGTGCAAATTCTCTATCTTATATTTTCGTTTAGTGAAAATATTTTTCACAATTTTTATTGAATAGTGCCTAAGTTTGTTGTAAATATTATGTATAATTAGTGTTTTTCACACTAATAACCGCTTACTTTGTTTATCCGACTCCATTTTTTATTCTACCAGCATGTGAACATTAAAACTTTGAAGTCAAAGTTTTATCATTGTTTTTTTTTATAGTTTTAGGCTATAAAACAATCTATCAAGAATAGTTCGTTTTTAAAAAAATTAGGATATCTATTTATTAAATTTTTGAAGGCATATATTATATAAACGTTCAACTAAGCGTAGTCTTCATATCTGTTTAAATAATAGTTACTGTATAAACATCACTTTCATCTTATATACTAAATCACATCTCAAAAAAGTCGTAAAATATATTTTACGCCATATTAAAAATCCACCATTAAAATGTTTCATGGCAATTTACAAGCTCATTTTTTGGATTTTTGAAAGATAATTGCATATCATGTGTTGTTGACTCGTTGCCTATAGTTCGGCAAATCAAAGAGCTTATAATCAATGATGGAGAAGTTAATGGATTTCCCACAAGTGATGTTGAAGTCCAATTTCTATAAGATAAATGTCATGTGATCTCTACCTTTGTCATCCTCATCGTTTGCATTTCTATTTATCCTTGCTCAGTCTGCTCAAATTTGGAACGTAAATTAATCACCAATCACCGAAAAATTAGGTTGGTGTTTAGTTTTAATGCATCGTAAATACAGAGAGCATAACGAAGAAGAAGAAGAGAAGAATTTAAATTAGATCTTGAATTTGAAGTGAGAATAGAGAAGCGTGATAATAATACAATTTTGAAAGCGCTTGCGGTTGGTTAAAAGTTTTTAGAGTCCACACTAAAAGAGCGGAAGAATATGGAGATTTCCAGTCTCTATGACATAGATATCGGTGGCCACAGTTTTGCTTTTGCCTCTACATGTTTAAATCAACTATCTTGCACTTTAGCTTTTTAAATTATTGGTTCATATTTAAGAAAAAAACGAATAGATAAGAAGAAGTTGGAAAATTGTAAGATTTATATACAGAGACCATTAATGCACCTATTAAGACAAAAGAAAATACAACACTAATTTTACTATGGTGTAAAACAAATAGCAGAATGGCTCCAAAATACATAATAAAAAGAGGAGCAATAGAGGGAGTACTGAAAAAGTGCACTAATAACCTTCTCAATATCTGTTCCAAAACAGTGTAATATCTAATTCGTGGTCAAAAATGACACAAAATACCTTGTAATATCTGGCAGCCATGTTGAGCCTTCTTATCTTGCAAAATATATTCACTGCTTGCTCTAAGCAAGATGCAGCCTTTGCATATAAGATCATTGTTATATCAGGACACAATACACATGCAAAGAGGAAGACGAACGTGCAAGTTATGATAATAACTCGTGTATTACTGAGATGCCAATTTAAAAAGAGAAGATTTAGGGTGGGAGGGGGGGGGGAATTGCCAAAAAAAACCCCAAAGAATCTTTGTTTCACGTAAAAACCCAACAAAAAAGCAGTGTTAATTAATACCCAATTTTTCGATTTAATTCAAATTAAATCTAGACGTTAACGCAATTAAATCATTAAAGGAGGACAAAACACACTTTTTAGTTATTAGTAAACGACATCTTCTTTAGTTTGAAACTCAAAAACACAAATACAAATGAAACCCAAAGTAACCAATGATCGCGATAGAAGAATTTAGGGATTTTGTGGTATTTGCAGCGACTATTGAGAGGAAGAAGACTGTGGAAGTCAGGATTTCATGGGAACATTCTCATCTCCGTCGTCATCTTCGATTATGGAGTAAGAATCCTAATATTTTTATTTTTCAATTTTGGGGAAAAACCCTAAATATTGCAATTTGCATGTTGGATTACAAAGTTTTATGATTTTCTTTTTTAAACTGTAAAATTGATTTATTAATGATTTCAATGTGATTGTGAAAACGAATTTTGAAGTCCCCACATCGAAAACCTGGCTTGTCTCATGTAGGTCTCATATCTTGTGAATTCACCATGTATCTTTCTACACACACTCACTTATACATAAAGTTTCTCTTCAGATGATGTTAATAACTTGATTTTGTGTTTATAGATCAGTTCTGATTTTGTTTTACACTTTCTGTTTTTGTTGGTTTTTAATGGTTATATACTTACTGCTTTCATTGGTTTCAAACAGGGGTGGTTCAATAAATTTAGAGTCCTTGTGCTAATCTTAAAAACTGGCCTTTTATTCATACTAAAAGAATAAGAAAAATCAGTGTGGGCCCTCGTAATAATTAGTACGAGCCTTCACAATTTTTCAAAATGGGCCATTTAGTCTAGTTTTTAACCTACATATTAAAATATATATATATATATATATTGGGCTTCAAACTTCCTCAAAAAATTTGGACCCTGGTCATCTGCTCCTCTTGCCCAAAATTGCCCCTGGTTTCAAATTGCTATCTATTTGTTGTTTTCATTGGTTTTTAATGGTTATATACTTGCTATCTTTTATGCTGGCAAACTGAACTGAAATCTTTTTTCCTCACATGATCAAAGCACTATGGGAAGATAACAAAACAAATAAACGAAAAAGTTATGTTTCAAGTTAGTTCTTAGTTTGCAACAAGAACAATTATTTTATGAAATTGTTCGTTGGTTTTGCTAGAGTGGTTAATCTGTATTATATATGTTCTCCCTTCTTTTACTAGTTTTGTGGATGGAGTTGCTGGATATTGCTTAAGATCGTCATCTGACGTCAACGCTTATAGACCTGGAAACTTTTCTACTTGGATTATTTTTTTGGGTGTTCAGTTTTTTGTCCTAAAGAGCTTCGTGATTTACAGGAAAATAGATTTTGTATAGTAGGGTAGGTCCTATTTATTGGAATCCAGTTCTACGCTAGATTTTTGTTTCAATCTATGTTACATAAACTCAAAAAAAAAATAATGAAGACATGTTCCATTGTTTTAGCATCAGAACTCACAAGCCACATTAGAAAAGAAGAAGCCAGATGCAGTATCTCTCACTTAAATGGTTTTTTGTAGTGAAACTTTTTTCTTTTGTTACACACATTGTTGTTGTATATACACCTATGTTATTAAATCGAAACGGAGGGGTTGCACATCTGATATCACTTATCATCATCTGAGAGTAAAAAAAAATGTTCTTAGTTCCATAGACTATAAGATAAGACCTAAGTAAGAGGCTAAAGAAAAACATCACAACACTCGCATTGAATTCAATTACGGAAAGATAATTCATGAATAAGCGAGTGTGTGCAAATCGCAATATTTAGGATTCTTCCCCAAAATCGAAAAATAAAAATATTAGGGTTATTATTCCATAATCAAAAATGACGACGAAGATGAGAATTTTGCCATGAAATCCTGGCTTCCATGGTCGTCTTCTTCCTCTCAATCGTTACTACAAACTCCACAAAATCTCCTAAATTCTTCCATTGCTACTGTAAAATTTTTTTTACTATGGGTTTCGCTTGTGTTTTTGAGTTTCAGACTGAAAATGACATCGTTTACTAATAACTAAAATGGTGTGTTTTTCTCCGTTAATGATTTAATGATTAATGTAAGAATATAATAATTTGCATTAAATCGAAAATTTGGGTATTAATTAACACCACCTTTTTTGTTGGTTTTTATACGTGAAACAAATATTTTTTGGGATTTGTTTTGCAATTTCCCCCAGATTTTGGTTATATGAGACAGATAAAAAAATATTGTGGCATATACAAACCATTTGTGGTTACTTTCTTCTAGCATTTACCAGCTTCATCATAGGTGTTATTAGCATCATGTTTGTTGTCTGATTGTAGATGCATAAAAATGTTATTATACATCAATACATTCTTACACCATCATGTTTGTAAATCAAGTGATAGTCGTCAAGTTTTATGTAAGTTTTTCCAGCTTGATCTCCTGAACAATCACACATTGAACACATAAGCAAAAGATATTGTTGGAGAATTAAACAACCATCCAGAAACATGACCTTATTAATCTCAACCAAATATAACCCAATTGGTATTGTTGCCCAAGGTGCCTCCTACAAATTAGACTCTAATTTTGCAACTTCTGGCTTACTATAAGTCAAAAACTACTATTGAGCAGTTTGAATGCTGAATCTCAAGTAGTATAGCAGATATTTGACATTGGTTTACAATTCTCGTATGCAGTCAGACAAAAGTGTTTTTCAGTTCAAATAGACCTAATACCAACCCATAAACTATTCTACTTGGCACATAACCTGCAGTTGATAAACTAAGACCAAACGTCTCTATTTCCCCTTGTATTTCTGTTAATCATATCTATTTCGTAAAAAGCAAAAAAAATTCACGACCAATTAGGTAAGCGAGAAAAAGAGAAGAAATTACATGATTTGGAAAGCTTATCAGAATTAGTTGTTATTCTAGGAGATTAGCAGCTTTCTCATAGTTAGATCAAAATCCATTGAGCTTATTATCTGGTTTCTTACCAAATTCCTCTGCTCTGACCAGATAATCTCCCAGTTTTTGTGGCTACCATTCTGGATGAAAAATATTTGGAAGTACTCTTTGAGAAGGTGAAGAGCTATTTGACGAGAGGATAGATCACTACAGGAAATGTGGGTATTAATAGCAGTACTGTATAGCGTTTTTAATGTTTATGCTATAGTTGAGATATGGAAAATTTTACATAACGTTTTCAAAAAGGCAAATGCTATGATATGATGGGCGCCAAAAAAAATTGTGCTCGCGCTTAATTTTGGTTCTATCTTTGCTCAGTGATAGCAGAGATAACCCTAAAAACGTTATCGTATGGTTAACCGAAAATCTAAAATTTTAGTTGCCTCCCAAAATTTAATTAAACCCTAGATTATCTTTGACCCGCAGATATTGTTAGATGTAAACGAAGATCGTCTTCCCGAAGAATATACGTACTTTCGTTTAAAATTGAAGGATGTAAACAATCTTAAACGCGGATTTCGCTTCCGTCTCTTGGAAAATATGAAATCTTCCTTTGAGGATGAAATCGAAATAGTAGATCTAGGTTTAAGGTGGAGAAGTTGAAAAGATTTATAGCAAACTCAAAAAGTAATAAGTAATGGCATTCTTGTTATTATTGTGAAAAGAGAGGAGTGTATTGTAATTGACTTTAAAATCCGACCGTTTATACAATTTAGCTATGTTGCAAATGTCAAGTCAGACCCTACGAAAAATATGCTACCGTCTGACGAGAAATATTTGCCTTAAGTCTACAAAAATGCACACAGAATATATACCTTAAGTCTACAAAAAAATACACACAATATCTGCCTTAAGTCTACACAATTGACACACTATATATGCCTGAAGTCTACAATTCACGCACACTCTGCCAAAACGTAAAGGTATTTTAGACATTTTCAAATAAAGTATAATAGTTTTACAATTTTTCCTATGAATATACCTCACTTAAAATTAAGGTCAGAAAACATACTATTTTAACAAATCACCCAAAAAAATGGGGTCATTTAAGAGTTTGAACTCTCGAGGGTCATAGAAAGAAGTTTCTACCATTTGATCCAAGTCCTCTAACTATTAGTGGAACATAACTTCTTTTTATTATTTAACCGGTGTCAAGGGAATCCCCTTATGCACGTGGGTTCGCCTCTACTGGCAAGTACAAGTCAAATATCAAGTATCATTATTATTTTTAATACTTGTCCCGTTACTTATTATCGTTACTCGTTAAAATAAGTAGTATACTCGTTATATACAAGAGGTTACATAAAGATGTTGTTTGTATTTTTATTTTTTTTTTTAAAAATCCAAATGGGAACTTGGGATTTGGGTTTTAATAATAACCATAATCCATTTTAAATTATTAAGACCCAAAACTTGATTCTAGCCCAACATTCAATTCCACTTACGAAGAAGAAGAGTATTTTAGGTTCATGACAAGTAACAAGCCGAGTCAAGTAACTTGCTGATATTTAAAAAAGTTGTGGATACTCGATATAACGAGTATTCGTTTTGGATGGGTCAAGTATAAGTAATAAATATAATTATTTTGAACTGGCCAAACCGAGTAATAAGCACTTGAAAATAAACGGGTATTTGCCCCGTATCCAGCCCTACTTTTTCTAATTCTCGCAACTATTTAAAAATGATGAAAAGAGGCAGATCTTGTATTGGGCTTTCTAAAAGTATTTCAAGCTATAGCCAAATATATTTTTTTTCATTGCCCAAAGAAAAAATTCTATTAATCTTTTATATATTTTAGGTGGGAAGAAGATAAAAAAAAAGTAAATGGTAAATACAAGTCCGGTATCTAATTTGTTTTCAATACTTGTTACTTGCAAGTATAAAAATATCACTAATTGTTACCCGATTTGATAATGACGAACGGGATGAGTAACGGATACAAGGCAAGTAACAAGTATTTATGTCGAGCCGAGATTGATTGTTAAAGAGTGATTACAAGTATATGAGCATTATATACATAGCCATAATCTTAATCGGCTGTACAAACATTTGAACCAAAGTAAATTGGGTCTCATAATCTAAATAACATATGACAACAACGAAAGGTCAGTTAGAATGCATACTATTAGGTTTGAAGATACTTAACAGTAAAGAGATGTTTCTTGAATGCGTGGATAGGTAGTCAACAATCTTGCTTATTTTGTGGTGAAAAGGGATGATCACATTTTTTGTGTGTCTTTAATTACGTGTTCATTGTTTGGTCTGCTACTTGTGGCACATTATTTGGCCCCTCTTTCAATCCATATTGGATTGACACTCTGAGACATCTCATGGAAGGTACATTCAACAAACTGTACTTTATTTTTCTATGTTTGTGACTTCCAAACTACCATCTACAAATATGGAATAAGATAAATGCACGCAGACATCGTAACAGTTGGCTCCCTTACAATCACCTTTTGCGTATTATTGAAAAGACGATTTGCACCCGGATAGTCTCACTTTGCTACACATGCGCTCATCAGTTAGAAGAGCTATTTTTAAATTTGTATTTTTCCTTTGATTTTTAATGTTTGCTAACTTTGGATATATCCTTATCGAATTTCAAGCTTTGATAGTGTTGGGGAGATTTTCGACTATTTTGAAAACATGGAATAATACATCAAAATATGTCTATATCTCGTCATAAAATAACTCTCGCAAAAATGATCACATTGCCACCTCAATGGTAGTTCTCGAATGATCATTTACTTTTTTAACTTTGGTTTTAAGGGCAAGCACTCATATGGTAATGAAAATCAATTTTCACTCTTAAATGTTCTATTGTAAGTACGCTTAACTATTGAGCTCTCTCATGATTAGTTACAGAATAAATACGTGAACTTTAATAATATAGGTAATCAAATCAATTCTTTTAAGATATCTTCATGTACCACCATTTTCTAGAAATCAAGGTATTACAAACCATTTAAAAGGAATTCATGTCTAATTTTTTTTTAAAGAAAATTACCTTTATAAAATTTAATTTTATTAGGTTGTAAATTTTCTTCTTTTCCGAAATTGTAATTTCCTTAGGATTTCTACATATGTTGACCTACTTTTGATCTATTCCTATCAAATTTTGAGCTATTTGAAAGTGTTTGGATGAATTTTCAATTACTGGAAAAAAAAAAACCAAATTAATAAGTGAACATATTATCATGAGAAGGGTTTATGGAGAAACGAACACCTCGCCACCTCAACTAAAGCTTTCGGATACGAAAAATGGTGTCTCTTACCTTTGGGTTTTGGGATCATGCTCCCGAACTCCCAACACTAATTGTTGACTCGAACGAGCATATTGATGCGAGACCAGAAGTACAAGACGAATGATTAACTCAAGTAGACGATCCTCATGGTGAGATAATGGTTACTTTACTCGTTGGAAACTTATTCAAGGAAAAAAAAAATTTAACCAAGTGAATCGCATAATTCATGTTGCAAAATTTGAGAAGACGCATTTGGGATCATAACCAACATGATTATTTCTATTTTAGATGTTTAAAGTATAATTTCGAATCTGAGATAAACTATATTATTTTAGAGAAATACCTTAACAGAGAGGTATTCATGGGGTGGAAAACGTAGAAGATTTGATGTGCTCCACACCATTTGTACTCAACTGCAATAACCAAAATTTTCAAATGAATATCAAATATGTTTTTCAAACGAAGTTGTGAATTACACAAATACAACATCTTTGAAAACTTTTAAATACAAATAAAAAGAGAGAGCTAATGTCATACCTCATTGTTTAAATTTTTTTGATGGGTTGGAGAACGGTTAGGAGACGATATATTATCCATATTAGCTCTTTGCAATCACAATAACATGAGATAATGTCAAAAACAAAAAGAAACATAAGTCCTCCTAGAACTTTAAGAAGGTTTTCCTATAAATTTAATAAAGATTCTTAAACTTGATTAAATCTTGAAAGATAGAATAAGAGAAGAAAAAAACTAATTTCATACTTCATTTCCAGTCTTTAGATTAATATTTTCCTCTATTTCTGAGAAACGATCACCCAATGTCTAAACACATTTTAAACAAATATGTAGAGATTGTCGATCTTAATCATGATTGAATCACCATTAGATGGCGGTTGGTCACGCTCCATCCTAGTAAACCTATAAGTTCGACACTCAACCTCTTCCATTGTTGTGTGTAAGTCAATCGATCAATTCTCCCAATCAGTAATGGTTATTCGATAACCTTTGTTGATCAAATCAGCTATCGTAGCAAGATCATCATCTTTCTCGTCTTCTAATGAAATTGAGTCTTCCAGATCGTTATTAAGAGATGGTAGAATGTATGTTACATTGACCTGCAAAATAAGATAAAATCTATATAAATGGTTGCTTAAAAAATACATGATAACAAAAAAAAAAAGATAACACGGACATAATATGTAGATCTCGAGTGGATCATTGGGGTGAGCCACATAGTGATCAACTGAAGAGTTCTCCGCAAGCCTATAAACATACATTCTCAAATTATTCAATATTTGAATGCGAGCAAGAGCTAGCGCATCTATTTTGATGAATCTCTAACAAAAAGTATATCTGGAAGGAATTGCAACTTATGCAAATTTTAAGCGCTGATACGGAATTGGAGAAAATGTTGTTTTGTGATGTCAATATCTTACCGAAGAGGATTGTTGAAATATATATCAAATGTTATATACTTTTTCACATGGAGATTTATTAAATGACTTTTTGTTTGTTTGTGTTTGTTAACTATATATATTGACTAGAGTTTGCTCTATATCTTAAGTTTTATAAACTCATATATTTTTTTATTCTTGTTTATTAATAAGTTTTTGATCGCTTTGGTGTATTATTCATCATCTTTTTCTCAAAAATTTGGACAATGGATAAAGTTATGTAGGGTGTATTCAATTCTAATATTTGGAAGGATTTGAAAGGATTTGAGTTTAATGAGTTTTTATCTGTTTTTAGGTGAATTAGAGAAGCTGTTATGATTTTTATTAAACTTTTCTAGAATCCCATTTAAAATCTTGAGGTTTGGATTTTTATATTTTTAACCAAGAAACTCCACCAAAACACCTTAAAATTATTAAAAATATCTTGAAATCAATTGCTTAAAATATTTCCTATAACAGTGGATTTTAGAGTACATTTTCAAATCACTAGTTCAATAACACTGGATTTTAAAAGACTTTTAAAAATTCATGTTTGAATGACATATGATTTTTCATTTTAATACAAATCGTTCCGAATACTAAAACTATATGTTGAAGATGGTTCAATCGACATCAACGCAAACATTACATCAAAAATTACAATTCTAGTTCTTCTTTGAATCCAAAGATGGTGGTCAAATGTGAGACTATCATTACCAACAACAAGAAAAGTTAATCCAAAGACTGCAACAACACATGCAGACATAAATATGAAAAAGAATGCTTCAGTTTCTAAGGATATAAAACATTTAGGCTCAATGTCATATATCAAAGAGCTATGATAATTAATCCAAGAGATTCAAGATTGTCATTTTACCTGCATCCTAATTTACTCAAGTGGACAACATATACTTTACTTTGTTCTTTATTTCTATTTAACGGAATTCTTAGGAAAAGTATTTTGTTTCCACCTAGCTAAAAAAATATAATATATCGCATGTCTTTGAGATACGATCATGTGAAAAATGAATTCAAAGTAATGACACTGATTGGTTATCATGATATTTTCCAACAAATGGTGTTAACATTGACAAGGAATCAAAGATACTAGATGAACCTCCGCTCTACGCGCGGATTTTCTCCTAATTTGTTTATTTTATGTATTGTCATTTAATTTGTGTATGTTAGTTTCATATGATTTGCATATTCACCTTTTTAAAATAATATCTTATAGAGTTAACATGCTAGTACATCAAAGAGTATACATAAATTAGATGGATGCACAAAAACTTTTCAAAACTAAATATTTAGTACCATGTGGGGTGTATGATTACAATTTACCCCTCGTATTCTCTCTCTGTATCAAAAGCATACAATATGTAAAGATATAATATAGCATATGGGTGTTTATAGGCTAGTAATATAGGCATCTACCTATGTTTTCTCTCTCTTTATCACGTTATATCATTTCATTTCCTCTTTCTTTTTTTCTCTCTCTTTTTTTCTATTTTTCTCACTGAATATACAAAAGAACACATATCCAGCAACATCAGACAAGATCCAGTGACAATCCGACAATAATTTTTTCCACCGGAGGTGGCGTCAATGTTGCTGAACAGACAAGACAGAGCTGCATAAAATAAGATGTGGCTTTGACACAATGCAAAGATGCAGAATAAGCGGTGGTGTGGTGGTCGTGATGGTGGAGATGGGAAAATAATACATGGGAACAATGGTAGTGGCAATAAGATTGGAAAGTTACACATAGTGGTACATTTTTTTTCTTCTCTCTCCTTCTTTATGTTTTTTTTCTCTCCAAAAATATTTTTTTATTGGTTATGAGATCTAACAAAAATCGTATAAAGATTCGATGAATATTAAAGGAAGATCCGGTGAATATTGGATGAGATCCGGCGAAGATCCAATGAAAATTAAGCGAAGAGTTCGACGAAGATTATGATAACTCAGCATACAAACAGTCTACCGAGTCAGTTCTGAGGCGACTCACCTTCCGAGTCAGTGGAGGAGATGTATATAGAGTCATAGGATATGTATTTATGTTGTGTTTTTGAATTCCGAATTAATTGTCTAAATTCATTGTTATTTGGTTAACATATACATAATAGTGGATAACAATTTATTTATCGGTAATATACTGTTAGATGTTTAATGATTGAATACATTCATATTCTATGTATTACTTAGTAAAAACGAGTTGGCTTGTTAATTCATTGTTAGAATGCTAACATTTATAATAGCGGATAACAACTTATTTATCGATAATATTTATTGTTAGATGTTTAGAGATTGGACACATCTCTACTCTATTTATTACTTAGCCAAAAGAGTTGGGTTGTGAACACTAATTTTGTATAATTGGTAACAACACCATAAATTTAGAAGCTACCAAAGATATAAGTACAGCAGTTTATGTATATTTGAATTCTAAATTAGTCTTTTAAATTTATTATTAGACCACTAACATATATAATAGTGGATAACAATTTAATTGTCGATAATCTTTTTTGTTAGATGCCTAATGATTGAATTTCTATAAGACTTAATTAGTATGTCAAATTCAATAATATACATCTAACATGTGCAATAGCTTATACCAAAAAAAAAAAAGTTGTCGGCAATATAGTATGTAACATGATTAATTAATGATTGAGTGCACCCTCTTCGCCAAAAACGCCTGCGTTCGTCGCAGCAACGAATCACCACCAACCAACTCGTTCTTTCAAACCCACCAAACTGAGTCAAATCACTGAGTCAACTCGGTATGTTCAGATCAATTGGAACACAAGCTTTTCTCTATCTTGATCGAATCCATTTTTTCAATTTTTGTTCTTCTTTATCAAGATAGGAGAGAGAATCTTTGCATCTAACAAAAAATTATCTTTCCAGTCAGTTAAGAACACTCTTTGATTCTGAAACGAAACCGAAAAAAATAAAAATAAAATTATCTACATTCACGAACTCTCCGGTGTAATTTCGACCATAAAGTGATTGGTTTTATCGATTTAAACAACTATCTCCGATAAGTGCAAATTCGACCACAAAAATTCTACTTGGCAACTCGGGCAATTCGTCTCTCTCCATCTGCACAACTACAAATGAGATCTTTGCTATTAGGAAATCAAAGATTCCGGTTCACCGGCGAAACAATACGAAATGGTGGAGGATATAGGAGAGTAACATGTGGATGACGGTGAAGCCGAAGAGAAATAGAAGAGAGATGGTGGAGGAGTATTAATCTGGGTGGAGAAAGATATAGAAGAAAAGAGAAATTCAAAGTGAAACCATCGGAAGAAGAAAGAGAATGTATTAGTTATCAAATCAATATATGTAATTATGTATGTGTATTAATAAATCAATATATTAATTATTTTTTCTGACACACAATCAATAGGGAAAGAGTTGGGTTTATGAAAAGTAAACTGCTGATACAGTGATTGGTCATGCACTCAATTACTCTATAATTTTTGTATAGAGAGTGAAAATTCTCTATCTTATATCTTCGTTTGGTGAAAATATTTTTCACAATTTTTATTAAATAGTGCCTAAGTTTGTTGTAAATATTATGTATAATTAGTGTTTGTTTCACACTAATAACCGCTTACTTTGTTTATCCGACTCCATTTTTTATTCTACCAGCATGTAAACATTAAAACATTGAAGTCAAAGTTATACATTGTTTTCTTTTTATAGGTTTTAGGCTATAAAACAATCTATCAAGAATAGTTCGTTTTTAAAAAAATTAGGATATCTATTTATTAAATTTTTGTAGGCATATATTATATAAACGTTCAACTAAGCGTAGTCTTCATATCTGTTTAAATAATAGTTACTGTATAAACATCACTTTCATCTTATATACTAATCACATCTCAAAAAAGTCGTAAAATATATTTTACGCCATATTAAAAATCCACCATTAAAATGTTTCATGGCAATTTACAAGCTCATTTTTGGATTTTTGAAAGATAATTGCATATCATGTGTTGTTGACTCGTTGCCTATAGTTCGGCAATCAAAGAGCTTATAATCAATGATGGAGAAGTTAATGGATTTCCCACAAGTGATGTTGAAGTCCAATTTCTATAAGATAAATGTCATGTGATCTCTACCTTTGTCATCCTCATCGTTTGCATTTCTATTTATCCTTGCTCAGTCTGCTCAAATTTGGAACGTAAATTAATCACCAATCACCGAAAAATTAGGTTGGTGTTTAGTTTTAATGCATCGTAAATACAGAGAGCATAACGAAGAAGAAGAAGAGAAGAATTTAAATTAGATCTTGAATTTGAAGTGAGAATAGAGAAGCGTGATAATAATACAATTTTGAAAGCGCTTGCGGTTGGTTAAAAGTTTTTAGAGTCCACACTAAAAGAGCGGAAGAATATGGAGATTTCCAGTCTCTATGACATAGATATCGGTGGCCACAGTTTTGCTTTTGCCTCTACATGTTTAAATCAACTATCTTGCACTTTAGCTTTTTAAATTATTGGTTCATATTTAAGAAAAAAACGAATAGATAAGAAGAAGTTGGAAAATTGTAAGATTTATATACAGAGACCATTAATGCACCTATTAAGACAAAAGAAAATACAACACTAATTTTACTATGGTGTAAAACAAATAGCAGAATGGCTCCAAAATACATAATAAAAAGAGGAGCAATAGAGGGAGTACTGAAAAAGTGCACTAATAACCTTCTCAATATCTGTTCCAAAACAGTGTAATATCTAATTCGTGGTCAAAAATGACACAAAATACCTTGTAATATCTGGCAGCCATGTTGAGCCTTCTTATCTTGCAAAATATATTCACTGCTTGCTCTAAGCAAGATGCAGCCTTTGCATATAAGATCATTGTTATATCAGGACACAATACACATGCAAAGAGGAAGACGAACGTGCAAGTTATGATAATAACTCGTGTATTACTGAGATGCCAATTTAAAAAGAGAAGATTTAGGGTGGGGGGGGGGGAATTGCCAAAAAAAACCCCAAAGAATCTTTGTTTCACGTAAAAACCCAACAAAAAAAGTGTTAATTAATACCCAATTTTTCGATTTAATTCAAATTAAATCTAGACGTTAACGCAATTAAATCATTAAAGGAGGACAAAACACACTTTTTAGTTATTAGTAAACGACATCTTCTTTAGTTTGAAACTCAAAAACACAAATACAAATGAAACCCAAAGTAACCAATGATCGCGATAGAAGAATTTAGGGATTTTGTGGTATTTGCAGCGACTATTGAGAGGAAGAAGACTGTGGAAGTCAGGATTTCATGGGAACATTCTCATCTCCGTCGTCATCTTCGATTATGGAGTAAGAATCCTAATATTTTTATTTTTCAATTTTGGGGAAAAACCCTAAATATTGCAATTTGCATGTTGGATTACAAAGTTTTATGATTTTCTTTTTTAAACTGTAAAATTGATTTATTAATGATTTCAATGTGATTGTGAAAACGAATTTTGAAGTCCCCACATCGAAAACCTGGCTTGTCTCATGTAGGTCTCATATCTTGTGAATTCACCATGTATCTTTCTACACACACTCACTTATACATAAAGTTTCTCTTCAGATGATGTTAATAACTTGATTTTGTGTTTATAGATCAGTTCTGATTTTGTTTTACACTTTCTGTTTTTGTTGGTTTTTAATGGTTATATACTTACTGCTTTCATTGGTTTCAAACAGGGGTGGTTCAATAAATTTAGAGTCCTTGTGCTAATCTTAAAAACTGGCCTTTTATTCATACTAAAAGAAAGAAAAATCAGTGTGGGCCCTCGTAATAATTAGTACGAGCCTTCACAATTTTTAAATGGGCCATTTAGTCTAGTTTTTAACCTACATATTAAAATATATATATATATATATATTGGGCTTCAAACTTCCTCAAAAAATTTGGACCCTGGTCATTGCTCCTCTTGCCCAAAATTGCCCCTGGTTTCAAATTGCTATCTATTTGTTGTTTTCATTGGTTTTTAATGGTTATATACTTGCTATCTTTTATGCTGGCAAACTGAACTGAAATCTTTTTTCCTCACATGATCAAAGCACTATGGAAGATAACAAAACAAATAAACAAAAAGTTATGTTTCAGTAGTTCTTAGTTTGCAACAAGAACAATTATTTTATGAAATTGTTCGTTGGTTTTGCTAGAGTGGTTAATGTATTATATATGTTCTCCCTTCTTTTACTAGTTTTGTGGATGGAGTTGCTGGATATTGCTTAAGATCGCCATCTGACGTCAATGCTTATAGACCTGGAAACTTTTCTACTTGGATTATTTTTTTGGGTGGCCAGTTTTTTGTCCTAAAGAGCTTCGTGATTTACAGGAAAATAGACTTTGTATAGTAGGGTAGGTCCTATTTATTGGAATCTAGTTCTACACTAGTTTTTGTTTCAATCTGTGTTATAAATTCAAAAAAAATAATGAAGACATGTTCCATTGTTTTAGCATCAGACTCACAAGCCACATTAGAAAAGAAGAAGCCAGATGCAGTACCTCTCACTTAAATGGTTTTTTGTAGTGAAACTTTTTTCTTTTGTTACACACATTGTTGTTGTATATACACCTATGTTATTAAATCGAAACGGAGGGGTTGCACATCTGATATCACTTATCATCATCTGAGAGTAAAAAAAATGTTCTTAGTTCCATAGACTATAAGATAAGACCTAAGTAAGAGGCTAAAGAAAAACATCACAACACTCGCATTGAATTCAATTACGGAAAGATAATTCATGAATAAGAGAGTGTGTGCAAATCGCAATATTTAGGGTTCTTCCCCAAAATCAAAAAATAAAAATATTAGGGTTATTATTCCATAATCAAAGATGACGACGAATATGAGAATTTTGCCATGAAATCCTGGCTTCCATGGTCGTCTTCTTCCTCTCAATCGTTACTACAAACTCCACAAAATCTCCTAAATTCTTCCATTGCTACTGTAAAAAAATTTACTATGGGTTTCGCTTGTGTTTTTGAGTTTCAGACTGAAAATGACATCGTTTACTAATAACTAAAATGGTGTGTTTTTCTCCGTTAATGATTTAATGATTAATGTAAGAATATAATAATTTGCATTAAATCGAAAATTTGGGTATTAATTAACACCACCTTTTTGTTGGTTTTTATACGTGAAACAAATATTTTTTGGGATTTGTTTTGCAATTTCCCCCAGATTTTGGTTATATGAGACAGATAAAAAAATATTGTGGCATATACAAACCATTTGTGGTTACTTTCTTCTAGCATTTACCAGCTTCATCATAGGTGTTATTAGCATCATGTTTGTTGTCTGATTGTAGATGCATAAAAATGTTATTATACATCAATACATTCTTACACCATCATGTTTGTAAATCAAGTGATAGTCGTCAAGTTTTATGTAAGTTTTTCCAGCTTGCTCTCCTGAACAATCACACATTGAACACATAAGCAAGATATTGTTAGAGAATTAAACAACCATCCAGAAACATGACCTTATTAATCTCAACAAAATATAACCCAATTGGTTTGTTGCCCAAGGTGCCTCCTACAAATTAGACTCTAATTTTGCAACTTCTGGCTTACTATAAGTCAAAACTACTATTGAGCAGTCTGAATGCTGAATCTCAAGTAGTATAGCAGATATTTGACATTGGTTTACAATTCTCGTATGCAGTCAGACAAAAGTGTTTTTCAGTTCAAATAGACCTAATACCAACCCATAAACTATTCTACTTGCACATAACCTGCAGTTGATAAACTAAGACCAAGCGTCTCTATTTCCCCTTGTATTTCTGTTAATCATATCTATTTCGTAAAAAGCAAAAAAAATTCACGACCAATTAGGTAAGCGAGAAAAAGAGAAGAATTACATGATTTGGAAAGCTTATCAGAATTAGTTGTTATTCTAGGAGATTAGCAGCTTTCTCATAGTTAGATCAAAATCCATTGAGCTTATTATCTGGTTTCTTACCAAATTCCTCTGCTCTGACCAGATAATCTCCCAGTTTTTGTGGCTACCATTCTGGATGAAAATATTTGGAAGTACTCTTTGAGAAGGTGAAGAGCTATTTGACGAGAGGATATCACTACAGAAATGTGGGTATTAATAGCAGTACTGTATAGCGTTTTAATGTTTATTATAGTTGAGATATGGAAAATTTTACATAACGTTTTCAAAAAGGCAAATGCTATGATATGATGGGCGCCAAAAAAATTGTGCTCGCGCTTAATTTTGGTTCTATCTTTGCTCAGTGATAGCAGAGATAACCCTAAAAACGTTATCGTATGGTTAACCGAAAATCTAAAATTTTAGTTGCCTCCCAAAATTTAATTAAACCCTAGATTATCTTTGACCCGCAGATATTGTTAGATGTAAACGAAGATCGTCTTCCCGAAGAATATACGTACTTTCGTTTAAATTGAAGGATGTAAACAATCTTAAACGCGGATTTCGCTTCCGTCTCTTGGAAAATATGAAATCTTCCTTTGAGGATGAAATCGAAATAGTAGATCTAGGTTTAAGGTGGAGAAGTTGAAAAGATTTATAGCAAACTCAAAAAGTAATAAGTAATGGCATTCTTGTTATTATTGTGAAAAGAGAGGAGTGTATTGTAATTGACTTTAAAATCCGACCGTTTATACAATTTAGCTATGTTGCAAATGTCAAGTCAGACCCTACGAAAAATATGCTACCGTCTGACGAGAAATATTTGCCTTAAGTCTACAAAAATGCACACAGAATATATACCTTAAGTCTACAAAAAAATACACACAATATCTGCCTTAAGTCTACACAATTGACACACTATATATGCCTGAAGTCTACAATTCACGCACACTCTGCCAAAACGTAAAGGTATTTTAGACATTTTCAAATAAAGTATAATAGTTTTACAATTTTTCCTATGAATATACCTCACTTAAAATTAAGGTCAGAAAACATACTATTTTAACAAATCACCCAAAAAAATGGGGTCATTTAAGAGTTTGAACTCTCGAGGGTCATAGAAAGAAGTTTCTACCATTTGATCCAAGTCCTCTAACTATTAGTGGAACATAACTTCTTTTTATTATTTAACCGGTGTCAAGGGAATCCCCTTATGCACGTGGGTTCGCCTCTACTGGCAAGTACAAGTCAATATCATTATTATTTTTAATACTTGTCCCGTTACTTATTATCGTTACTCGTTAAATAAGTAGTATACTCGTTATATACAAGAGGTTACATAAAGATGTTGTTTGTATTTTTATTTTTTTTTTAAAAATCCAAATGGGAACTTGGGATTTGGGTTTTAATAATAACCATAATCCATTTTAAATTATTAAGACCCAAAACTTGATTCTAGCCCAACATTCAATTCCACTTACGAAGAGAGAAGAGTATTTTAGGTTCATGACAAGTAACAAGCCGAGTCAAGTAACTTGCTGATATTTAAAAAAGTTGTGGATACTCGATATAACGAGT
Organism: Pseudoturritis turrita; assembly: GCA_900406555.1. Classification (NCBI taxonomy): domain Eukaryota; kingdom Viridiplantae; phylum Streptophyta; class Magnoliopsida; order Brassicales; family Brassicaceae; genus Pseudoturritis; species Pseudoturritis turrita. The sequence continues at coordinate 420,195 of OVBL01000202.1, read as the reverse complement.
ATTCGTTTTGGATGGGTCAAGTATAAGTAATAAATATAATTATTTTGAACTGGCCAAACCGAGTAATAAGCACTTGAAAATAAACGGGTATTTGCCCGTATCCAGCCCTACTTTTTCTAATTCTCGCACTATTTAAAAATGATGAAAAGAGGCAGATCTTGTATTGGGCTTTCTAAAAGTATTTCAAGCTATAGCCAAATATATTTTTTTCATTGCCCAAAGAAAAAATTCTATTAATCTTTTAATATTTTAGGTGGGAAGAAGATTAAAAAAAGTAAATGGTAAATACAAGTCCGGTATCTAATTTGTTTTCAATACTTGTTACTTGCAAGTATAAAAATATCACTAATTGTTACCGATTGATAATGACGAACGGGATGAGTAACGGATACAAGGCAAGTAACAAGTATTTATGTCGAGCCGAGATTGATTGTTAAAGAGTGATTACAAGTATATGAGCATTATATACATAGCCATAATCTTAATCGGCTGTACAACATTTGAACCAAAGTAAATTGGGTCTCATAATCTAAATAACATATGACAACAACGAAAGGTCAGTTAGAATGCATACTATTAGTTTGAAGATACTTAACAGTAAAGAGATGTTTCTTGAATGCGTGGATAGGTAGTCAACAATCTTGCTTATTTTGTGGTGAAAAGGGATGATCACATTTTTTGTGTGTCTTTAATTACGTGTTCATTGTTTGGTCTGCTACTGTGGCACATTATTTGGCCCCTCTTTCAATCCATATTGGATGACACTCTGAGACATCTCATGGAAGGTACATTCAACAAACTGTACTTTATTTTTCTATGTTTGTGACTTCCCAAACTACCATCTACAAATATTGGAATAGATAAATGCACGCAGACATCGTAACAGTTGCTCCCTTACAATCACCTTTTGCGTATTATTGAAAAAGACGATTTGCACCCGGATAGTCTCACTTTGCTACACATGCGCTCATCAGTTAGAAGAGCTATTTTTAAATTTGTATTTTTCCTTTGATTTTTAATGTTTGCTAACTTTGGATATATCCTTATCGAATTTCAAGCTTTGATAGTGTGGGGAGATTTTCGACTATTTTGAAAACATGGAATAATACATCAAAATATGTCTATATCTCGTCATAAAATAACTCTCGCAAAAATGATCACATTGCCACCTCAATGGTAGTTCTCGAATGATCATTTACTTTTTTAACTTTGGTTTTAAGGGCAAGCACTCATATGGTAATGAAAATCAATTTTCACTCTTAAATGTTCTATTGTAAGTACGCTTAACTATTGAGCTCTCTCATGATTAGTTACAGAATAAATACGTGAACTTTAATAATATAGGTAATCAAATCAATTCTTTTAAGATATCTTCATGTACCACCATTTTCTAGAAATCAAGGTATTACAAACCATTTAAAAGGAATTCATGTCTAATTTTTTTTTAAAGAAAATTACCTTTATAAAATTTAATTTTATTAGGTTGTAAATTTTCTTCTTTTCCGAAATTGTAATTTCCTTAGGATTTCTACATATGTTGACCTACTTTTGATCTATTCCTATCAAATTTTGAGCTATTTGAAAGTGTTTGGATGAATTTTCAATTACTGGAAAAAAAAAAAACCAAATTAATAAGTGAACATATTATCATGAGAAGGGTTTATGGAGAAACGAACACCTCGCCACCTCAACTAAAGCTTTCGGATACGAAAAATGGTGTCTCTTACCTTTGGGTTTTGGGATCATGCTCCGAACTCCCAACACTAATTGTTGACTCGAACGAGCATATTGATGCGAGACCAGAAGTACAAGACGAATGATTAACTCAAGTAGACGATCCTCATGGTGAGATAATGGTTACTTTACTCGTTGGAAACTTATTCAAGGAAAAAAAAAATTTAACCAAGTGAATCGCATAATTCATGTTGCAAAATTTGAGAAGACGCATTTGGGATCATAACCAACATGATTATTTCTATTTTAGATGTTTAAAGTATAATTTCGAATCTGAGATAAACTATATTATTTTAGAGAAATACCTTAACAGAGAGGTATTCATGGGGTGGAAAACGTAGAAGATTTGATGTGCTCCACACCATTTGTACTCAACTGCAATAACCAAAATTTTCAAATGAATATCAAATATGTTTTTCAAACGAAGTTGTGAATTACACAAATACAACATCTTTGAAAACTTTTAAATACAAATAAAAAGAGAGAGCTAATGTCATACCTCATTGTTTAAATTTTTTTGATGGGTTGGAGAACGGTTAGGAGACGATATATTATCCATATTAGCTCTTTGCAATCACAATAACATGAGATAATGTCAAAAACAAAAAGAAACATAAGTCCTCCTAGAACTTTAAGAAGGTTTTCCTATAAATTTAATAAAGATTCTTAAACTTGATTAAATCTTGAAAGATAGAATAAGAGAAGAAAAAAACTAATTTCATACTTCATTTCCAGTCTTTAGATTAATATTTTCCTCTATTTCTGAGAAACGATCACCCAATGTCTAAACACATTTTAAACAAATATGTAGAGATTGTCGATCTTAATCATGATTGAATCACCATTAGATGGCGGTTGGTCACGCTCCATCCTAGTAAACCTATAAGTTCGACACTCAACCTCTTCCATTGTTGTGTGTAAGTCAATCGATCAATTCTCCCAATCAGTAATGGTTATTCGATAACCTTTGTTGATCAAATCAGCTATCGTAGCAAGATCATCATCTTTCTCGTCTTCTAATGAAATTGAGTCTTCCAGATCGTTATTAAGAGATGGTAGAATGTATGTTACATTGACCTGCAAAATAAGATAAAATCTATATAAATGGTTGCTTAAAAAATACATGATAACAAAAAAAAAAAGATAACACGGACATAATATGTAGATCTCGAGTGGATCATTGGGGTGAGCCACATAGTGATCAACTGAAGAGTTCTCCGCAAGCCTATAAACATACATTCTCAAATTATTCAATATTTGAATGCGAGCAAGAGCTAGCGCATCTATTTTGATGAATCTCTAACAAAAAGTATATCTGGAAGGAATTGCAACTTATGCAAATTTTAAGCGCTGATACGGAATTGGAGAAAATGTTGTTTTGTGATGTCAATATCTTACCGAAGAGGATTGTTGAAATATATATCAAATGTTATATACTTTTTCACATGGAGATTTATTAAATGACTTTTTGTTTGTTTGTGTTTGTTAACTATATATATTGACTAGAGTTTGCTCTATATCTTAAGTTTTATAAACTCATATATTTTTTTATTCTTGTTTATTAATAAGTTTTTGATCGCTTTGGTGTATTATTCATCATCTTTTTCTCAAAAATTTGGACAATGGATAAAGTTATGTAGGGTGTATTCAATTCTAATATTTGGAAGGATTTGAAAGGATTTGAGTTTAATGAGTTTTTATCTGTTTTTAGGTGAATTAGAGAAGCTGTTATGATTTTTATTAAACTTTTCTAGAATCCCATTTAAAATCTTGAGGTTTGGATTTTTATATTTTTAACCAAGAAACTCCACCAAAACACCTTAAAATTATTAAAAATATCTTGAAATCAATTGCTTAAAATATTTCCTATAACAGTGGATTTTAGAGTACATTTTCAAATCACTAGTTCAATAACACTGGATTTTAAAAGACTTTTAAAAATTCATGTTTGAATGACATATGATTTTTCATTTTAATACAAATCGTTCCGAATACTAAAACTATATGTTGAAGATGGTTCAATCGACATCAACGCAAACATTACATCAAAAATTACAATTCTAGTTCTTCTTTGAATCCAAAGATGGTGGTCAAATGTGAGACTATCATTACCAACAACAAGAAAAGTTAATCCAAAGACTGCAACAACACATGCAGACATAAATATGAAAAAGAATGCTTCAGTTTCTAAGGATATAAAACATTTAGGCTCAATGTCATATATCAAAGAGCTATGATAATTAATCCAAGAGATTCAAGATTGTCATTTTACCTGCATCCTAATTTACTCAAGTGGACAACATATACTTTACTTTGTTCTTTATTTCTATTTAACGGAATTCTTAGGAAAAGTATTTTGTTTCCACCTAGCTAAAAAAATATAATATATCGCATGTCTTTGAGATACGATCATGTGAAAAATGAATTCAAAGTAATGACACTGATTGGTTATCATGATATTTTCCAACAAATGGTGTTAACATTGACAAGGAATCAAAGATACTAGATGAACCTCCGCTCTACGCGCGGATTTTCTCCTAATTTGTTTATTTTATGTATTGTCATTTAATTTGTGTATGTTAGTTTCATATGATTTGCATATTCACCTTTTTAAAATAATATCTTATAGAGTTAACATGCTAGTACATCAAAGAGTATACATAAATTAGATGGATGCACAAAAACTTTTCAAAACTAAATATTTAGTACCATGTGGGGTGTATGATTACAATTTACCCCTCGTATTCTCTCTCTGTATCAAAAGCATACAATATGTAAAGATATAATATAGCATATGGGTGTTTATAGGCTAGTAATATAGGCATCTACCTATGTTTTCTCTCTCTTTATCACGTTATATCATTTCATTTCCCTCTTTCTTTTTTTCTCTCTCTTTTTTTCTATTTTTCTCACTGAATATACAAAAGAACACATATCCAGCAACATCAGACAAGATCCAGTGACAATCCGACAATAATTTTTTCCACCGGAGGTGGCGTCAATGTTGCTGAACAGACAAGACAGAGCTGCATAAAATAAGATGTGGCTTTGACACAATGCAAAGATGCAGAATAAGCGGTGGTGTGGTGGTCGTGATGGTGGAGATGGGAAAATAATACATGGGAACAATGGTAGTGGCAATAAGATTGGAAAAGTTACACATAGTGGTACATTTTTTTTCTTCTCTCTCCTTCTTTATGTTTTTTTTCTCTCCAAAAATATTTTTTTATTGGTTATGAGATCTAACAAAAATCGTATAAAGATTCGATGAATATTAAAGGAAGATCCGGTGAATATTGGATGAGATCCGGCGAAGATCCAATGAAAATTAAGCGAAGAGTTCGACGAAGATTATGATAACTCAGCATACAAACAGTCTACCGAGTCAGTTCTGAGGCGACTCACCTTCCGAGTCAGTGGAGGAGATGTATATAGAGTCATAGGATATGTATTTATGTTGTGTTTTTGAATTCCGAATTAATTGTCTAAATTCATTGTTATTTGGTTAACATATACATAATAGTGGATAACAATTTATTTATCGGTAATATACTGTTAGATGTTTAATGATTGAATACATTCATATTCTATGTATTACTTAGTAAAAACGAGTTGGCTTGTTAATTCATTGTTAGAATGCTAACATTTATAATAGCGGATAACAACTTATTTATCGATAATATTTATTGTTAGATGTTTAGAGATTGGACACATCTCTACTCTATTTATTACTTAGCCAAAAGAGTTGGGTTGTGAACACTAATTTTGTATAATTGGTAACAACACCATAAATTTAGAAGCTACCAAAGATATAAGTACAGCAGTTTATGTATATTTGAATTCTAAATTAGTCTTTTAAATTTATTATTAGACCACTAACATATATAATAGTGGATAACAATTTAATTGTCGATAATCTTTTTTGTTAGATGCCTAATGATTGAATTTCTATAAGACTTAATTAGTATGTCAAATTCAATAATATACATCTAACATGTGCAATAGCTTATACCAAAAAAAAAAAGTTGTCGGCAATATAGTATGTAACATGATTAATTAATGATTGAGTGCACCCTCTTCGCCAAAAACGCCTGCGTTCGTCGCAGCAACGAATCACCACCAACCAACTCGTTCTTTCAAACCCACCAAACTGAGTCAAATCACTGAGTCAACTCGGTATGTTCAGATCAATTGGAACACAAGCTTTTCTCTATCTTGATCGAATCCATTTTTTCAATTTTTGTTCTTCTTTATCAAGATAGGAGAGAGAATCTTTGCATCTAACAAAAAATTATCTTTCCAGTCAGTTAAGAACACTCTTTGATTCTGAAACGAAACCGAAAAAAATAAAAATAAAATTATCTACATTCACGAACTCTCCGGTGTAATTTCGACCATAAAGTGATTGGTTTTATCGATTTAAACAACTATCTCCGATAAGTGCAAATTCGACCACAAAAATTCTACTTGGCAACTCGGGCAATTCGTCTCTCTCCATCTGCACAACTACAAATGAGATCTTTGCTATTAGGAAATCAAAGATTCCGGTTCACCGGCGAAACAATACGAAATGGTGGAGGATATAGGAGAGTAACATGTGGATGACGGTGAAGCCGAAGAGAAATAGAAGAGAGATGGTGGAGGAGTATTAATCTGGGTGGAGAAAGATATAGAAGAAAGAGAAATTCAAAGTGAAACCATCGGAAGAAGAAAGAGAATGTATTAGTTATCAAATCAATATATGTAATTATGTATGTGTATTAATAAATCAATATATTAATTATTTTTTCTGACACACAATCAATAGGGAAAGAGTTGGGTTTATGAAAAGTAAACTGCTGATACAGTGATTGGTCATGCACTCAATTACTCTATAATTTTTGTATAGAGAGTGAAAATTCTCTATCTTATATCTTCGTTTGGTGAAAATATTTTTCACAATTTTTATTAAATAGTGCCTAAGTTTGTTGTAAATATTATGTATAATTAGTGTTTGTTTCACACTAATAACCGCTTACTTTGTTTATCCGACTCCATTTTTTATTCTACCAGCATGTAAACATTAAAACATTGAAGTCAAAGTTATATCATTGTTTTCTTTTTATAGGTTTTAGGCTATAAAACAATCTATCAAGAATAGTTCGTTTTTAAAAAAATTAGGATATCTATTTATTAAATTTTTGAAGGCATATATTATATAAACGTTCAACTAAGCGTAGTTTTCATATCTGTTTAAATAATAGTTACTGTATAAACATCACTTTCATCTTATATACTAATCACATCTCAAAAAAGTCGTAAAATATATTTTACGCCATATTAAAAATCCACCATTAAAATGTTTCATGGCAATTTACAAGCTCGTTTTTGGATTTTTGAAAGATAATTGCATATCATGTGTTGTTGACTCGTTGCCTATAGTTCGGCAATCAAAGAGCTTATAATCAATGATGGAGAAGTTAATGGATTTCTCACAAGTGATGTTGAAGTCCAATTTCTATAAGATAAATGTCATGTGATCCCTACCTTTGTCATCGTCATCATTTGCATTTCTATTTATCCTTGCTTAGTCTGCTCAAATTTGGAACGTAAATTAATCACCAATCACCGAAAAATTAGGTTGGTGTTTAGTTTTAATGCATCGTAAATACAGAGAGCATAACGAAGAAGAAGAAGAAGAAGAGAAGAATTTAAATTAGATCTTGAATTTGAAGTGAGAATAGAGAAGCGTGATAATAATACAACTCTGAAAGCGCTTGCGGTTGGTTAAAAGTTTTTAGAGTCCACACTAAAAGAGCGGAAGAATATGGAGATTTTCAGTCTCTATGACATAGATATCGGTGGCCACAGTTTTGCTTTTGCCTCTACATGCTTAAATCAACTATCTTGCACTTTAGCTTTTTAAATTATTGGTTCATATTTAAGAAAAAAACGAATAGATAAGAAGAGGTTGGAAAATTGTAAGATTTATATACAGAGACCATTAATGCACCTATTAAGACAAAAGAAAATACAATACTAATTTTACTATGGTGTAAAACAAATAGCCGAATGGCTCCAAAATACATAAAAGAAAGAGGAGCAATAGAGGGAGTACTGAAAAAGTGCACTAATAACCTTCTCAATATATGTTCCAAAACTGTGTAATATCTAATTCGTGGTCAAAAATGACACAAAATACCTTGTAATATCTGGCAGCCATGTTGAGCCTTCTTATCTTGCAAAATATATTCACTGCTTGCTCTAAGCAAGATGCAGCCTTTGCATATAAGATCATTGTTATATCAGGAAACAATACACATGCAAAGACGAAGACGAACGTGCAAGTTATGATAATAACTCGTGTATTACTGAGATGCCAATTTAAAAAGAGAAGATTTGGGGGGGGGGGGGATTGCCAAAAAAAAACCCCAGAGAATCTTTGTTTCACGTAAAAACCCAACAAAAAACAGTGTTAATTAATACTCAAGTTTTCGATTTAATGCAAATTAAACTCTAGACGTTAACGCAATTAAATCATTAAAGGAGGACAAAACACACTTTTTAGTTATTAGTAATCGACATCTTCTTTAGTTTGAAACTCAAAAACACAAATACAAATGAAACCCAAAGTAACCAATGATCGCGATAAAAGAATTTAGGGATTTTGTGGTATTTGCAGCGACTATTGAGAGGAAGAAGACTGTGGAAGTTGGGATTTCATGGGAACATTCTCATCTCCGTCGTCATCTTCGATTATGGAGTAAGAATCCTAATATTTTTATTTTTCAATTTTGGGGAAGAACCCTAAATATTGCAATTTGCATGTTGGATTACAAAGTTTTATGATTTTCTTTTTAAACTGTAAAATTGATTTATTAATGATTTCAATGTGATTGTGAAAACGAATTTTGAAGTCCCCACATCGAAAACCTGGCTTGTCTCATGTAGGTCTCATATCTTGTGAATTCACCATGTATCTTTCTACACACACTCACTTATACATAAAGTTTCTCTTCAGATGATGTTAATAACTCGATTTTGTGTTTATAGATCAGTTCTGATTTTGTTTTACACTTTCTATTTTTGTTGGTTTTTAATGGTTATATACTTACTGCTTTCATTGGTTTCAAACAGGGGTGGTTCAATAAATTTAGAGTCCTTGTGCTAATCTTAAAAACTGGCCTTTTATTCATACTAAAAGAAGAAGAAAAATCAGTATGGGCCCTCGTAATAATTAGTACGAGCCTTCACAATTTTTTTAAATGGGCCATTTAGTCTAGTTTTTAACCTACATATATATATATATATATATATATATATTGGGCTTCAAACTTCCTCAAAAAATTTGGACCCTGGTCATTTGCTCCTCTTGCACTCGCCCAAAATTGCCCCTGGTTTCAAATTGCTATCTATTTGTTGTTTTCATTGGTTTTTAATGGTTATATACTTGCTATCTTTTATGCTGGCAAACTGAACTGAAATCTTTTTTCCTCACATGATCAAAGCACTATGGAAAGATAACAAAACAAATAAACCAAAAAGTTATGTTTCAGGGTAGTTCTTAGCTTGCAACAAGAACAATTATTTTATGAAATTGTTCGTTGGTTTTGCTAGAGTGGTTAATATGTATTATATATGTTCTCCCTTCTTTTACTAGTTTTGTGGATGGAGTTGCTGGATATTGCTTAAGATCGCCATCTGACGTCAATGCTTATAGACCTGGAAACTTTTCTACTTGGATTATTTTTTTGGGTGGCCAGTTTTTTGTCCTAAAGAGCTTCGTGATTTACAGGAAAATAGACTTTGTATAGTAGGGTAGGTCCTATTTATTGGAATCTAGTTCTACACTAGTTTCTTGTTTCAATCTGTGTTATATAAATTCAAAAGAAAATAATGAAGACATGTTCCATTGTTTTAGCATCAGATCTCACAAGCCACATTAGAAAAGAAGAAGCCAGATGCAGTACCTCTCACTTAAATGGTTTTTTGTAGTGAAACTTTTTTCTTTTGTTACACACATTGTTGTTGTATATACACCTATGTTATTAAATCGAAACGGAGGGGTTGCACATCTGATATCACTTATCATCATCTGAGAGTAAAAAAAATGTTCTTAGTTCCATAGACTATAAGATAAGACCTAAGTAAGAGGCTAAAGAAAAACATCACAACACTCGCATTGAATTCAATTACGGAAAGATAATTCATGAATAAGAGAGTGTGTGCAAATCGCAATATTTAGGGTTCTTCCCCAAAATCAAAAAAAATAAAAATATTAGGGTTATTATTCCATAATCAAAGATGACGACGAATATGAGAATTTTGCCATGAAATCCTGGCTTCCATGGTCGTCTTCTTCCTCTCAATCGTTACTACAAACTCCACAAAATCTCCTAAATTCTTCCATTGCTACTGTAAAAAAAATTTACTATGGGTTTCGCTTGTGTTTTTGAGTTTCAGACTGAAAATGACATCGTTTACTAATAACTAAAATGGTGTGTTTTTTCTCCGTTAATGATTTAATGATTAATGTAAGAATATAATAATTTGCATTAAATCGAAAATTTGGGTATTAATTAACACCACCTTTTTTGTTGGTTTTTATACGTGAAACAAATATTTTTTGGGATTTGTTTTGCAATTTCCCCCAGATTTTGGTTATATGAGACAGATAAAAAAATATTGTGGCATATACAAACCATTTGTGGTTACTTTCTTCTAGCATTTACCAGCTTCATCATAGGTGTTATTAGCATCATGTTTGTTGTCTGATTGTAGATGCATAAAAATGTTATTATACATCAATACATTCTTACACCATCATGTTTGTAAATCAAGTGATAGTCGTCAAGTTTAGTTTTATGTAAGTTTTTCCAGCTTGCTCTCCTGAACAATCACACATTGAACACATAAGCAGGAGATATTGTTAGAGAATTAAACAACCATCCAGAAACATGACCTTATTAATCTCAACAAAATATAACCCAATTGGCTTTGTTGCCCAAGGTGCCTCCTACAAATTAGACTCTAATTTTGCAACTTCTGGCTTACTATAAGTCAAAACCACTATTGAGCAGTCTGAATGCTGAATCTCAAGTAGTATAGCAGATATTTGACATTGGTTTACAATTCTCGTATGCAGTCAGACAAAAGTGTTTTTCAGTTCAAATAGACCTAATACCAACCCATAAACTATTCTACTTGTCACATAACCTGCAGTTGATAAACTAAGACCAAGCGTCTCTATTTCCCCTTGTATTTCTATTAATCATATCTATTTCGCAAAAAGCAAAAAAAAATCACGACCAATTAGGTAAGCGAGAAAAAGAGAAGAATTACATGATTTGGAAAGCTTATCAGAATTAGTTGTTATTCTAGGAGATTAGCAACTTCCTCATAGCTAGATCAAAATCCATTGAGCTTATTATCTGGTTTCTTACCAAATTCCTCTGTTCTGACCAGATAATCTCCCAGTTTTCATGGCTACCATTCTGAATGAAAAGGATTTGGAAGTACTCTTTGAGAAGGTGAAGAGCTATTTGACGAGAGGATAAATCACTACAGAAAATGTGGGTATTAATAGCAGTACTATATAGCGGTTTTAATGTTTATGTTATAGTTGAGATATGGAAAATTTTACATAACATTTTCGAAAAGGCAAACGCTATGATATGATGGGCGCCAAAAAAATTTGTGCTCGCGCTTAATTTTGGTTCTATCTTTACTCAGTGATAGCAGAGATGACCCTAAAAACGTTATCGTGTGGTTAACTTGCCTCCCAAAAATTTAATTAAATAAAAAAAAATAGAAAAAACAGATAAAATGGAAATTGTAGAGATTAGGGTCAACTAATTTATTTTAGATAAAATGGAAATTGTAGAGATTAGGGTCAACTAATTTATTTATTTTTTAAATCCCCTTTCTCTCTTCTTCCTCCTCCTCCACTCTTCTCCTCCGTTCTTCCTCCTCCTCCTTCACTCTCGATGTAATTAACCGACCCAAACTTTTTTTCGTTTAATTGTATCTTTTTAGAGATTTGTAAATCAAACATTTTGAAATCAACTTAAGAACATTCATGAGCAATCAACACTTCTCGTCACTTTGCGCTTCGCTCGGATTTGTTCGAAATTGATCCTCTCTGTTGGTTTTCAGATCCAAAGACGCGAATTCATATCTAAATTCATTCATACGGCTTGTTTTCTCTGTCGAACGCTTCTCTTCCCTAATCTCTCGAGGCCGTTAAGATTTGTTTGAGAATCTGTTGTGTTTTCGATTAAATCGCTTGATTCTAACACTGATTTTGAATTTCCGTTTAATGATATGATGGATTCGTGGAGAAATTTGGATAGGATTTCCGGCGGTGAATCTCAAATATCAGAAAGCATTATTTGAGTTTTAAGGTAATTTTTGTTTTGGATTTATGTTTGTTTCCTTCTCTCTCCGTCTCTGTTGTGAATTTTGAAAGGCAATATGGTGACATTCAATCCTCGTTTGATATGATTCAAAGGAGTTGTTTCAGTTCTTGAGTTATATCTCTAGTTTCAGTGTTATCAAATCCATATCTGCAGCTCTTGGTGTGCCTAGCTATATCCATGTGATTCGTGGCTTCTTAGTTGATTTCTTCTCAATACTTTCAATATTTAGTTTACGAATCAGCTGTCTTTGACATTAGTTCTCATAACTCTTATTATCTGTGTTGTTTGTTTGGTTTTGTTTGATTCTTGTTTCTCTGATAAGATGAGATCAACTTCAACATCTGACTCAGAACTCTCCTGAGATGAAAACTCCTTCAGGACACTACTTCAATATGGAGATGAAGTAGTTTTGGTCTCTTATGCATATGTTTCTTCAGTATTTGGTTTACTTCGATATGGAGATGAAGTAGTAATGGTCTCTTATGCTTCTGTTTCTTCAGTATTTGGTTTTGTGCAAGTAATTAAGAAAACTTGGGGTCTCTTTCTTATATTCTTCTGATGATAAATTCACAGGAGACATAGACCTGCACTTTGAGAGGCAAAGCTTGGCGGTTTCAAGGACACATAGACTACTTGCTTGCACTTGTATTGGGGTTTGTGGACTATCTCTTCTATTTTGTTTTCTATCCCCTTTTCCAAATTGCACTTATAGATGGGTTTTTTTTTGCAGACATTGATAGAGAAAACAAATGTAAACCCAAGTGAGGCTACTGACATTGTAATGGGTACTGCTCTATTTTTTTCCAGTAAAAAGTTTGTTAGTATGGTAATGGGTCTCTTTCCCAGTAAAGGAATGAAAAGGATCAGTATCCCAAATGTACTATGCCCTTGTTGTTTCTCTCTTCTTTATGGAATGTCTTGAGTAGCTAGCTATGTTGATATTTAAACCATTATGTTGTTGCAGGTGACAAAATTTGAACAAGCACAAAGTTGCATTTCTCCCATGCGGATTACTTCAGCTTTGATGTTAAAAAGGATGAGCAGGATGAAGCTGATGTAACTCAGTCATATGTTGATTATTTATGGATTAATTTTTTAAAAATTTTAGTTATATTCAGTGTAAAACCAGTTTTATTTCATTAATCAACATTTTTTATTGGTTAGTTTTACAAAATTTTAGTTAATTTAAAATTTTAATTGTACTTGATAACAATAAACAGAAAAGAAAAAAGAAAAAAGAAAAAAAATTGCATTTACGTCGGTTGATACCGTATTGTAGTGTTGATTTAGAGTTCATGGCATAAGGTTTGAGGTTTAGAGTATAGGGTATAAAGTTTAAATTTACAAAATAAAAAATAAAAGTTATGACCGTTCATTTAAAGTTTAGAGCATAGGATTTAGCGTATGGGATATAGGGTTTGACATATAATTTTTAATGGTATTAACAATAAAAATATAATAAATTTTTATGAATTAATGAGGTTATAATTTAGGGTATAGAATTTTTAAATTTTGTAAGTATAATCATTTTCTAAATCATACACTAGAAACCCTAAATTCTAAACCCCAAACACAAACCCTAAACTTCTAACCCTTAATTATAAACACTAAATTTTTAATTTTAATTATTAAACATCAACAACAAAATAATATACCAAAAAATCTAACACTTAGTAAAAAATTTCAAAGTAAAATTTTGTAAATTCTAAACTCTAAAACATAAACATAATATATAAACTCAATAACCAAAATCCAACACTTATAAAACAAATTCGAAATAAATTTAATCAATTTCTGAATTCTAAACTCCAAATCATAAATTTTAAAACTTAAATCCCAAACCCTAAATTATGAACTCTAACCTTTATACTTTATACTAAACATAAAAATTAAATCAAAACTATAAAACCAAAATATAACTATTTTACAAATGAAATTGATTGTAAGTGAGATATATTATCAAAAAACATAAAGTATATAAAAAAAAATTATAAGTCTTTGATTAAAAGTTTATGGTATAATTGAATTAATTATGTCTTGGATTAAGGTGTCATCGAATATCTTTTTTAATTAGACTTTGATGACATTTTCCCATAAACCAAAACACACAAACTATTTAATCTAAACCTTCCATTCCTGCACATCATCGATCTTACAATTCATCTAAATATAACGGTTAAGTTTTGATTTGATCTTCCACGTCATCGATCCTCAACCTCCACGACAATATCCACCTTTGACCAAAACAATTCCCATTTGGTTTTATCGACAAACTCTCTCTCTCTCTCTCTCTCTCTCTCTCTCTCTCTCACCTTCTCCGATTTCTTCGTGTCGATCTCGACATCTCAGCCACCGTATGGTGTCATCGTCGACGTCTCTACTCACAGCGTCTTTGCGACTCCGATCTTCGAGCTCAGATAATTTCCCAAGCCTTCCAGATTTTACTTCATATGTGAATCCCGATTTCTGGAGATTCATATTCGTCGTCATCTTCGGCGGCTCTTTCAGTTCACGGCGAAACCTAGGTAAGCCAGAGACCCATCTCTCAACGACATGGCCAAGATGCTTTACTTTAGATTTCTCAGCTTACTCTTCTCTTCTTAAATCAGTCTTTAGAATTTCTCATTTGAGATTTGATACATTAGGAATGGAAAAAAGCATCGAGCAATTTATGAAATTTTTTATAACTTTGTTCTCTGTGAATGATAATCTTTCTATTAGATTTTCGTATCAACTTTTAAAGGATCAATGGCTGAAATGCCTCTTTGCATAGAATTTTTTTCTCATATACCCTCCTTATAATAGTTAGTTTCTTTTTTATATTTTTTAAAACAAAAAAATAAGTAAATACGTTTTTGCCCTTAATGAATTTCGTTATTCACCAACCCAACCACTTTATCTATCCAAACCAATGTAAATTTGGGTCACCCGATTCAGTTCATTATTTTTGGTAAAAAATTAAAAAATTCAAAATTCAAAAGGAATCATTATCTTGTCTTTTCGTCTGAGTCACTCTTCACTCGCCGGAGACGTAAAGAGAAATGTGAAGAAAGACGACGGAGAAACGGCAGAGGAGCAGAAGAATGAGCCACGCAAATTCTGGATTGGGCTTTATCTTCTGTTGTTTTTCGATTGATCTTGATCTCCTTCTCTGGAAATCTCAATCTCTCTTCCCGTCCAGAAGTCTCCACACTTCTCTGTGATCTTCAACCATATACAAACTCCAGTGAAACTAATCACCAAGCTCGCGATTCCACTTCCAAGCCCAATCCCAAATATCGCCATTACTGATAATCATTTGTTCTTCATCTCCTCCAATGGATACCCAAACAATATCTTGTTCCCTAAAATGAACTCGAATTAAACCTCGGGAAATTCATGTTTCGTATCGCCAAGTTTGCCGAAATCTGACTGGATAATTTCTTGTTAGAGATATCAAACGCCCATAATCTCAATAGAAGCCCAAATTGTTGCGGGATTTGAGTGGGGAGTTGATTATCGTGAAGATTTGACCGAAGAGACGAACTGTAACTCCGGTGGGATCTCGCTGGAGATTTGGTTTGAAGGTAGATTTAGGGATCATAGATTTGTGCAATTAGAGAGAAAAAGAGAAATCGAGCCACGAAGAAAGAGATTCGTTATAGAAAGAACGGGAGAAAAAAATGAAGAAATCGTGATTGTAATGATCCATGGAAGTTTAGTAGAACCGATGTAAACTTTTTCTCCTTAAAAGACAGATTTTTGTATAACTGGTATAATTGTTGTGGGATTAGGTACAGCTAATGGTATTACTCGGTACAACTAATGGATGGTACTACTCGCTATAACTGAGATTAGTTTGGTATAACTGGTACTATTCAGTACAACTAGACTATTAAAAATGAATTTAAAAGTAACTTAATTTTTATATATATAAATGAATTAAAAAATCACGTGAATAAAAATGAATAAAAAATATCTCATTTAACACATGTTTAAAAATGAAAAAAAAATTGACAAATTTTCCAAGTAGTTTTCTAGTTGTATTCGGTTGTACTCGGATGTGCACAGTTGTACTTTGATAGTTTGAACTTATAATTAGTTAAACCGTATTCGAAATCGCTCAAATCTTGGAGAATTTCTTCGGCGTTTAGAAACTTGTTCATTACAACTATTATATCATACAGATACATGGCAGGCATGAAGTGCAACAAAAACGAGGCCAAGAAATTTGCTTAATTTTTGGCTTTTTATGTACAACTGGTTCACTTATGTACAACTGGTTCACTTATGTACAACTGAGGTTATTTAGCTACAACTGAGACTATTTCGGTACAACTGTACTATTCAGAACAACTGGTTCACTTGTGAACAACCGAGACTATTTTGGTACAACTGTACTATTCGGTACAATTGGTATAAAAAATTACATATTTACAAATTAATAAAAATGATTTTAAAATTAACATCTGAAAATTATTCAAAAATATTTTTAATTAAATCCTGAAAATTAATCAAAAATATTGTTAATTAATTAAAAATCAATAAAAGCATTTAACACATGTCTGTCAATTTATACACATGCCAGAAAAATCAATAAAATAATTATTTCATTTAACACATGTCTGAAAAATATATTTTAAAGTGACAAATTTTCCAAATAGTTTTCTAGTAGTACTCGGTTGTACGCAGATGTACACAGTTGTACTTTGACATTTTAAACTTATAATTAGTTAAACCGTACTCGAAATCATTTTTTTATTGTTGTACTTATAATGTTAGGTAATTATAGTACATATATTATACTTTTATGCAATAATATTTGTTAAATGACGTTATTTGTATGTTTCACATAATATGTGGATACGATTTACAAAGTAACAATAAAAGTATAAGGTAATTGTTGTTAAAATAGGTAGTTTGTATTACTTGACCAAAATATATTTAACAATATGGATTTATTATTTACTTAGTTGAAATAGATATTGATATAAATACATTGTTTTATGTTTTATGTTTTTTTATTTTTATTTTTATTTTTTACTCTTCGCCAAATAAACGTAGTTGTACCAATTATACTTAGTTGAACCACGACAAAAAGTAAGATAAATTTGCAAAGGCAATTAAATGTAGTTGTATAAGTTATACTTAGTTGTACCACGACAAAAAGTAAGATAAATTTGCAAAGACAATTAAATGTAGTTGTACCAGTTATACTTAGTTGTACCACGACATAAAGTAAAACAAACTTATAAAGGCAATTGGATTACAAACAGCAAGGAGCTACTATCTAGCATTCACTCTACCACTTGAAAGGAGCTAGTCATTAATTACACCAACTTCAACTTCACTTCCTGGTCCTCTTTTGAAACTTGCTCAAATCTCTGATTTTATTCACATCCCTGATTTTGTTCGATATTTTTGATGAGCTCCAATATTATTTATGGTCCCTCTAACAAGAGTAAAAAATAACATTACTGTATAACTACGTTAATTGTCCAGTTGTCACCGTTATACAAGTTTTCTCAATAATACTAGTTGTCCCCAGTTAGACCAGTTATACCAGATCTATAGAATGAGCGTAATCCAGCCGTTCTAATCTCAATCTACATACGATTTGGCCATTATAATCAATAAATTACCAATGTAAAATCCTAACCGACTAAAGAAAACAAGTCTAATAATTCAATGAACATAAAGAGAACAAATTTTAAAATCTATGAATCCCTAATTGAAATCCCCTGAATTGAGAAAGAACAAAACATAAACTAGAGATTGTAACTATCAATTGCAGAAGATATAATATGAAGCACAAGAATTGCAGAAAAAATCAGGTGAAATAAGAAGTTTAGGCTTCAATGGTGTAGCTGTGAGAAGTTCTCGATTTCGCACAGTGTTGTCGTGGAAGAGAAAAAAAGATGAGATTTGATTGGTTGTTTTTATTTTTCCTTTTTAATTTAATTATTTAATTGTCAGATTGATTAAATAATAAAATAATAAGAAAAGGTAAAATTGGAACTCAATAGATGTATGAAAGAAGGAGGGTATGTAGATTAATGAAGGGTATGTGAGATTGTTTTTTAAAGGTGAAGGGTATTTGAGCATTTGGTCCACTTTTAAATCAGTATCTTATCAATTTTTCTATTAGGTTTTCATATTCCTAGATCTAAGGAATCTGATGCTTGGTTTTTGTAATCGGTTTTAGGATTCAGAAGAATCGGGCGTTTGGTTGCTAGAGTTGCTCGTCAGAAGAACTCGGTATAGAAAGGAGGCGATGGAGAGGTAGTTTTGAGTACATTTGCTATTTGTCTATGTAATTTTCTCATGTAAAGTCTGCTTTAGAAAGTGTGTTGGGTTTGATTTGTTAGGATGCGATGGCGAGGTAGTTTTGAGTACATCATTTTTTGTACCTCTCTAAGCTTTTCTTGAATTGATTCCATTTTACAATGTCCCTCACGTTGCAGATACACAGAGACTTCCGTAAGCCTCTGATTGTAATGGCACCAAAGAACTTACTCTGTCTCAAGGACTGCAAATCAAAATTTTCAGAGTTCGATGATGTCCAAGGCCACCCGGGTTTTGACAAGCAAGGAACTAGATTTAAGCGATTAATCAAGGATCAGAACGATCACTCTGATCTTGAAGAAGGCATCAGAAGATTGGTCCTTTGCTCTAGAAAGGTATAAGCTTTGTTCATTTGATATGATGAATCTTACTGGGCCCAGGTAGGCAAAGACATTAGAATCATTCTTGATTTTGCTTCTTTGCAGGTTTATTATGAGCTTGATGAAGAGCGCAAGAAGGTTGGCGCAAACTATGTTGTTATTTGTAAAGTGGAACAGCTTTGTCTGTTCCCATATGATCTCATTCATCACGAGCTCAAGAGATATCCAAAACTCTTTAACACTTTGTTTTTGTTACCTCTGCAAGCTCATTATTATACCGCCATACGGTGGTGGCATTGATTTGTAAATCCAAACATTGATTTTTTTTTGTAGGAGGAAGTTGTTATTGTTGATAATATCGAAGAATAAGTTTTAAAGAATTGAGGTCCAATAGTGTGGTTTAATGTACGAACTTATCTTTTAATTATGTATTTTTACTTTGTAATATAGTTCTTTTGTACGTATCATCGTGGTTTTATATAATATAATAAAATATGGCATTTTTGTTTTAATATATCAATTTATATAAAAACAAAAAAAATCAAGAAATCATAGTTTAAATTTAATTAATAAAAATACAAATGCTATAGAAAATACAAATTATTGGAACAAATTATAGGTACTATTACGTATATCGAATTGTATAGTCATATTGAAAAAATGCTATGAATAAGTTAATTAATAACAATAATCAATTGTTATTGTATTTATATACTATTGCATAAGAAAAAATGCTATATTAAATGAAAACACGATAGCAGTGCCAAAAAATGCTATCGAAAGTGCCGGATCTATTATGACAGGAGCAGACAGAGCGCTTTCTACAACGCTATGGTTTCTTTAGATAGCGGTTTTCGGCTGCTAAAAATACTCATTTTTCCTGTAGTGGATGTGTTATCGATGCGAGAATCTACATGGTTATAGCGGAATATGCCTAAATGCGATCGCGTTTGATCACACATTTCTCCCTCAGCCACAATGACATATAACGAGTAAATGCAACTACAATGAAAAACTTGTAGAAATTGAAATCAGCAATTGTAGGTAAACCTTAGAAAATCGAATAAGGAATGAACGAATATGCATAGAGGAGATTGTGAACACATGTGTAGTAGCAAGTCGAAAGATATACAACGCCAACTTATTTGGTTCTTCCTCCTTGTAGCAAATCGATTGCTTGAGATTGAGGAACATAAAATAACGGTTTTCGAAAAAGATTGATGATTACGAAACAAAAAGAAGATGCGGCACAAAAGAGTTTTAATTTAATATATTGATGTTTAGTATTAATCTGAATGAAGAAGATGCTATTAAACTCGTTAGGGAAGATGAAAAGAAGAGAACGAAAATGGAGATGTTTGAAGAGGAGACTGGCGTTTTTTGGCATTTTTTTTCCTTGGACATGTGGCAACCTCTCCAGCACCGACGTGGCACTCTGCTGGAGAGAGTTAACTTTCTTTTATATAGTAGATTCATGAAGATTTATTGAAGATGATAACACTTCGCTTGATTTTACTAGTTCAGTTCAAGTATGCATCAATTGGCTTGTCTATAATGGTATCGAGACCCAAAAATGATTGAAGAACCCAAAGATTATATTTTTTTTATCTGGAATCAGGAAACTAAAATTTAACAAAGCACCTACGAATGATGATTTTAGTACTCCAAAATTTATGGAATATAAAGGGAAGTTAGCTCCCATTGTAAGTAAAAATAGCTTTCATGGTTTCGATTTATGAATATTATAGTGCTCGAAAATAAAATTAGAATTAGAAATTCGATAACATCATGAATCCACTAGTATACATGGTTTAGCGGAGGATCGAATTGATACAATGCACTCAAGTATTTTCACATAGTTTCCTTTTTGTTTGTGACAATTTGTTGACAAACAAATCCCTAAACACCCATGAGTAAAGACGGGTTACCTACAGAGTCCGTACTTATTGCTTTATGCTTTTTATCTTCCAAATGACTACGACGTAGATGGCTCATTCTTATCCTTTTATATCACGTGCAAAAGAGATAATATTAATTTATATCGTGAAGAGGTCACACGTGAGAAAGTTCATATATTTATAGTATGTAAATCATGTTCTCTTAAGATTAACCTCAAAGTTCTAAGAGTAAGAACGACTTACCAGATCCAGATAATGGACAAAGACCGGACAATCATATGGAGGGATCCCGCTGACTTCTGGCCATTTGACCACTTAACCACAAGTGTTTCTTTTGCCACCTAATGCAGACGCACTACCAAGTGCAAGAAGCCCAAATAACACGTGGTTTTATCCGTCAAATTAGTTGGAGCTTTGAAGAGCCGGATCCATATATTCCTAGAACCGATCGAAGAAATCAATACTTAAGTTACGCAAACTTCATTACGAGATTTGTCTAATCTAAGAATACACGTGACACTAAAAATTTCGCATAAACCTAAGAGATGATATTTAACCCAATATTATATGTTTGTATATGGATTAGATACAAGTACCTCAAATTCTCGACTATCCCATTCGTATCCATACCGATGAATGCTCAGTTTTTTTTTCTATTTAAATGTATTATTAATTAATTTCAATTTAGTAAAATACATATAATTTTATTATTTGGCAAAAATAAAAAAAATCATCATATAAAATTTATTGTAGCAATTGAAGCTATAATATTTCTAAGCTTAATATATACATAAAAATCTTTATATAGTAATTTTACATAGATATAGCTTAATTGATATGATAGTAAATGGTGGTTATGTTTGCAAAGATTTAAATATTGATTTATGTTTAGATAAGTCACTTTTTAATTATACATATTACTAGGTGGATCCGGCGCCTTGCGCGGAAAAATAAATACATTAGTATGTTAATAAAATTAAAACATAAATTTTTTGATTATCTATTCATTTTTCAAAAATACATATTTAAATTAAAAAATTCGAACACGACATTTTCGTGTATCGAATACTACGGAGAAAGATTTGAGAATCATAAAAATCAACTTAACCGACATTATCTCGTATAATGATATATAACATATAACTTCTTCCATATTTATATGTAGTTGCAAATAATATGAATCTAATTGACTAAAAAAAGAGATTGGAAATATAGATATATAACTTTTGCGTAAACACCATATTTTAGAATAAAAATACTAAAATATAACTAAAAAAATAAAATAGAAATGGATAATTTATAAATAGAACTAACGAAAATTTCAATTCCATAAAATAACTAAAAACTCAAAATCTTAGAGACTTTAAGATATTTTCTTATAAACCACATTCATTTTCTTCCATTCAAAACCACTCGTTAAAACAATACAATCCTATATATATTAATTAAGGAGACATTCACAAAAAAAATCATAGCTGTCGTTCAAAGAGTATTTTAGGGGACATGTCATTTAATTTAACCAATCAGAACATTTCAATTAAAACTATATGCCATGGTGGAAATCTCTATATATTCTCATTAATTTTATAACATAAGCCCATTAATACATGTTTTACGAATTTAAACCCAACTAAATGTAATATTTTAGACTTACTATATCATATATTTTTAATTTTTTCTGATATATTAGCAAACTTTTTATTCTTATATTTATAACAATATTATATATTGTGTATATATGTATTTAGATTAATATACTATACAAATATTTTTATTATGATGTAGTCTATTATACATATTTAATCACACTTGCATATATTTATACAATTCATTATTGGAATATATATGTTTTTCATTTGTTATGTCCCACAAATTCATATAAATCTAAAATTTATCTGATTTATCGCATGCTCTATAATTTACACGAATAATGAAGATCAATTTTACACTTGAAAGATATTGAAATAAATAACATTTGCATATGTTTTGATCAATTTTACACATAAAATATTAAAAATAATGACATTAACAGATTCTTGATCAAAAGTATTCAACTTTATTACATTTATGCACAATACATATCATTTTTGTACGTTTATAAATGTTAGAATTTATATGTTTGGTCATACACGTTTAAATATTAAAAAATTATATATATTAAAATGATTAGTCAACCTATTTAATCACTTAAGTACAAATCGTGTTAAATTTTGTATGGACGGATTTAAAGAATCGTTAGGACGTTTATAAAAAAAATCTAAAGTGTATTATTTTAAAATGTATATCTTTTGTTGTAAACAAAATTCACAATTAAATTAATGTTTTATGTTCGCATCGACGAATGTCTGTGTTGTCCCAAAATGATTCACACCAACTTATAGAGTTCAAAAATAATTTATTAACAATTTATTAAAAATAATCATTCACACCAAAATGATTCCTAGGAAAATGATGCCACTTATACCATTTTGAATTTATTATTCAATTTTTAATTTTTAGATCTAATTTTTAAAATCAGTATTATAATTTTATAAGTAATTGTTATTTTTATATATAAGATTAAAAAAAAAAAATTTGAAGATAACCAATTTCAGTATTTTTGATATTTTAAGTTTTTTTTTTCTTATCATTGTTATCCTTTTTTTCCAGTGCCCACATTTATTATCTTTACTCAACGCAAATGTTTGTATTTATTTATATTTTTTATTAATATTTTTTTGAAGAGAACATTATAAAATTATTCATTAACATTGTAACATCAATTTATTTTAAAAAAAATAAGGGGTACTAAACCCTAACATGGAAGTCTAAACCCTTATAAATGCACGTAAACATTGAAAATAATTCATAGATCCTAAATCCTAAATTCTAGCATCAAATCTTAAATCCAAATACAAACACGTATAAAATAATTTTTTATAGTAATCATATGCCATCAAATTCTTTGATCAGGGATGTTAAACCCAAGTATGAACGGCTAAACCCTAACAATGCACACAATCATTGGAAATTATACATAGACTCATTTGATGGTTTACAGAAAATACATAGGCTAGGATTCAATTCCTCGATTCATCGTGATCCTCTATCAGCAATAAAATCTCCACATTATATCATTTCATAGAACAATTCGATCGATGAATTTTAATTTGATTTTTTTTGTTCTTGTTTTTACATAAAGTATTTGAAACACATGAGCTTACTGTTCAGATTTAGGTAATAAGAATTTTTAAATATATATATATATATGTTTTGTCTTTTCTTTCGGTGGAGCGTTTGGTGTTCCCTCTTTAACGCTAATTGTTTGGATCAGATTTTGGGTCCTCCGTACGGAGTCGTAGATTTCTTGCATACAACCTTAGAGTGTCCTATGAGAATAGTCAGAGAGCTCCTGGTACGTTGGACTTCCGTCCTCTTGGGGGATGAGAGGTGCGTCCGCCTAAGTTGCTGTCTCTAGTGAGATATTCACGATGATTCTCTGGAGATACGTTGGACCATACATAAGTAATATCGTCAGGAAGATCTTCGGAATGATGAGAAGGGGTTTCCCTCTTAAAGACTCTCTGACGCCCAAGTCAGGTTACCACTGGAGAGTAAATTGATTCAAGAGGTGTGTGTTAATGAAATACATTAGTATGTTAATGAAATTAAAACATAAAATTTTTGATTATCTATTTATTTTTAAAAAAATACATATTTAAATAAAACAAATTGAACACGACATTATCGTGTATCGAATACTACAAAAAAAAAATTTAGAATCATAAAAATCAACTTAACTGGACACCTTATCTTGTATAATGATATATAACATATAACATTTTCATATTTATACGTAGTTGCAAATAATATGGATCTAATTGACTAATAAAAGAGATTGGAAATATAGATATATAACTTTTACGTAAACACCATATTTTAGAATAAAAATACTAAAATATAACTAACAAAATCAAAATAGAAATGGATAATTTATAAACAGAACTAACGAAAATCTCAATTCCATAAAATAACTAAAAACTCAAAATTCTAGAGATTTAAATATTTTGATATAAACCACATTCAGTTTCTTCATTCAAAACCACTCTTTTAAAAAATAAAATTGTAGCATTTTAAAATGTTAAATTTGGTATGGACGGATTTAAAAAATCGTTGGGACGTTTATTAAAAAAAAATATAAAGTATATTATTTTAAAATGTATATCTTTTGTTGTAAAAAAATTCACAATTAAATGAATATTTTATGTTCGCATCGATGAATGTTATGTGTTGTCCCAAAATGATTCACACCAACTTATAGAGTTCAAAAACAATTTATTAAAAATAACCATACACACCAAAATGATTCTTAGGAAAATGATGCCACTTATACCATTTTGAATTTATTATTCGTTTTTTTAATTTTTAGATCTAATTTAACAAATCAACACTCTAATTTTATAAGTAATTTTTATTTTGTATATAAGATAAAAAAAATCATTTTGAAGATAACCAATTTCATTATTTTGATATTTTAAATTTTTTTCTTTTATCATTGCTATCCTTTTTTCAGTGCACATATTTATTATCTTTAGTCACCGCAAATGTTTGTATTTATTTATATTTTTTACTAATATATTTTTAAAAGAACATTAGAAAATTATTCATTAACATTATACCATCAATTTGTTTTTCAAAAAATAAGAGGTGCCAAACCCTATTTCGGGAGCCTAAATCCTTACAAATGCACGTAAACATTGAAAATAATACATAGATCCTAATTCCTAAACTCTAGCATCAAATCTTAAATCCAAATACAAACACGTATAAATTGATTTTTTTTAGTAATCGTATGCCATCAAAATTTTTGATTAGAGATGTTAAACCCCACCATGAACGTCTAAACTCTAACCATGCACACAATCATTGAAAATTATACATAAACTCATTTGATGGTTTACAGAAAACGCATAGGCTAGATGTAAAGGATTCAAGTCCTCGATTCATCGTGACCCACTATTAGTAATAAAATCTCCACATTATATTATTTCATAGAACAATTTGATCGATGGGTTTTAATTTGATTTTGTTTTTTTTTCTACATAAAATATTTGAAACACATGAGCTTACTGTTCGAATTTAAACAATAAGAATTTTTTTGTTTTAAATAATATATTTTGTCTTTTCTTTCGAAGAATAATTCATAGTTCCGTTTGTTTGGGGTTTAGTGTTTATTTTATCGGAACTATGAATTATTCTTCAAAACAGACATAATCCGAACAAACCTCTTCATCGAATAAAAAACTCAAAAACAGAGGAAACCTTGTTAAACACGAAAAAAGAGTATAGGTTCATGTAACAAATTTCTTTCAAAATAAAGGGTAAAAATATTATAAGGAGATATCTTGTTGAAGAGGCAAAACCTAAAAGAAGAAGTAGGATTAGATAACAAACTCCTTTCAACGAAAAACGAAAATATGTAGAGATAATATTATTAGAAAAATTACCTTATAGAAAAGGTCAAATTCCGGAAAAAAAAAAAGAAAAAAAAATAAGAATCATTACAATAGCAAGAAGAAGAAAATGAATAGATCAAATAACTAACAAAAAAACACAATTACTAAAAATGTATGTCATTACAGATTCAAGACATGTAAACAAATTAATATTATTTAAAAATTTTAAAATAAATATTAGAACAAAAGTACATACCAAATTTAATAATAATAAATAAGATTTATAATAAACAATTTTTTTGTTAGAAATAAATAACTGATTATTGTTAGAAATAATATAATATATAAAATACAGACTATAGTTACTTTGAAATTAACAAAAACGTTACAACCTATAAAACGAATACAACGATAATAATTAAAACAATAAGAAGACGAATATAAGATAAAAAGAATACAAGCTGTATAATAGAGAACAAAACACATAAATTTAAGAATAAATAAGAACAAATTATACCTCACAGAAGAGTTTAAAACCTATAAAAAAGAATAAAACGATAATCATGAGTAAAAAATAAATAACGATTTCACTATATAATAAATAACATGAACAGTATAATAGATAACAAAACACATATACATAAACAACAAATATAAGAACGAATTATACCTCTAAAAAGAGGTTATAACCTATAAAATGAATAGAACGATAATTAGTAGAAAAATAAAAAGAAATAAACGAATAAACAACAAAACTAACAACATGCGCAGTGTATTATTCGTATAAATTATAGAACATATTATATTATTGATATTCAAAGTTGGCTACCATCATAAACGATAACTATAATATAACAACAGTTGTTTTAGTAAAAAGAAGTTATGATATATAGATTAAATAAAGAAGCATTAAAATAACAATTAGAAACACATAATGAAACTTTAAAGATTTAAAGATTAATAATAACCCAAGGACGAAGATAATATTTGAATTACGATCAAATTGATGAGACTTATAAATTAGAAAGCATATAAATTACGATCAAATTGATGAGACTTATAAATCAGAAAGCATATATTAATACCAATATCAACAACGATAATTAGGCCAGAAGTCAATAACTTACAGAATAAAACTATATAGGGTTTCAATTTTCAACACAAACCTTTGCTTAGAAAATGAAACATCTAATAGCATGATATTTATAAGAAGATATAGAGACAACCTAGGGGTTTTTTAAAGTCCACACATATATGGGTGAAGATAACAAAAAAAATCGAAAGCCAAAAGCCCAATATAAAGCTTTAGTTACGAAAAGTCTGGAAAACATTAAAATATTAACGTACAAATAAAAATAATAGGGCAAATTCTATATGGTGCAAAACTCTGATGATATTTTAATAATCATTGTAATATAATAAAAAAAAATATTAACGTACGAATGAAAAATAATAGGGCAAATTATATATAGTGCAAAACTCCGATGATATTTTAATAATCATTGTAATATAATGAAAAAATAAATCAATAAAATATAATGAAATATAATGAAAAAATAAATCAATAAAACAAGCATCAAAATACGTCAACTATGAAACAAAAATATAGAAATCCATTATTACGTAGGTTTCCTAACTTTGAATATCAATAATATAATGAGTATTGTACATATCACGAGTTAATTATATGTGCCAAGATTAAAAGAAAAATCGAAATCCAGAAGCCCAATTTAGACGATAGCAGCATATGTAATTAAAATGATTCATTAATGGCATAAGGGTAAAAACAGGTCTGAGAACGATTCTGGAGCCGCCACGTAGGATTTCGCACTTGCTAAATAATAGTATGATTTAAAAATATTTTATAGATACATTGAGTGGTGTTTATTTGTTCTTTCAATTATTGATCGGAAATTGTGTTTAATAAGTAAAATTAACTTTTTGAGTAAATATCGCATGGCAATATCTAAAATTCCAAACCCAAGCAGTAACTTCAGTTGATTCTGGGCGGAGTTTCTAATCACCTGTACACAACTCCACTATATTCCATACTCCCTTAATAATCCAACGGCTTAAAAATCAGAACAGTCTCCTAATCACCACACGATTATCTCGATACACTGAAGCTGTATAGACATGCGTGTATGCGATGAGTCTTATATTTTGACATTTTGTTAATTGTGTTGATATAAAAGCTGACTCAATACCCCAAAAGCGGCCTCTCTCTATACTTTGCTTCTCTCTCTAAGCTTTCTCTCTTTCTCAAGTTTCGTAGAAGATGAAGATTTTCGTCAAGACTCTCAAGGGGACGAACTTCGAGATCGAAGTAAAACCTGCGGATACGGTAACCTAATTCTTGGATTCGAATCTACGTTTCTAGTGACTGCTTATTAGGTTTGATTTGGTTCCCGTAATTTGTGGTTTGATTTTACCTTGTGGGAAATTGGGTTGTAATAGTGAATCTCGTGAGTCTCTGATTTGAAATTCTGGGTTTCGTTTGCAATATACTGTTCTTGCGGTTTGGGGAAATCTTTGTGACGATTCGTTGTTTCGTTTATGTGAACGGATTCGAATTCGAATTAGGGTTTTTTGCGCCTATGTAAGTTTAGTTTTAGTATTGGATGTTAATTTTTGTTGGGTTAACTGTCGGACTGTTCGAGAGTGTATATAATCTCTCGCTTCGTGTTTTTCATTATGAATCGGACTATTTTCCTCCCTCATTCGCTGTTTACGGGATCTTTCTGGAATCTAATTTTGTTTCTCTAAGATTATGTTAGAACTAATCATCATACTTAGGATCCCATCTGTAGAAGTTTTCATAGATTCACAATATAAGAGTCTGTGTATTTGTTTAAATCCTCCAGAAATTGAGGCGCTTAAGGATTATGTGACGTCTAATATTTTCGAAATCTTCATTGGTGTGACTTAATTGTTTCATTGCTAATCTCATATCTTCTTGTTAGCCTTTAGCTTAAGGATGTTTCTTTGATTGGTAATTGTGTCATGGAGATGCTTTTACTTTGTTAAATTTTATCTAATTTTGCTTCTCTAAGATTATGGATGTTTCATATATCATTGAGATGCGTATTAACATTTGGGTGGTTTCAGATCTCTGATGTTAAAAAAGCTATAGAGACTGTTCATGGTGCACTTTACCCTGCTACTCAGCAGATGCTGATCCACCAAGGAAAGATTCTCAGTGATGGAAGTACATTGGAAGAGAACAATGTTGTTGAGAACAGTTTCATTGTTATCATGTTGTCCAAGGTGATGTTCTTTCATTGTCGATGTTTTGGGTCTACAGTTTCGCGTTAGTATTGGTATTTGTAACAACAGGATTCTAGTAATTACTGGATTCTAACTCGTTATACCATTGATTATATCTTGATGAAATATAGGCCAAGGTTTCTACAAGTGGGGCATCAACTGCATCTGCACCTGCACCTGCACCAGCACCTAGTGCTACTCAGGTGAATAAAGTTTTTATGTATTTTGCTATGGTTTACTCAGGTTTTTGAGGCTTTCTATTTGCAAATGAAAAGAAACAAAATAGCGTATCTAGATCACACTTTTAGTTTGTCTAATAGAATTGCTTGGGTTTTTAGGCTCAGCCTGCACAGACAGTAGCTACACCTCAGGTTTCTGCTCCAACTGTCTCAGTGTGAGTTCCAGGCCTTCCTCTCACATGATTTACCTCAATTTGGAAAATAAATTTCTGCTGATGAATCACTCTATATGCTGCTTTGCTAATTTGCTGTACTTTTGCTTGCATTTTGCAGTCCAGAACCTACAAGTGGAACTGCAACCGATGCAGCTCCAGCTGCTCCTGCTGCTTCGTAAGCACTTTTCAGAAGTGCAATATATTCGTTCTTCGAATTTCCCTCTTTCATTGATTGCTGATCATTTAATTCTGTTCTCTTTCTTGGTTGAAACAGGACTCAAACAGATGTGTATGGTCAAGCAGCATCAAACCTTGTTGCCGGAACTAATCTAGAGTCCACTGTTCAGCAAATTCTTGACATGGGTGGAGGTAGTTGGGACCGTGACACTGTTATTCGAGCCCTGAGAGCTGCCTTCAACAACCCTGAAAGAGCCGTTGAATATCTGTACTCAGTATGATTCATTCATTCCACTTCTTGATTCTAGTTATTTCTTTGTTAATTTATCTTTGGTTTGCCATAACGGTAGTAACCTTTGCTCCGTTTAGTCTGTTGAACTTTTGTTTGATACATTTCAGGGAATCCCTGCTCAAGCTGAAATCCCGCCAGTCCCTCAAGCCCCATCTACTGGTGGACAGGCAGCAAATACTCAAGCGCAGCCCCAACAAGAAGCTGCTCCAGCGCCTGCAACTGGTGGTCCAAACGCGAATCCGTTAAACCTCTTTCCCCAGGTAGGGTTATTAATTAGCAAAAAGCGTAATTTACCTATTTCATTTTATTTTTCTTACGTCTGGATTTGTTTTTTGACATCCACTCTTATCTGTCTTCACCCAGGGCATGCCCGCTGCAGATGCTGGTGCTGGAGCTGGTAATCTTGATTTCCTGCGTAACAGTCAACAGGTATCATCAAATTCTTCTCCATTTGAGAAAAGAAATATTTAATTCTGTCCTATTATGATATTTTTTGCAATTCTTTTGCCTTTTCTTAGTTCCAAGCCTTGCGAGCTATGGTACAAGCGAACCCACAAATTCTACAGGTACATTTATTCACCTCTTATTCATTTCTTGGTGGGTGGATATCGCGTAATCATTTTCCACTTGCAATGTTTTGTTCTGCAGCCTATGCTGCAAGAGCTCGGTAAACAAAACCCGCAGCTTGTGCGACTAATCCAAGAGCACCAGGCTGACTTCCTACGCTTGATAAATGAGCCAGTCGAGGGAGAAGAGTGAGTTTATATTACGATTCTTCTACACATTTTCATTTATTCTTTTGTCCAACAATGTCTGCAAGCTGATATTTCATTTCCACACCAATACCACCAGGAATGTCATCGAACAGTTGGAAGCAGCAATGCCACAAGCTGTTACTGTCACACCTGAAGAGCGTGAAGCCATTGAACGGGTTTGTTCCTCATATCTTTGCATTTGTACTTGAATTAGACGTTTTTTTGGCTGCCCTTGCGGATTCTTGATGGTTTGAATGTTAAAGAGGATTTCATGTTATTAGTCATTATAGTTGGAGACCCAAAATTTCTGTTTTGTATTGGAATTTGATTTTGTTATTGTTGTTTAATTGCAGCTTGAAGCGATGGGGTTTGATCGTGCGATGGTCTTAGAAGTGTTCTTTGCGTGTAACAAGAATGAAGAACTTGCAGCCAACTATCTTCTAGATCACATGCACGAGTTTGAGGACCAATAATGGAAGAAGAAACAGAGCAAATCCATTCCTCCTCCCTCCTAAACTCAGAGACTCATCTTCCTGTTTTTTTTTTTTTTTTTTAAATTTACTTTATGATAATCTCTCTTCTCCAATGCATTTGACAAGTTTCATGTTTATGTTCATGGGAGTTGATGTGTTTGTTACATTTAAAACTTATCATAGTTTCTGGTTTGAAATCCTGTCATCTTTTATCCAATTAGGCTTTCAACTCTCTTTTGGTTTCATTTGCACCATTTTATTAGATCATCAATGAAAAAAATTGGTTCTGTTTGATTCATCGTGAGTAAAGAATTGTTGCTTAAAGTGTGCCTAATCCTGCTAGTAAATTTGTCGAGAAGATGATGAAAAAGAGAATCAAAGTGTTCGAAAGTTTAGGATTGCGCATTCGGACCAACATAGGAAATTTTTATTTTTAGTTAATATTATATTAGAAGAATAAGTTATTTTAGTATTTAACTAAGTGACTTCCCGCGTGCGTTATATGCGGGATTATAATTTAAAAATAAATTTAAAGCAATTTAATATTTTGCGTGTAAGATGGTATAAATCATTTTCGATATTTATTGAAAATTTTCATAGATACATGATTATTATCTCGTATTCTCTATGTATCAAATTAATTGATGTTTTAGAGAATTTATTTTTATATCAAGTTAGTCGATGTTTTCATTTTTCTAGGTAAAAATATAATATCTTTTATCTTTTGTGACTATTTGAATTTTACGGTATTTTTTTTTTATTTGTTGAATTATTTTATTTACATAATAAATGATTGTTTAACGTAGAAAACACATAAAATTATGTTATTTATGTTGTTTTTAATGGGTGTGTAATATCCTTCAACATCATCTAAAGTGATACAAATGGAGTATTAAAATTCTTTATCCACGTCATACCTAATTGTAAATAACATTTTCAATTCTTCACTTTTTTTCTTCATCTCCTACGTTTTTCACCGTCTTCATCTTTTGGGTTTTTTTTTTATAATCTGGTTTGGATTTTTTTTTAAATACTTATGATTGAAATTTTTTTATAAGAAAAATATAGTAATGGTGAAAAAAAATTTAAAATTTAAATTTTTTGTTTTAGATTTTGGATTAATTCTATTAGTTAATATTTTTTTATTAAATTTAAAATATAAAAATTAATTACTTTTTACCAAAAATATATATACTTGAGATGAGTAATGCAGAAACATATAAAACAAATACTTTAAGGCATGATAAGAACCGCTCGTTAGTTGGTCAAATTCCATCAAAATTCATAGCATTACGTGTGGGTCAAATTTCAATATGTAAGAAAAAGTAGTAATTAAACGTTTTTAAATTTGGTAATTAAAAGAATACATATTTTTTTTATAGTTCAGTCACAAAATTTGGTAAGTATTTATTTATGGAATATATGATTTTCATTAATTTCAAATTAATTTTTTTAAAAAATAAATATAAATTTAGCTATGGAAGATTTAGTAAGAGATTTAGTTATGATTAATTTAAATTTATAGTAGAAAATTCCTTTAAAATTTTGTCATGTCATTATTTTTAAGCCAAATCATAATTTTTCAAGCCACGTCATAATTGTGAGAGTGATTGTGGAGGTAACACGTAAGCGTTTTCTCCAAAATTACTTCACAAATAATGTTAAGGGATAACTCGATTTTATTATTTATAAAAATTAAATATGTATGATTGTTAGTTTTTAAATTTATATGCATGTAGAAAATTAATATGCGTAAGATAATATTTTTAAAGTTTTGAGTGTTATTTTAAAAATTACGAGTTTTCCGTTTTGTAACTTTGTATTTGTGTTGAAATAAAATGCAAACGATGGATAACAATAAGTAAAATTTCGTAATTAGTGAAAGAATATTTTGACATATTGGAATAATTAGATATGGCGATAAATAGAGAGGACACACAATCGCAATACTTCTACGAAAAACACGAAACCAAACAAAATGATTCTTTCTTCTTCTTCCTAGGTAATTCACTCGCGCAATGCACATGCATGAAGAATTTGTAAAACTCCGTTAATGATAGTAATTATCTACGTTTTGTTATCATTCATTAATATTTTATTTTTTGGTTTTGACATCTATATAAACTTTGTTAATTGTAGTAACGATATATGTTTGTTTTGTTTCTTTTTCTCGATCTTTATTTTTTCTACTTATTCCGGGTTTTCTCCTTCCTCTTCTTTTTCTTCTTCTTTTCATCGTCTTCACCTTCCTTGTCTCATCTGATTTTTTGTTCTTCTGGTTTTTCTTTGTCTTCTTAGCCGTCTTTGTGTTCCACTTCGGTTTTTTCTTTGTTCTTCTCTGTTCTTCTTCCTTCTTGTTCTTTCAATTTTTCTAGAATTGTTACTTGCGGCCAAAATCACTAGTTTTTTTTCCTTTGTTATTTCTTTGTCTTCTCCGACTTCTTCTTCGTTTTTTTTTTTTCCGATTTTGTCTTCTTCTTCGTCTTCAATTTTTATTCTTCCTCTTCTTTTCCTTATTTGTCTTCTCTTCCCGGTTTTTTTCGTCTTCTTCTTCCGATTTTTCTTCTTATTTCGTGCTCTTCTTCAAAATTTTCACCTTCTTCTTATTCTTATTCTTCTGTTTTTTCCTAAGGTTGTTATTACTTGCAGTCGAACTCGTTATATTTTGTTTTTGTTCGTTCTTCTCTGACTTCTTCTTCGTCTTCTTTTTCAGTTTTGTACATAAATATTTTTAACTTAAGATATTAATATAATATAAAAGATATTATTTTTTTCTATAAAATTTAATATACCATAAGTCGTTGCAATTAAAAAAAGTTTAGAAACACAGAGTAAATGATTCTTATTTTAAATTATTTTTCGAAATTGATAATAGATACGTAAATTTTTTTTTTTTAAAGATTATTGTTTTTAATTTTTCAAAAATTGTTTATTGTTGAGATTGATGCCATGCCATCTTTTTCTCAAAGACATATCATCATTTATGCTGCCATGTCATATATTTTTCTTAATGTAAGGAAATGAAATTAAAACAACTAAGCGTTTTTAATAATTACACTTTGCAAATAATAGTAAAAAGATAATTTTAATATTTCAAAATGATTTTTAATATTCAATTAAAAATGATTTTTTTGGGGTTAAATTTTGATTTATTCAATTCGGTTGCATTAAATTTGGATTTTGTTATGAAAATTTCATAACTGTACAGATTAATATAAAATTGAATTTGGATTTTTGTTTGAAATCTTTTAATTCGGTTTAATTCATTCAGTTCAGTTTTTGCGAATTATTCGTTTTTACAATCGTCAGTGATCAATAACCAAATTTTGTGGTCGCCGGCTCAACAAAAAATTTTAGCCAACAGATTTCGACAACCACTAATCAAAATTTTTAGTTGCTGGAAATTTTAGTACTTAAATTTTAAAATTAACTACCAACTGCTAAAATTTATTAATGTTGTTTAAGACTCTAAAACAAGCACAATTTAATCAATATACAACATGTTGTCGGTCATTGTCGCTAGCAAAAATATACATGTAATTAAACGAATAATATTAGTCGCAGTCGTTGATCGTAATCGTCAAAGACTGTTAAATGTGAGCAATGTGATTGGCTAATTGGCAAAATGATTTTTAAAGAATGTGATTGGCTGATTGGCAAAATGATTTTTAAAGAATGTGAGGACTTTATCAAATATTAAAGTGTTTTTGAAATCACATTTTATGCAATCAAGACTTTAATAATTTTAAAGTCTTAAAAATACTAAAAACCAAATTTTTTTAATTTTCATGATCAAGACTTTTTTTTCAAAAACCAAAAAATATAGCTTTAATTTTTTCTAAAAACTACAGCCATTATTTAACAAATTAATTTTTTTTTGGTAAGAGTTTAAAATAAGACAGCCTAACGAAACAAACGGCACAAGATTCAAGGTCATAAAAAGTTCGAATTTTCAAATTTCGGCCATTAAAAATCCAAATATTGGTATGGACAATTTAAAACATCAATTTCTGTTGACTTTTGTTTTAAATTTCAAATTTTCGTTGACTGAGCCAAATTAGGCACGACGTTAGTCAACAGTTATTTGTTGACTAATTCTATGAACGGCTTAATAAATAACAAGTTGGAGATTTTTTTAAAATAAAAAGTTGACAATTTTTTTGGTGTTAAATAAAAAGTTGGAGATTTTTTTGGTATTAACTAAAAAGTTGATGATTTTTTTGGTAAATAAAAAGTTGAATTTTTTTTATCCAAAACATTATTTTTCCAAACATTTGGATTAAAGTAGTTAAACTAATTATAGCATATGAATTTCTCTTTTAATCTAATTCGTTGGTTTTAAAAAAAAAAAAGAGATATCAAAAGACGAAAGTACCGTTTTTTGACCAAAATATGATTTTTTTTGGTCAACAGTCTTTAATAAAACTTAACGCGGTTCAAAAGCCCAAACCGGTAGTACAAAGTTTACAAATACAATTTCATGCGATTTAATACGAACACTCCGTACCAACATATCAGTTTTTGTGTTGCTTTGACCCAAATATGATTATTTATTTATAATTGTTTTGTGAATATTTACTAAAATTATAAGCATTGTTTCAGAGATTTTTAATCCTCTTAAACAACTACTAGGAGTCGTGGAGAACAGAGTATTTAAAGGAGTTTCGGTCAAGGAACGACCAGAGAAGAACAGAACTATATAAAGTTTGCTCTGAAAATAATGAAAATATTACAGCACACAATAAATTTTATTGTCGCAGATTTATAAATTTTATGAATTTCTCTTTTAATTTAAAAAATCTTTCAAAATAAATTTTTATGACAATTTTCCCATATAACTGTTGCAATGAAAGTTTCAACATATAACTTTTATGACAATTTTTCCATATAATTGTTCACAAATTTTACGAATAATTAATCATATTCGGGTTATCTTTCGCAATCATTGATTTTATTGTCGAAGATTTACAAATTTTATGAATTTCTCTTTTAATTTTAAAAATCTTTCAAAATAAATTTACTACAATTTTAATTTTTTAATTTTGTATATTTTCTCATTTACAATTGTTTTTTTCTATTCTACATCTTACTTAATGATATAATTATTTTTATCCAAAAGCTTGTGAAAAAAAAAAATTTAGGCAAAAATAATAGTGAACTTTTCATTACCAAAAAATTTTAAATTTTTGTTGACTTAACTAAATTAGACACGATATTAATCAACTATAACTAGTGTTAGTAAAGAGGGACGAAAATCTGAAATACTCTAATCTATCCATACTTCTCTCTGGCATACTCTTATGTAATCTGAGATACTTCTCCCTTTAATGAAAATGTGTTCTGCCGATTTTACTCTTTCTCCATTTTTTATTAATTATAATTTTAATAATAATAATTAAAAATTCAATTTTTTCGTCCAATATAATAAAAATTGTACAATTAGATACTATTTGGTACAATTTATGTGGTATTATTTGGTACAACTACAAAGACACGGTACAACTTAGTATTATTTGGTACAACTACAAAGACACAATAGAACTACAAAGACACGGTACAACTTAGTATTATTTGGTATAACTGCAATATACATGTTACAACTAGATATTATTTGGTACAACTACAATATACAACTCAGTTTTACTAGGTACAACTATTGATTAAAATTCGACAGCTGTACCAAATAAAATACATGTACCATTGGGTACAACTCACGTACAACTATGCATTAAACTTTTTACCTGATCCAGATCCGCCATTGTAGTAAAACTCGAAGGCACCGTCTCCATCTTCTCCTGCATCTCTCTCGCCGGCGCTTCCTGGAGAACGATGACCGGGTTAAATGAGGGGCGGCGACCGGATCTCCGTCTTCTAATCACAGATCTACGGTAGCGACGGAGAAAAAAACGTTAATCTTTTCGACAATGAAACCGTCGTCGCAGTGAAGAGATCTGAATTAGATCTGAGATTGAGAGAAATTTGGGAGAGATCTCAGATCTGAGAGAAAATGGCAAAAGAAGAAGACGACGGAGAAAGAAGAGACGCTGAAGAAAAGAGGGACGATGAAGAAAGAAGACGACGGAGAAAGAAAAGAGAAAGAAGAGGGAGGATGGATGCAATTTTTGCAGAAAGAAAAAAAGGAAAGAAGATGTCTGCGATTTTTGCGGAAAAGGAGGTATTTGATTAAAAGATTAGGTTAAAATTTGGATTGGATCCGAGTGAATCATAAATCGGATATATATTAAATGGTTGGATCTATAATTTTGTTAGTTATGCTTGGTTTTATATTAATCTACTCATTTTTGGATTAAATAATAAATGGGAAAAAAATTCTCGTTATAACAAGAGTCTTTCAACAAATTTTTGAGCTGAGTATTTCAGACAAAGAGTAACCTAGTGGACCATTAGTTGGCCACTCATCAGCTCAGATTTCTATAATAGATCCTAGCAGTATGACAAGACACGTGTCCGGTCGAGGCATCAAATCACCTTCAGCATCCGACACCTGTCAAGCCTCCATTGGAGGTCTTAACTCTAAGCCTCGATAACAGTTTTATTCCATTTTCCATTATATCATCAGATTCAGTTTTTTCTTTTTTTACTTAATTCCATTTTTCAAACCACTCGCAATTCGAATCAGATCTTCAAACGAAGTAAAGGCAAGCCTCTAATTTCTCTCTCTAATCTTCTTTCTAGTTCTACTTTCTTTGTAGATCTGATGTTTGATTGTATTACTCTTCTGAAAATCGATCTGATGTTATTATCGCTGTTCTTGATCATGATTCAGTGAATAAATGTGTAGATGTTGGTTTGTTTTATGATTTTGATTCAACTTTTGCATTGTTTTAGGGTTAGTAGAGCATGAGTGTGCTCTTAATCCGTGAAGAACATGAGCGTGTAGATATTAATTTGGGATAAGTTTCGCTCTTCTTAGTCTGTGAAGAGCATGATTCATTCAGATTATGAGTGTGTACATGTTATTGCGTAGCATGAGTGTTCTTAATCGAGCATGAGTCTGTAGATGTTGATTTGGGTTATGGTTTGATTCAATTTTTGCACAGGTTTTAGGGTTTAGTAGAGCTAACTGTTTCTGATTGGTAAGATTTGCTCTTTATTCTTAAGATCGAAGATGTCGTCAAGGGAAGAGAATGTTTACATGGCGAAATTAGCCGAACAAGCTGAACGTTATGAAGAAATGGTTGAATTTATGGAGAAAGTAGCAAAGACTGTGGATGTTGAAGAACTCACTGTTGAAGAGAGGAATCTTCTCTCTGTTGCTTACAAGAATGTGATTGGAGCGAGAAGAGCTTCCTGGAGGATCATTTCTTCGATTGAGCAGAAAGAAGAGAGCAAAGGGAATGAAGATCATGTTGCTATCATCAAGGATTACAGGGGGAAAATCGAGACAGAACTTAGCAAAATCTGTGATGGGATTTTGAATGTTCTTGACGCTCATCTTATTCCATCCGCTTCACCAGCTGAATCTAAAGTCTTTTACCTTAAAATGAAGGGAGATTATCACAGGTACCTTGCTGAGTTTAAGGCTGGCACCGAGAGGAAAGAAGCTGCTGAAAGCACTTTGGTTGCTTACAAGTCTGCTCAGGCAAGTTGATTCTCCCTTTATCACAACATTTGATCTTATCATCTTTCTACGGTTATGATTGATTTTGTTATTGTTACCTTCGGTGTGATAATGAAGGACATTGCCATTGCTGAGTTGGCTCCCACTCACCCGATAAGGCTTGGTCTTGCACTCAACTTCTCTGTGTTTTACTATGAGATCCTTAACTCGCCTGATCGTGCGTGCAGCCTCGCAAAGCAGGTTTGTTTTTCACCATCTTCTTTAACCTCTGTTGTTTCATGTGAAATTTGTTGTCTAGACTTGTTAATTTTCATAAAAATTCATCTCTCACTGAATGAGCTCTTATTGTTTCTGCAGGCTTTTGATGAAGCTATCGCTGAGTTGGATACATTGGGTGAGGAATCATACAAGGACAGTACACTGATTATGCAGCTTCTCAGAGACAATCTCACTCTCTGGACTTCAGACATGACTGTAAGCCTCGACACAATATAGATTCATCATTCACTATATTCATCTTTCTTTCCCCGAACCAAACCCAACATTACTTGAAACAACTTCAACTTATGAAAATGTATAATTGGGATTCTTGGTTCTGTAATTGACATGATTGGTTATTTCTGGTTAATAGGACGAAGCAGGAGATGAGATAAAGGAGGCATCGAAGCCCGAAAACGCAGAGTAATAAAACCGAAGAAGAGGAAGCCATTTTATTAAGGTAGAAACTTCCTAGAAGGTTATGTGATAATCTGAGTGAGGAATAGCTCAGGATTCTTATAAGAAAAACAGTTTCTATTGTTATTTGTTTGTTTGGAAACAATTTGAAAACTACTTGCGATTGATTTCTGCTTCAGGTTCCTCGAAATGATATCAAACCTTTCTTTTATTTTCTGATATTTTTTCATATTTTCGATTTTTTGGTTCTTGATTGGTCAACTAAGTATATAGGTTATTTAAGTAGTATGATAATGATAATCCGTTTAAAACATGCTTATAAAATTTGTCGAATTGATCAATTTTACAACCATTTTCTATACTGTCACGTTCAATATCACTGGTCCATCAAATGATTCTGTTTCAGTACTTGTATTGTCGATTTATTTGAAAGTGCTGTTCAAAATTTTATTAAATGCACGCAAGGGTACACAATGTTGTAAAAAGCTAAAAATCGTTAGGCGCTAATCGGGATTTAGGTGCGATTTGTGTCTAGACCGTCAGGATATTTTCGACTGCTTACTCGACCAATATTTAGAACATCGGTTACGCAAAAGCTTGAGATTTCAACATAAATTACATCAAAATAGTTCATGAAAACCCCCAAAAAAACTTATAAACCAAAATGTGGGAAGAATTCGATATAGTTTTCTCATTTTGCTGTACCACAAACCAAAGAACTCTTCTCGTTTACCAATACTGAAATTCAACTTCCACTGCATAAACACACCACACAAAAGTTTCCTTATATAGTTTGGTCTCTTGATGATACACTAAATGAGAGAGTAGACAACATCATCGTACGTAGGGAAGTCCAATGGTCCATCCCCAAGGAGTAGCAGAGAAGTCACAATAACTGCGACAAAAACTGTGAAAACCAGAAACGATTTACATGGATCAGCGCTATTCGGTTTCTCTGGTCCAACCGTCACAATCCCTTCTTGCCTTTCACTTTCTCTTCCAAGTTGAAGCATCGGACAAGTGAAGAATCCGTACACGATCCCAGCTATAAGTGCTCCCAGATTTGTCCTGTCATGACTCATATGTTAGAAGAAAAACACACTACTGTAACTAGCCTAGATGTGCTGTAGAGGGAATTGTAGCTTTACTAGCTCAGCAACAGACCTTACTTCGGTACGTTGAGAGCTGTAGGTTTAAGAGGAGAGATATGAGAATTTAGAGACTCCTTTGGTTAATCAAATCTATTCTATGGTGTAGTTCGTTGGTGGATTGAATAAAGGAGTTTACCGGTTTGAAACATATCAATCATGTTTATGATCCTACAGCTTATCAAACCAAAGATTGAAGTTATGATGGAAAATTCTAAGAAAAGATTCAAAGATGTGGCAGGATTCTGAGGCTAATTAGATTAGGTGATGCCGAACAAGAAACAACTGGCAGAAGAAATAGTGAGGGATATTGGAAGCTTACCAGTCATCTATTGGACCGAAATGGCTTAATATGAGACCAAGTCCTGTCATTATAATGGCCTTTTGAAACAAGTCCTCATATTCATCTCTTTTGATCATCTCCTTGTTCTGAGATTGGTCAACGAGCCAAGCTCCTATTAATGCAAATGCTGGTCCCTACACCAATCAATTTATGTCAGGGCGAGTAGGAGAGTTAAGAACGGTGCAATTTGATAATAACACATCAGAAATTTTAGTCAACTTACAGTTCCTCCTACGGTAGGACCTGGTGTATGAAGAAAGCTCATGAAATTACCAGAGACTCCACCAAGAATGTAAATGAGACAGAACGTAAATAGCCCGTAGTCACGGCAAACTTTTGGTCCAAAAGTAAGCAGAGCCCAGGAGCTAAGGGCTACATGAGGAATTCCAGAGTGCTGCAGATGTAAAATGAAAGTGTTTCAGTGACAAAAAGAGGAAAATTACATGAAACCAAGCCATCAAGAGTGCTGAATGTGGTACGCAAAAAGATGCAACGGAATGAGGAAACTAAAGCAATTTATACTAATGATTTTGACAATATTGTTGTCGGGTATTTAAAATCTCCGGCTGTTTTGGTCAAGTGTGTTTTTGAAACAGTAAAGAATGGGAGAACAGACCCAATTTGTTGGTCTTGTACCAGAAACATGGGTGTGACCAGCCTCCACCATTCGCCGGCCATGATTAGATCATTTATCTTTGCTCCATATAACAGCGGGAGGGATAAGAGTCCCATGTCGTTATTCCTAACTGGAGCCGCCGCTTCAAACAGACACACTCCAACATTTATGGATGCTAATATGCTCCTGCGTTTACAATAGAGAGGAAAAAAGGTTTTTTAAGCATCAATAAAAGCCTGTGTTGCATCTAAGACGAACAAGAGGTGATTAAGAGTTTTTACACAGCATAGAAGTTCAATGTATCTTCTGATTGATCATCATCATCGAGCTGCTGGAAAGGACTATTATTACTTTCGATATCAGCCTTTCTCGATTTGCTTGCTACTGAACCGCCTTCTGATTTTACCATGTCCAAGGTGGACGGGACTAAACCCTTAGAATTCGCATCTGAAAAATAGCCAAATAAGTAAACATTAACAAGTGGAAAGCCGGAAAGATCAAGCAACAAGACACCAAAATCAAGAATATCGTATTTTATACCTTTTTGGAGTTTGTCAAGATAAACGCTCAAAGATTCCAACTCTTCCTCCGCATTGAGTTCAGCGTTCGGATCCATTTCATCTCCCATTGAGATAGAAGGCTTCTCATCGTCGGTTTGAAGTTTCCCAAAGTAAGAATCCAACAGTTTCAGTCTCTTCTTGGTAATCTTGGTCTCTGATGACGCCCTAACCAAGCATAGCTTTCCTCTTGGTGAAAGACAATACGGGATCGAACTTATATCACTCTTCATCCTACAATCCCGCCCCAGAGCGGTTGTTTCAGCCATTGTTCTATGTTTCAGACCACTAGTGCTACTGCTAGTAACCGGACATGGGAAGGTTCTGCCAGACGAAAAATGTCTTAAACCATTTGAATCAAACAACAGTTCTCCTTTGCTTTGTCGAGTTGAAGTTCCATTCTGGAAAACATGATCTTTGCACGGGAATTCGTGGTGATGAGGAAACAGCGCCATTATAAAGCTAAAATCTGTCCATTTAGAGCAACATGTCATTTACCAAATCCTAAAAGAGGACTAGGATATTTTACAAAAACATGTGCAAGATTTTGGTTAAAAATTGGAATAAAGATTGGATTTTTATGACAAATACAGAGAACAGCAAGTTATCGGCAAATTCGGAGATAAAAGTATCGAAAATTACGGTTTCGTGTCTGTATAAACACAACAAAAGGTATTCAATATAAGATTGATGCAAACATATGCATGAGATAACAGAACCTATTTGGGATTAAACCATTTCACCACCGAAAAGAAGAGACAAAAACCAGATTCAAGAAAAGGTTTTGATTAAACAATCTCACTGGAGCATTTAATCAAACAACAAAAGGGCATAACTATGAGCTTCCACAAGAATTGTCTGATAACTAAACAACCGAAACGAGTACCGTTTCCGACGGATTTTGAAGTAGTACGAAGTTGAGAGAGGACCCATCAAACACATGTGGGAAGAATCAGAATCCCAGAAAGTGATTAAATTTACCTTTGGATGAAGAACCTGATCTCT
This sequence comes from Pseudoturritis turrita, assembly GCA_900406555.1. NCBI lineage: Eukaryota > Viridiplantae > Streptophyta > Magnoliopsida > Brassicales > Brassicaceae > Pseudoturritis > Pseudoturritis turrita. Next base: position 376,803 of record OVBL01000202.1, on the reverse strand, counting down.
TACCTCAAGTTGAAGATTGTGGTTACGAGGAGGATTAGGAAGATATAAGTGAGTGTCTTATGAAAATGGAAATTATGTTTTTGGAAGAGAACCTAAAAGGGACGACAAATAAAAACAAATATTTTATTTAATGGTTCAAATTTCGTCGCTTTAGATATTTTATTCTTTGAACACAACTGACTCACAAGTACAACTCTCCAGAGTTGACCATCGGTTTGCTTTTCTATTTTTAACTAAATATTTATTCTCAATATATTTTCCTTAATTTATCAATTTTCTATAAACAAAAATAGTTCATAACGTAAATTTCATTCATAAGATATTAGCAATTCGGATAACAATACGTGAGTGACAAACATTTTGCGATGGCTAACTTTCCACATCAATTTTATCTGCAAGGTCTCTTGTCTGACAAATACATAAAGAATTATCACTCGAAATTATCTAACGTGAAGCAAGTGCATGATGTCCTCTGATAATGCAATCCAAATTCGTTGGTATAAAAAAAAGGCCAAATGCAGCGGCAATCCAAAACCTCATTTTGGATGATTTCCACATCAATGTGAGTTATTGGAAGGCTTGGAAAGCACGCAAAGTTGCCATAGAAAACTTGTTAGGGTCAATGGCCGGAAGCTATGCGCTGCTGCCATCGTATCTAGGACTTCTCCAACAAGCGAACGAAGACACAATTTGTGCCCTTGAGCATGTTGATGATCCAAATGGCGGGCGAATTTTTAAATATTATTTCGTTGCATATGGAGCATCAATTGCCGGGTATAAGTATATGCGGAAGGTCATAGTAGTTGATGGAACAAGCCTGAAAGGAAAAGTTGGGGGCTGCCTAGTATCCGCGTGTGCACAAAATGCAAATTTTCAAAATTTTCCATTTTTGGTATAGTCGATAGTGAGAATGACGCGGCATGGGAGTGGGTTTTTAATAAATTAAGTGCATTTGTTATGGACTATGGAGAACTGATTTTCATTTCAGACAGACATGCAAGCATCTATACTTGGTGGAGACGGGTAAGTGTAATATGGATGGCGAGACTTCGTCGACTATTCTATTTCCAAACACGTTCCAAATGCATACTGTTTTGCATTTTGTTTTGGCATGTGTATGTTGGCTATCACAATACATTAATGGGTGATGAAGTAGGATGACTAAGTCAGTAACGTTTGCTGCAGGTGTTTCCAACTACATAACATGCGGCGTGTACCGTCCACTTGGGTAGGAATGTTTGAGCCTCATATAAGTCGAAACGACTCGCTGGATTAATGTCACGTGCCGCGGGAGCATTTACAGTGACTGGGTTCAACAAAATTCAGCGAATAAACCCCGGATGTGCGGTGTATCTTGTTGATATCAGTTTGGCTTTTTTTTCCTTTGGTTGTGACTATTTTATTTATCAGAAGTACAATCTATTCCATATACCAATCAGCGGAAAACGTGATGATTTTTTGAAGGATTTCCACATTGGACAATGGCTCATTTCACCGGTCTCCGCTATAACATAATAGATTCAAACATAGCAGAATCATGGAATGCAATTTTGAAGGAAGCACGGGAATACCGTCCGATATGCATGTTCGAGTACATAAGAACTACCGTGATGACCTGGTTCACGATAAGGAGGGCGAAATCTAGTAAACAGCAAGGGAGATTGACACCTCATGTGCGAATGCTGGTCGAGGCATGCTTCGAGGAATCTACTACATAGCTGTGAGGCCAATAAGTGATCTCCAATTTCAAGTTCAAAAATGGAATGGTGAATGCTACACCGTGAAGCTATGTGAGTCGACTTGCTCATGTATGCAGTTTCAAACCCTTTGTATTCTATGTGCACATGCAATTTCTGCAGCCTCACAGGTTGGCCTACCCACAAACGCAATGGTTTTACCGTTGTATTATGTGGAGATATGGACACACGGATTTGCATAGAAGATATATTCGGTTCCATCAGTTGGAGGCGAAAGTGGTAATGGCATTAGCAGTGGTACAACCACTGACCTGTAAATCCCTGCTGTGAGGTGTCCACTTGGGAGGCCTAAAAAGATATGCATTCTATCTTGAGGGGAATTCAATGTATTACAGTTGCTGGTTTTGGATGCGCTTCATTTTGTTTCTTGTACTGTTATATCTAAAGTCATACAATGTAAGCATACATGAGCTATTGAATTTTTGGTTAAGCGGAAGGGGAAGAAGATCGGGCGCATATGCACTCGTTGTCGTCGACAAAGACACAATAAGGCATCATGCCAATATGCAATATAAGTAACAGAGCAACTATGGTGGGCATCGAAGGTGTGATTTCATGTGTTTAGTATAAGGACTGAATAATCGGTAGCCACATCGTCTAAGGATGTGTTGCGCAAGGACGGGCAAACTGTATTGCTGGAAGGACTACATATTATGCTATATGCGTAAAATGAAATATAGCATAGTATATGGTTTAGTAATCCACCAGTTATGTGCCCTTTGGTATGAGACGATTTTGTTTGTTTAGATGTAAATGTACTGCCCATGACCATCTTAACTTTTATTGTTAATATACATGATGCCCAAGTCAGTTGCCTTGATAATTTTTGTAAACCAAACTACAAGCGAATGAGAATGGGCTACATTGTTATGCAAGCGATGATGATGCTAACAAACAAAATAAACCCAAAATACTACGTTTCGTACGTTCAATAGGTTACGAAAACGACAAATATACGCCTATCACTTGTAAAAGAGGCAAACAGAATAACAAGCGAAATATAGAATTACAAATTGAACAGTTTTATGTGCTAATAACATAGCTAACCAATATATGAAATATAACCCCCGCAAAACCCACCTTAACAGCCTGGTGGCACACACCTTTTCCAAACTGGATGAAAAATGCGTTACAGCTAATTGTATACCATATTTATTAAAATTTATCTGATATATGTTCGTATCCAATAAACAACACCCGGCGTACGTGTAATTGAAAAAATCGACATCATATAAAAATAAGTTCCAGCTTTGGGAATATCTGTGATAAATAAAGGTGATAGCTTATTTCAAATGTAAACAAATGACGTAGTTAACATTAGAGCATCCATGAACGACACAAAACGTATGAAAATAGACAGGATAGTTTGCCTAAAAACATAGTCAGGTTTTGCATAGAGAACAATGCCAAATAAAATAGGTCCTACTGAAGTAGAATGGAACATAATATAAACTAGTCAATTCAGATAAACTGGGGCGACACAGTTGCTGCGTATACGAAGTTACTCGAGAATTTCCGCATGTTTGAACACAGCGAATGACTCGATAGCATAATTATCCGCTACAACACAAAGTTCACCTTCACCGAGAAGTGCTGACTAGCTTAGCTGCCCAACTACGTGTTGCTCAATGAGTATAATGGAGGAAACACTCGCTAGCACTGCACATGAACCAACTGTTTGAATATTGGGGAGTGTAGTTGCAGTCCTTGCTCAAAGTTGCAGCCGAGCAGATTCATCTGGCGCGAACATTCCAGAGGATTTGGATGACTCAAATGATTCGGGGTAGGACCTTCTACCCTAGGTAGGAAGATGGTGCTCTCCGAATCCTCGAGAGCCGACAGTAATGCCGAGGCTCTTGTGGAATTTGTAATTCCCCACCTTCACGATTCTCCGTTTGACGAGATGGCGAACCTTTTCACGGACATCGTGGATTACGAGTCGACAAAAATTGAACCGGAGGATTGGTTCTACGATCCGGTTGTGGCAAGACGAGAGTTAGAGCGTTTGATTAGACCCATCCAACGAGCCCCAAGGAAGAGGAAAGCTAAAAAGCGACCCGATCCACCTGGCTCAACTCTCTCTACCTTATATTCGTTGGAAGCCCTTAGGCAGAGATTTAATATCTCGGAAGAAATCAAATTCGTTCTTTCCTCCTCGACAAAGCGAGCCAGTAAACCTCCTCCCGATCACTTTACTCTTTATGAGAGTTTCTTCTATCGCTGCTTCTTATGGTTCCCGATCCCCGAAGCAATTCTGCGGTTTTTATGGATTCACAATCTGGCTATTTACCAAATTAACGTTAGGGGAATCAGACATCTGGTTGGTATTCTTGTCCGAAGCTACAAATGTGATGTCGAGGTTGGAGTCGAACATTTGAGAAGTCTTCTCGAATTCAGGCATCGTAACAAAAGAGAGCTAAAATACTACATATAGGGTAAAGCCAAGAGGAAGATCATAAAAAAGGATTTCCAAGCAAGGACGACAACTGGGAGAATTACTTCTTCTTCGTCCCCATCACCGAGGCATCAGTGGGATCAAGATGTCTTAGATTAATCAAGACGAGCTGGGGAGAACTTGGTAGCCGACCCGTGGTTTGTTTTTAGGCTACAGCTTGATTTTCCTTTTTATTGTTTTTGTTGTAGGTTACTTATATTGTTTCCTTCTTTTGCAGCACGCCACTTTCAACTTTTTTTGCCACCCAATCTGTTTGCGATTCAGGAAGTGCTTTCTGCTCGAAAGTGTTGTTGGACAAGAGATTTCAATCTCCAGCGAGTGGAAAGAGCCAGGGAAATTTTTGAAGGTCAATCCGTCGATCCATCATCTTTCTCTAACTCAGACGATATCATGGGAAGACCTACATTCAGAGACAGAGCCGCAGCCAAGGCGAAAGCGGAAGCCAAAGCTAAGGAGAGGGAAAAGCAAGCCAAAGTGTTGGGTCGGCTTCGCCTCCCAAACCCCCAGGTTGATGCCACTCTTGTCCCCAAGTTGATCTCTTCTAACCATCCTCCCGAACCAAATCTCAACTTAGCTCCCGAAGGGGTTGTGTTAGGGCTTCATCCCGTAGAGTCGCAGCTGGTGCAGCACAAAGATAAAGGCAAGGGAAAAGCCAAGGAGAAAAAGGGAGCAAGCCGAAAACGCTAGTCATCGATAGATGACAGAGGCGATGGACCGACCGAGGCATCAAAGCGACAGCAACACACTGAAATCCCTCTACTCATCCCCGAGGCGATTCCATTGTCTACCATTCCCCTTAATGCTGAAGGGGCTTATAACAATGCTGCGGCGTCCGCAGCTATCTTTTCCAAGATCACTTGTCCAGGTGATCAACTTCCTCCTCCTGACACCTTGCTTAGGGATAAAGCCTACAACGAGGTGTCCCTTCAGGGCGTCAATGTGTGTTTTCTACCTGTTTCTTGTTCTTTTCACCATCGTTGCCCGAACCGTTTTGTTTGTCGTTATATTTGCTGAATTGCCTTTCTTATTTTTGCATAGTTCATATCCCATCTCAATAGGATGGTCCTTGGGTATGAATCCGACGCTCGTAAAGACAGGGAGAGAGTCGAAGATGCCCAGAAAAGAGCCATTGAGCTAGACGGAAAGCTTAAGGATATCAAGGCAAGTCACGCTGCTGAAATGGAGAGAACCCTTAAGAAAATCAAAGCCTTTGAAGTCGAAGTAGAAGGGAGCAAGAAGCATATCAAAGAGGCCGACGAACGGATCCTGAGATTGGAATATGGTAAGGCGAAGCGGGATGTTCACATCGCCATCTTAACGAGGCAGCTGGAGGTGGCGAACGAGCTGCATGAGAGCAAGGTCGAGCAGGCTGTGCTTGAGGCCAAGCGGGAGATGATGATAGTGTTTGAGGACAAAATCTCCCGAGCCAGCAAACTTCTTGGCATGATTGTCGGCGAGCCGAAGGAAAATATGCTTATTCTAGCTCAGATTAAAGGCAACCTTCAGTTCATAGAGTTGCTCTAAAGCGATGAGCCGCCGTCACTGGACTCCGAGGCGAAGAGTCTGGCTGAGAAAAAGGGCTATCTAGATGGAGCCCACGAGGTGTTTGCTAAGCTCGTGGCCGAGGCAAGTGAAATTTTGAAGTTGTGTCCCGTTCGTTCTGACATTCTGAAGGAGCTCAATACAGATGAACCCATGGAGACGACCGCTGCAAGTGTCGGCATAAGAGATTTTTCCGGTTCGAACAAGGGAACACCGAGTTTGACTGTGCTAGACTTGAAGAAGACGTCAGAGGATTCGACGCCTTCTGACTCAAGTGGCGGTTGCTTAAAGAAGGTTCCCGAGCCATCTCCTGAGAAAGTCATTGAAGACGTCGTAGTCGAGAGCCAGAGAAAGTTATTGACCCCGTCATTGAAGAGCGTGAAGGAGGGGAAACCGAGCACCCTAGAGCTAGAGAAAGGGGCGGTTGAGCATCCTGAAGCTCTAGAATCCTTTGATCCTTTGTTTTTTTTATAGTTTAAAACTCTTTTGGTCACCTAGATGGCTTTATCCACTTTGTAGTCTTTTGAAGAACTATTTTTTTTGTTTTGTCATCACTTAACCGCCTTGTGTTTGATAAATGTTTTTGCGAAGAATGTCAGGTGTGCTTATTTTGTTTGATGATAAGTTTAAATGCTTTGCTTGTGTTGACTTTGATAAGATAAAGCTGTTTAGATGAATGGATCTAAGTATGGGTTTGCATGGTGTTACGTTTGAGACGAACAATTCGGCTTACAGACATGTTACCATAAACTTCCCTGCTCCGAAATTGATCATAAGTTTGCATAGTTTAGTTTGAATATTTCGGTCTACGAATACATTACCATAAATGTTTTCGCTCCGATAATAGACATATGCTTGTATAGTTTTGGATGAACATCTCGGTTTACGGATACGTTACCTTAAACATATCCGCTCCGACAATGAACAAAATATTTGTATAGCGCACTTTTAATCCTGAGACGGATGTGATAGTTTAGATCCGAGATGGATGTAAGAGTTTACTACTATGGCCAACAGTAATGAAGATGTGGCGAGATGCCTGTTGTAGCTTAACTCGTTCAAATATGTCTGTTTTGTTAAGACTTAGTGATCCTTGAAGGATGTTTAGGTAAAACTTGTCTTTGAAAGCTTTTCTTTGATAGATCATAGAATCAATTAAAAGATGAGAGTATACGTATACGTACCCACTCCCCCCCCCCCTTTGAAGGAGGGGGGCAACTGAACCCATCCGAAGACGAGCTGGGATCAAGTCGCCCCGTAGTTCATGTAAAGTAGCTTAGTGATAGTAATTTTTGAGATGCATTGCGTTCCATGATCTCGGTACTGGAACATTTTTCATGCTGGTGAGTTTGTAGACGCTGGGTTTGACTACCTCTGTGATCCTGTAAGGTCCTTCCCAGTTTGCTCCCAGTTTTCCCGCATTCGTTTCTGCCATGTTTTGGAAAACCTTCAGCAAAACTAAATCTCCTTCGTAGAATCTCCGTTCTTGAACATTGGAATTGTAGTATTTTGCTGCTGCGTGCTGATAGTTCTAGATCCTGATCAAGGCCTGATCTCGTCTTTCATTGACCAAGTCCAACTCGTCGAGCATCAGTAGATGGTTGAGTCCTTCTTGCTCTGGTAGTAGTCTGCGGCGAATTCGTGGGAAATGTATCTCTGTTGGGATGACACATTCCGTTCTGTATACGAGGGCGAATGGGGTTTCTCCCGTTTCTCGTCTTGGGGTGGTGCGGTGAGACCAAAGTACTCCTTCTAGTTCATCAGTCCAACGTCCCTTTTTCCCATCAAGATGTTTCTTCAGGCCGTAGAGAATTGTTTTGATGATTGCTTCCGCCTGTCCGTTTCCTTGCGGGTATCTTGGAGTAGACTTGTTGAGTCTGATTTTCCATTTCTCGCAGAAAGCTTCCAAACGATTTGAGATGAATTGCGAGCCATTATCCGTCACGATCTCGTATGGTATTTCATGTCTACATATGATGTTCTTCCAGACAAATGCCTCCACTTGTGCATCTTTAATGTTAGCATAGGAGTCGGCTTCAACCCACTTTGAGAAATAATCTGTCAAAACCAAAAGGAATCGCTTTTGCTTTGAGGGATGCAGCGGCCCGATGATATCCATGGACCATCGCATGAATGGATATGGTGATGAGAGTACTTCTGTTGGTTGGTGAATCATTGGCGCTTGGCGTTGACATTTCTCGCATTTAGCCGAAAACTCCACACAGTCTTTGATCATTTTAGGCCAATAGTAACTGTGACATTTGACTTTTATTGCTAGCGCTCTCCCTTCTGAATGATTGCCGCATGAACCGTTGTGAACCTCCTTCATGATTTGCCTTGCGTCCATTCCTTCTACACAGCTGAACAATTGTCCCAAGAGTCTCCACTTAAAGACATTTCCATCGAGTAAAATATATCGAGCCGCCTGGGCTCGAAGCTTACGAGCTACCCACTTTTCGGTTGGTAAGACGCCGTCATATATGTATTCTCTGATTGAGCCGAGCCACTCCTTGTCGCAACCATATTCTGCTTCATCGTTGATCTCATTCGCTTCTTCGCCGGGTTGTGGTTCGATGACAGGGTCTTCGAGAATGTCTTCTTCCATTAAGGCTGTATCGAGCTCAGCGGATGGTTGGTTTGCCAGGTCTTCCTGCATTTCATCTGTCTCCTCTTGCCCGGTCGTGACTTCTGTTGCTTGTTTAGCCGCTTGTGAACGAGTTATGGCATTTACTGTGTCGAAAAAATTGATCCTCGGGTGCTGGATGAATTCCACCGGAATAACTCTCTTTAGATCTGGATCGGAAGTTGATGCGAGGGCTGCAAGTGCGTCAGCCGAAGTATTTTCTCCTCGCGGGATGCGCGTGAGGATGAATTCTTTGAATGGCGCGGCTAATCCTTTGACGATCTTCAGGTAAGCTTCCATTCGATCATCCTTTGCTGCTTTTTCACCACTAAACTTGTTCGCGACTAGTTGGGAATCGCAAAACGCGTGAAGCTGCTCGATCTTTAGGCCACCAACAAGTTTCATCCCGGCGATCAAGGCTTCGTACTCCGATTCTTTGTTGGATGCACGGAAACCAAGGCAAAACGACTATTCCAGCAGTTCGCCAGTTGGAGAGGTTAGTCGTATCCCTACTTCCGAGCCATTTTTGGAGGATGAGCCATCAACGTGGAGTTTCCAGGACTGGCTTTGTATTTCGTCGTCAATGCTTTCTTCAAGTAGTTCGATAAGGAAATCAGCCAAGACATGGGATTTCGCGCATGTGCGTCCGCAATACTCAATGTCATATTCGTTTAGTTCTATTGCCCAATTTGCTAGCCTTCCTGACTGACTTGGGCTGTGCATAATAGATCTTATCAGGAAGGCACTTAGGACGACGATCGAGTGAGACTGGAAGTACGGCCTTATCTTTCTTGCAGACATTACGATGGATAGAGCTAATTTTTCCATCTGTGAGTACCTTGTCTTGGCGTCTGTAAGGGTTTTGCTGACGTAAAAGATTGGCTTCTGTTCCACACGCTCGTCTCGGATCAACACGCCGCTTACTGCTGTGGTGGAGACTGCGGTGTACAAAAAAAGCGGCTCTCCTGCTACAGGTTTTGCGAGGAGTGGAGGGGTAGCCAGGTAGGTCTTCAGTTGTTGAAAAGCCTCTTCGCATTTTTTAGTCCATTCAAACTTCTTGTTTCCCCGCAATGTATCGTAGAAAGGCAAACATTTATCGGTGGATCGTGAAATGAATCTGTTGAGCGCGGCTACCCTCCCGGTAAGTCTTTGCCCTTCTTTCTTTGTCTTTGGGGAAGTCATATTGATGAGAGCGTCGATTTGCTTTGGGTTTGCCTCGATGCCATGGTGAGTGACTAAGTATCCGAGGAATTCTCCTGACATTACCGCGAATCTGCATTTGGTAGGATTTACATGATCCTGCTCTCTTAGCGATTTCACCAGCATATTGTCTATATAAACCTCCATCATATTTCCTAGTTGATCGGTGAACATCTTGTTCACCAGCCGCTGATATGTTGCTCCTGCGTTTTTCAGGCCAAACAGCATCACCTTGTAACAGTATATTCCACGATCCGTTATGAAGGTGGTCTTCTCCCGATCGTCAGGGTTTATTATGATCTGGTTGTAACCTGAGAAGGCATCCATGAAATATAAGAGTGCGTGCCCTGCCGTTGCTTCGACTAGGCGATCGATGTGTGGAAGGGGAAGCTGTCTTTTGGGCAAGCTTTGTTTAGATCAGTGAAGTCCACGCATACGCGCCACTTTCCATTCTTCTTCTTGACCACCACCGGATTAGCCAGCCAGTCCGGGTACTTGACCTCAGTTATTGAACCGACGCTCAGGAGTCTCTCTACTTCATCGTTGACTGCTTTGGCTCTGTCTGGCCCAAGCGTTCTTCATTTCTGCTTCACAGGTTTGAAAATTAGGTCGACATTCAGTTCGTAGCTAGTTATGCGGATGTCGATGCCAGGCATGTCCTCCACCGTCCACGTAAAAGTGTTCACATTCTTTTTCAAGAACAGAACGAGCTCTTCCTTGATATTTCTGCAATCTGTAATTACTATAAGAGTTTTGAAAGCTCTTTGACCGGTTCTCTGTCGGTCTTCATTTTCTTGCGCTTTGAATTTGCCACTGGATCGGTCACCGGATTTCTGAGCTTGTGTGCGGCGAGGAAGCAGAGCGAGACTCCTTCTGGTTTCCATGAATTGTTTTTACTCCGTTTGGGGTGGGGAACTTTAGGCAGAGGTGATACGTTGAATCTGCGACGCATATAGAATTTAGCCAGGGGGTCCCCATGATGACGTTGTAGATGGTGGGATGATCAGCCACAGAGAATTCGATGATTTTCGTCACCTCGGCAGCTTGGACATGAAGTTTGATCGTCCCTGTAGTCATTGTAGTTTCTCCGGAGAATCCAGTCAATGGCTTCGGGGTTAATACCACTTTAGAACGACCGACATTCATTCTTTTGAGTGTCTCGAGGAAGATTACGTCCACCGTTCTGCCGGTGTCTACCAACATGTGAGCTACATCGCAATCGTTGATGATCACTTCGATTACAAGAGGGTCGTCGTGCGGTCTGTCAATTCCGATCGTCTCCCTTTCTTCGAACGAGATCACGTTGTTTGGAAACTTTGAGGGTTTGGACCAGTTGATGCTGACGTCCGCCCTTCGCTGGAAGGCTTTGATTGATGAGACTGTGTTCGAGCAGTAGTGAGATCCTCCCATTATCATACTTATTCTCCTTCTTGATCCGGGGGGTGGTGCCTCGTCATCCCGTCTATCACGCTTGGAATGATCTTCCTTTGTCTGGTCGGGTCCGTGTGCGTTCACATCCATCTCGAAATCCTTAAGGCTGATGTTCCCTCCAAGTTCACCGGCTGCTAATTTTTTAGCAAGTTTCAAACCTAGAATTAGGCAGTTTGCAGTGGGATGCCCATAGATGTGATGGTGCTCGCAATAGGCTATTTCATTGTAAGAACTATCGCCTTTGGTCCAAATGCTCCATGAATTTCTTCCGCGGCCTCGGCCCCTTCTTCGACCGTACCCAGGGACATTGATTTGATAGTTATGAGCTCCTCGAAAACCACCCTCGTGCTGCACATAGCCGAAACTTGCGGAGAGTGGCTCACTGTCTTTGTCTTCCCATACTTCTCGGTTAGGATCTTCATCTCTTCTTCTTCGGTGATGAAGTCTGCAGCTCAATGCATTGCGTCCTGTATCGTTGTGGGGGCATTCAGCGCGATTTCTTTGCGAAAATCGGAGTTGAACCAAAGTGCTCGCTTCAAGGCCAATAAGGCTGCTTTGTCGCTCAGGCCTTCTACGTTGGACATAATGGATTTGAATCTTCCGATGAAACTTTGGAATGTTTCAGGATCCATGAATATGGAGTAGTGCTTCAAAAATGCCGCCGACAGTTGGTTGTAGTTGTTGATGGAATTTCGCTTTAGCCTGGAGAACCACTGGAGCGCCGGGACCTTGAGATGCTCCACGAAGAGAAGGCATTGTCCGGTGTCTCTTTCGTTTTCTTTGAAGTTAGAGCGTCCCATGGCTATAGCGAAAGCCGTTAGATGCTCTTTTGGGTCAGTTTTCTCTTCATAGATCGGAACTTTCATCTTTCCAGGATCTGGAATTCTTGTGCTGGTAATCCGTGCTGTAAACGGGGTGTTCTGTGCTTCCTCCAGTACGCGATCTATCTCCGGCACCTTGCTAGTTACTTTATGCATCATGGATCAGACTGCTTTTATGTCGGCGGCTGCTCGGTCCATATCGGCACTTATTGTAGCCATCTCCTCCTTATGGGCTCGGATCCCTGCTCTTCGCTCCCCATTGATCCGTACTTGCTCGGCCCAGGGGATGTTCTCTTCTTCCTCGGTTAGCTCTTGATCTTCTTCTGGAATGACCTCGCATTTTTTGGTTCGAGTTTGACCAACTGCTGGGAGTTCGGGGTCATCGCGGCTCTCCATGTTTCGCTCCACTTGGTTTTTCCTCTGGATTGATGATTGGGGCCAGCTCTTCCTCCGCCGGTGTGTCGCTTACTCCCTGCGTTCCGGAACTCAGGTTCACTAAGCTTTGATGGAGTGGTGGTAATCTTCCACGGGTTCTCGGTGGGTGGAGCGGAGTTGAGAAATCTAGGGCCGTTGGATTGAGGCGTCGTCCGATTTGTCTTGCTGGGTCCAGACCTGATCCCATCGGGTTCGACTCGTCGTCGCCAAGGCCTTCAGCTGGCCCATCATCGTGCTGTTCAGCTTATCTTGTTCCTCTGCCTTTTTGAGCAGCGTCTCCAGCATGGCCTTCATCTCCGCGAGTATTTTCGAAGTCTCCCCGGCGTTCTCGGATTAGTTTTTCTGATTCTCCACGCCAGTGTTCCTAACATTAGTAGCGTCCTGCTCTCCGTCGTTGGTCATCGTTCTTCGGATCGATTTTGCGGTGGCTTTTTGGTGTAAGAAATTTCGAGACTCTCCACAGACGGCGCCAAATTGTGAGAGTGTAAATCCACACAATCGAATTTGTCAAGATTTTTAGAGGGATCCGAATCTTCTGAATATAAAACCACCAAAATTCAAAGATCCAAAGATGATTATTTTATTAAGCTGTTTAGAAAGCTTCCGTATGAGAGCAAGAGTACCGAGTTTTTGCTAGGTAAAATTGCGAATCCCCTTTTCAGAGGGTATACATGAGTATATATACAAGTTTACAAGTTTAAGTCGGCTAGATTAATATCTAAAGAGATAAGGAAGATTTTCTAATTCCTCGGGATATCCTTTTAGAAAAATCTGCCACCGCCATGGGCTTCCGTTCATGGGCTCATTGTTTCGGCCCACGTGTTAATTTGCTCAGCTCGGCCCAACTCCTTATCCTTAGGCTTTGGCTCGGATGGCAGTGGCTGAGCAGCTCGAGTGATATCATGGTTCACGGCTTGGGCGACCCCATGGTTCACGGCTCGGGCGACACCATGGTTCACGGCTCGGGTGACACCATGGTTGACGGTTCGGGTGACACCATGGTTCACGGTTCGGGTGACACCATGGTTCACGGTTCGGATGACATCATGGTTTATGGTTCGGGTGACACCATGGTTCACGGTTCGGGTGACACCATGGTTCACGGTTCGGGTGACACCATGGTTCATGGTTCGGGTGACACCATGGTTCACGGTTCGGGTGACACCATGGTTCACAGTTCGTACTATAGGTAGTGACACCCGATCCGTTCGTTGTACCATGGATCGGGGTACACGATCCAGTTTCTTCACCATGGGTCGTGACACCCGATCCGTTTGCTTACCCTGGATCGGGGTATATGACCCAGTTTCTTCACCGTGGCTCGTGACACCCGATCCCTTTGCTGTACCATGGATCGGGTACATGACCCAACTTTTTCACCATGGGTCGTGACACCCGATCCATTTGTTGTACCCTAGATCGGGGTATACGACCCAGTTTCTTCACCGTGGGTCGTGACACCCGATCTGTTTGCTGTACCATGGATCGGGGTACACGACCCAACTTCTCCACCGTGGGTCGTGACACCCGATCCATTTGCTGTACCCTGGATCGGGGTATACGACCTAGTTTCTTCACCGTGGGTCGTGACACCCTATCCGTTTGTTGTACCATGGACCGGGGTACACGACCCAGCTTCTTCACGATGGGTCGTGACACCCGGTCCATTTGCTGTACCCTGGATCGGGGTATACGACCCAGTTTCTTTACCGTGGGTCGTGACACCCGATCCGTTTGCCTTACCATGGATCGGGGTACATGACCCAGCTTCTTCACCATGGGTCGTGACATCCGATCCGTTTGCTGTACCATGGATCGGGGTACACGACCCAGCTTCTTCACCATGGGTCGTGACACCCGATCCGTTTGTTGTACCCTGGATCGGGGTATACGACCCAATTTCTTCACCGTGGGTCGTGACATCCGATCCATTTGCTGTACCATGGATAGGGGTACACGACCCAGCTTCTTCACCATGGATCGTGACACCCGATCCATTTGTTGTACCCTGGATCGGGGTATACGACCCAGTTTTTTCACCATGGGTCGTGACACCCGATCCGTTTGCTGTTAACTTCAATTGGGTGAATATTGACCCCAACAGTAGACATAGCAGTATCTTGTACAATCATCTATGAATGTTACAAAATACTTTTTACTAGCTTCGGTCAGAATTGCTTGAGCTTTCCCCTTAGCCTTACTACGACATTCAGATGCCAAGTGGCCTTTCTTGTTGCAGTAGGTACACTTCCCAGTGAATTTCTTCGGGAAGACCGACTTTGTGAAGGCAGTGGATGTTTGAGGAGGGATTTTATTCGACACAAATTTGTTGGGAACAAACTTGCCTTCACTACAAGAAAACAGCTGATGAGTGACTACTTTTTGTGACTGTTTTTTCGGTCGCAAAATTTTGCGAGTGTTTTGGGACCAAAATGCAACTAATGAATTATTACAAAAATATAGAAGCAAACCAGTCGCAAATATACGACCGAATTGTTCAGTCGTATAGTAGTCTTAAATTAGCGACTGAATGGAGACTATTATTCGACTGTATAAATGTAGTCGCAAAAGAGTCGCAAAGTGAGACTGTTTTACGACTCTATTTTTAGTCAGTAAATGTAGTCGCAAATCAGTCCCAAAATTGCGACTTATTTGCTACTCCTATGGATCGTGCCAGAAGAGGCGCAGTTTAGTCACTAAAAATAGGTGAAAACGTGGAAAATATGAAAGTTAGGTACGCTACCTAACTTGTGTGACTACTGATAATAGTCACAAAATGGTCGTAAAAAGGTGGCAGAAGAGTAACAAATTTAACGAGAAAGAGCTGATCATTTTGCAACAAACTGATGATGATGGAATGATGGATACGGTTGAAAAAATAATTGTCGATAGTTTAGTCGACAAAAATCATCCAGTTGAAGACATTGATTTCGAAGTTAAAGACGCTGAACAAGACGATGAATTTCAAGTAAATTTATCATCTTCAGAGGATGATGATGAAGTTTGAATAATATGTATATAATTTTAAATAAATGTTTGTAAAACCCTTGTTAAATTTAAATAAATGTTTGGGTATGGAAAATTTATGTTTGTAATATATTTGTGGCATTTGTTTCCAAAATATATTTTATAATTATTTTCTGAATGCTAAGTATCGTTATATATAGAAGTTAATGTGTTAGATAGACAAATGGTTACAGTGACTCAGTGGATTTGAAATGAAGTTATATGATTGGTAGATCTTGGGTTCGAGTCACAGGTTTTCATATTTTTCCGATTTTTTGTATATCGGTCTATATATAAGTCAATGTATAAGAATTACGAACGGTTACATTAGCTCAGTAGATTTGCTCTATGGATACTTAGAGTTCTTGGGTTCGATGCACAGGTTTGATTATTTTCACCAATTTTTACGCACTAATTTGCGACTACTTTGTGACGATGTTATAAATTTGTGACTGATTTGCGACTACTTTGTGATGATGTTATAAATTTGTCACTGATTGGCGACTACTTTGTGATGCGGTTATAATTTTTTTTGGAAAAACAACTAAATAGAATTGAAAAATATTAGTCAAACGTACCATCCTAGATTTTAATTAATTGTTACACTTAATATAGTATATAAGACTGCAAACTTTTAACTTCCAATGTAATGAACAATGATTTGAATCTTCCACAACATGTCTTACAAGATATAATACATGTGTTTTCAATCTTAAGTTTGTTAAAGTATAATTTTTTTTGTAATTTACTTTAAATCTATTAGTTAAGGCTATATAATGAAGCAAAACACTTAAGAAATATAAAAAACTCATAGTTTAAGTATTTTTATGACATTTTTTGTTCTAAATGTTTAGGGTTTAGGGTATACATTTGTGACTCATAAAAAGAGTCACAAAACAGTTGCAATTTGCGACTACTTTGCCACTCTCATCTCGATTCTGCGACTGTTTTGTTACTAAGTCGCACATTTATATTTCCCTAAAATGTCTGGGTTTGAAAAATTTGGGCTTTTACTTAAAAAAATTTGGGCTTTTGGGCGGGTACTTTTACCCCCCTAAAATGTATTTGCGACTATTTCCAGCTCCTTAGGTACTCTTGCTCAAAACAAGTACTGTATTATTCTGATTCCCAAATCACTTTTGCAAACCGTAAGTGTTCATCTTTCTCTCTTGACCCTCACCAGATTTCTCTTCTGATTCTTCATCTCTTCATCTTTAGCTCTCGATTTATTTCTTTAATTTCTTCTCTTCATCTCTCTCTCTCTCGATATCCCTCACTAAATCTAACCCAGATTCATCTCCGAAACCAAAACTCTTCATCTCTCTCTCTCTCTCTCTCTCTCTCTCTCTCTCTCTCTCTCTGATTATTCTTGTCTGCATCTCTCATACTCTCCCGATTCCTCTCTTTATATATTTATATATATATATATATATATATCTCTCTCTCTCTCCATCTCAAAAGCGTCGACTTTCCATCGCCAAAGCAGTCTGTCAAATGGCTGGGAAACAAAAATCGAGTAGAGGACGAGGTGGTAGATCGGCGGGTGGTGCTAGATATACCACCATACCCGCTGTAGCAAACACCGGAGATGTTGTGACCTCAGCCGGAGGAGTTCGACCCAACCTCCGCGGATCTGTTCCCTCCTCAGGCGGAGCTGCGACTTCCAACGGCTTAGATGGTACGCCATCACCCGGAGCTGCGAGACCCAACGGCGGAGCGGCTATGCCCAGGAGTGGAGGTGGTAGATCCATCGCCGGTGCAGCGTCTTCTCACTCGTCTAACCCCTCTTCTCAGGCGACAGTTTTGGTTTCGAGAACGAATATGCCGGTCCAGTATCCACCTTCCACGCAGCCCCAAGCATCTCATCATCAAGTCCAGTTTCAAGATTCGTACCCACATCCTCTGACTGAAAATCCTCAGCGACAACCTCCGTCATTTCAGATTCCCCATCAACAGCCGCATGATGTTTATATGACAGATCTTGAACAACCTGAAGAGGATGACGAAGCAGTCGATGCTCCAGAGCCACAATCGGAAGACTACAACCACCTCTTGGAGGATCTTTTGGCTCTTCCTGGCCGAGACAATCTACCCCTGTTGTCTGAGAATCCTATTCCCAACGTCAAGACCACTTGGTAAGTTGCTTATCCTTGTAGTTTTAGGATGTGTTTGTATTGTATATGTTTGTCTTTTTATCAATGTCGGCTTTTTGGTCTTCTGTTTTGAATTATCAAATTTTTTTGCTCTTACCTTCTGGTTAATGGATATATTTTTAGTAAAATCATCTGTAACTTAGCCCTGTGTGTCTATTTTCGTAATGTGTTACATAGTAAGGTCCTTTTTCGTAGGCTTCTTATGGTTTTTCTTTATCGTCTGCGCACACAACTATTGTTCGATTATCTGTTGTATCATCAAGCTGTTAAAATATTTGGGTTTGCATTGGTGAGAGTAATTGTAGTATATCAGTGGATTAGTTAATGCATCACAAACAGTTAATGCATAAATGTCTTCTGCTAATCCATCATTGTGTCTGTTTCATGAGGATTATTTATAGCATTCTACCTGTTTATAGCACTTAACCTCTGTTTCAATTCATTTACTAGGTTTACCCGTGACAACGGCAAACTGACTCGTGTCATTGCTGGAATTTTTAGACGCAAGTTTGATGGTCCTTACTACAGCTGGAAGGTGACGCCAATACACATACAAGAAAGATATTTAAGAACTTTTGCGGTAATGTGTAGCGCAAGTACAATTGGGATACTGGAATCACAGAGCTTTGAAGGAATCATTCCTGAAGATTGCCAAGAACAGGATGAAAGGCATAGTTAGTCAGGCTAAGAACAGTGGTGTAAGACCTGTATGGATTAACTCTACGCTTTGGGAACACATGTGGAGGCATTAGAACACTCTTGATGCTATGGAGAAGAGCTCTACTGCTTCAGCCTCGCGTAACTCAGATTGTGGCGGTCTAGGAGCCCACAAGCATGTTTCCGGAAAAAAATCATACATGCGTGTTCAACAAGAAATGGTAATTCTTTTAACACGTACTTTCTAATTACAAACTACAACTAATTCATATGTGTTGAGGAGCAACTGCAATTAGCTCATCGTAAGATAGCTGAACAAGAAGAGGATAATGCTCGACGTGATGAGGAGCAACGTCATGCTCAAGCTCGGATCTCTGAAATGGAGAAGCTGATCACCTACATGAAGAACACTGATCCCCGCATCACAGCTTTCATGAGTGAACAGCCTGTCTTGGATACTGCACCAGTCAACACTCCGACAACTGCACCAGCCACCGCACAACCTCCTGGACCAGTCACCACACCTGCCTTCCAACCCTATCCATAAACATTTTAAATTTATGCTTTTACAAGTTTCTTTCTTATGTGTTTGAACATTTCTGTCTATGTATTAGTACTTTTGTTTCCTTTGTGGCCAAGACTAAGTTTCCAGTGTATTACTAGTATTTTTAACATTCTGGTTCTTTTCTTTTACTTTTGCCTTTTAAATTTCGAAAAATATACAATATACAATATATATATATATATATTTGATAACTAAAGTCTCAAAAAGGTTGCAAATTTGTGACTGATTTGGGACACTAATATTAAAGAAACCAACAAAAGAGTGGCATTTTATTAGTCATCAAAATATCGCAAATATCTAAAAGTATCATCACAAATCAGTATCTAATGCACGACAACATAATGCAGTCGTATAATAGTCGCAAATATTAGCTCGTCCCTCTTTAGTCGTTAATATACGACTACTTTCTTTCGTCTTAAAGTAGTCGTACTTATACGACTACATTATATGGTCACAATTTAGTCCCTAATAGGCGACTACTTTGCGACTGTTTTATTTTGCGACTACTTATTTTAATCCCTAAGTAGTCACAAATTTCATTTTTGCGACCATTTTGTGACTTTCCTGGTAGTCGCTCATGTGCTGTTTTCTTGTAGTGATTTTCTCTTCCTCTTGTACTCCGCTACATTAGCATCATGAGTGAAATCCGTGTTCGATCTTCGTTTGAACGACTTATTTTGCAGCCTGGATATCAAGTTTGACAAAGTCAAAGCCTTTTACTTATTGTCGAGCCTTTTGCTTATGGTCGGGATAGTTTTTGAAGTCCACCCAACTAGGGGAAAACTTCTCATTGAAGCAATTCACTGTGAAAATCTCACAGATCTTCATTCCTTCATCAGCTGTCCTTGCACAATCATTTGGAGCTCATGAACTTGCTCCATGATGGGTTTTGAATCCACCATTTTGTAGTTCAGAAATTTCGCAGCAGCGAACTTTCCAGCGCCCACATTGAAAGATTTGTACTTCTTTTCCAGAGCATCCCAGAATCCTTGGAAGTTGTAACCTCACTGTAAACGTTGTACAGTTGGTCCACCAGGCGGTTTTGTATGTAACCTTGGCACAAATAGTCACCATGGTTCCATGCCTCAACACTAGCCAAAACTCGTGGATCAGTATTATCCAAAGGCAAAATTGGTTTCACCTCGGTGAGATACTTTTCTAATTTTAGTGTGGTTAGAAAGAAATGCATCTTTTTCTGCCACGACTTAAAATTGGTCTCATCGAACTTTTCTGGAGTGATAGCACTCGACACAGAGGGAGCTTCCAATGGAAGACCATTCCCAATTTGGGGAGTCAATGCACTGGATCCATTATCTGAGAGAACGTTGTCATCACCAGTAGTCATTTTTGATCTGTATCAGAAAGATAAACAGAATCAATAATGGAGATAAAATAAAGTGATAACTTTAAAATTTTAAAATCACTAAATAATTTTCTGAAAAAATTTCTTGAATTCAAGTTTCAGAATTTAATTTACAGAAATAATTTCCGAATAAATATCTAGAATAATTTCTAAAAATATATGTTCAGAAAATTTTCTAAAAAACGTTTTGTGAAACTCGCCAAAAAGTTTTCACGAAAATCGTTTTAAGAATGTTACAAATTCAAAAAAATTCAGATAAGAAATTGAAACCTTCCGCAAAATCGTTATAAAATATTTGCAGAACTGTTTTAGAAAAAAAAAAATAATAATAATAATTTTTTTTTTGTAAATCATTTCTAAAAGTAAAAAGTTTTTAGAGAATCGTTAAAGCAACCGTTTAAATAAATTATTGTAGAAATAATCAAAACGAAAGTCAACGAATCAAAGAATTGTTAAAAGCAACAATG
Source organism: Pseudoturritis turrita (assembly GCA_900406555.1). NCBI lineage: Eukaryota > Viridiplantae > Streptophyta > Magnoliopsida > Brassicales > Brassicaceae > Pseudoturritis > Pseudoturritis turrita. Next base: position 356,328 of record OVBL01000202.1, on the reverse strand, counting down.
AATAATACGATATCTCTTGCTAATTAACAAACCAGATGTCAAACCCAAAAAGCAACCTTTAAACCGGTTAAACCAAATTAAATTATGAAATTTAGCTTTGAGAAAAATTCGATCACGTAACAAATCAAAATGGGAAAAACGTCATAAAAATCCTCGACTTCCAAATTTCGGCCATTTAAAGCATGAATTTTGGCGTGGACCATTTAAATCCCCAATTTTTGTTGACTTATTTTAAAAATCCTGAACTTTTATTGACTGAGCAAATTTAGGCACGCCGTTAATTCGTTTAACGGAACCAAAAAAACGGAGTTAATTATCCGTTGATGAACACTATTAAGTAGAACGACGTCGTTTTGATTTTTTTTGTAAAAAACATTGATTTTGCAAACCAGAGGATCGAACACATGACCTATTATTCAGAAAGGAGCTTTATACCATTGAGCTACTGTATCTTTCGTTAAATTTATGAAAACTACATATATATAACATTAGCTATACGAACATAAACCCTTCTGTTTCAATAGATTTTCTATTCAATATCAAAATGTTTTCCCTCAATTCTTTCGTATGAACACAAGATCGAGATGGATTTAAAGACGTACACGACGAGCAACAGCAGCACAAGCAAGATCGAGCTTGCTTTTAAGAATCGCATGGTACTGATTAGGATCTACCCAGCTGAATCAACCGGAACAGACGACGGAGCACGATTCCGGTTCCCTTGATCATTCGCAGGAGAAAGGCGGTGATTCTGCGGCGGCTTCTGTATCTCGACAACATCGGCGGTTTCGTCAACGCTCTCTTCTAATCTCGAAAGCGACTGCTCAGACTGAAGAGATGACCTCTCGATTGCTGGGGGGAGGGGGGGGGGTAATGGAGGAAAGAAAGCCGAAATCGAGAGAGAAGAAGAAGAAATCGAATCCAAGGAGGAGTGAAATCGAATTGGGGATTTTTAGAGAATTAGGGTTTATGTTCGTGTAGCTAATGTTATATACAAATAGTTTTCATAAATTAACGAAAGATACAATAGCTCAATGGTATAAAGCTCCTTTCTGAATAACAGGTCATGTGTTCGATCCTCTGGTTTGCAAAATCAATGTTTTTTTACAAAAAAATCAAAACGACGTCGTTCTACTTAACAGTGTTCATCAACGGATAATTAACTCCGTTTTTTGGTTCCGTTAAACTACTTAACGGCGTGCCTAAATTGGCTCAGTCAATAAAAGTTCAAGATTTTTAAAATAAATCAACAAAAATTGGGGATTTAAATGGTCCACGCCAAAGTTCATGCTTTAAATGGCCGAAATTTGGAAATTGAGGATTTTTATGACATTTTTCCCAAATCAAAATCCAGCCACGTTATGATTTTTTTATTTTTTATGTTTTTTTAAATAAAAAAAATAATAACCGCAAATCTCAATCAGCGATAGGTTAGAAGTGGATTTATTGAATTAAGATTGTAGGAACGCTAAAATCTGGAAATGAAAAATGCGATTTAAACGTGTAATATAAACGAAAAATTACGAAACAATAGTTAAGAGAAAGCGAATAAAGTAACAAAACTTTGAAAATGTTTTCGAAAACAAACGTGAAGGCGAGAATTTATCTATTTCCTTAACTCAATAATTCGTCCGTAGTGTGACGATATTAATGATTTTTGAATCCGAGGATAAAATCACGTGAGACCATTTCGCGACACTCGAGAACGGAATCTACGAATTAAATATCTACGCTATACTTTCGAGACTTATTTTTTGGAGAGAAGAAGAGAAGAGAGATTGCTGGAAATTTTTGTAAGTTGTGAATGTGTATTGAATAGTGAGAGATGGTAGCATATTTATAACATTCTCATCTTCGCATAATAAACGTAGAGAATCAAGAGCAATTAAAACTATATTGGCCATTAAAACCAAATGCTCAAGGCAAGACAAATTTCAAATTTGTCCGTTTCATGTTTTCTCTTTAAGCCATAATCAAAAACATCTTTCCCACATTAAGTGAGACATCAAATGTCCAAATCATCAAATTAATGACAATTATTTTAATGCCAACGTTTTTTAAAGATTTTAATGCCAAATCATCAAATTTTTGTAAGTTGTGAATGTGTGTATTGAATAGTGAGAGATGGTAGCATATTTATAACATTCTCATCTTCGCATAATAAACGTAGAGAATCAAGAGCAATTAAAACCATATTGACCATTAAAACCAAATGCTCAAGGCAAGACAAATTTCAAATTTGTCCGTTTCATGTTTTCTCTTTAAGCCATAATCAAAAACATCTTTCCCACATTAAGTGAGACATCAAATGTACAAATCATCAAATTAATGACAATTATTTTAATGCCAACATTTTTTGAAGATATTTTGTGATTATCAATTAGTATGACTATCACATATTTGACATGAATTCGGCCCAAAAGATTAATATGATATTGGGCTTATAATTTTTTTACCAAATCTCAAATCCAATTTCAAACCCGAATTCGATTTCAAATCTTGTTTGGTTCGGTATATCTTCTCTATATTACACTATAGTGTAATCACAAAGTTTTAAGCCTTGTTATGTCTTTTCCATCAGTTTAATGGCCCATTTCTTATTCACATTCATTCAATTTTTGACAAAAAATAAAAATTGATCCAACATTTCATTCATCGGATACCAGCTATTCGGATAACAATACGTGAGAGACAAACACTTTTTGATGGCTGACTTTCCACGTCAATTTCATCTGCAAAGTCTCTTGTCTGACAAACACATAAAGAATTAGTACACGACATTATCTAACGTGAAGTAAGTGCATAATGGGATGCAATATGTACGTATCTCGAAGTAGTATAAATTTGTCATCATTATCCTAATTTACCAAGATTCTTATTTTGGTAACGTTTTATAAAGTTGTTAACCGCGTCAAACTTACGAGTCATTTAGCTTGTCAACCTATTTCCCCCCATCATCAACAACCTCGTATCTAAAGTAAGGAGAGATAAATATGCATTAAATTTAACCCAAAAGAGAGAAAGGCAAAATAAAGATTTCTTATATGCACAGCAACTCACATAATACAAAAACATAAACGATAACAACCTAACAACAGTGATCCATGAGTATCTACGTGAGACGCATGCGAAAGCCCATAGAGATGTAATGCTCATAGACCGTAATACATTCAGAAGAGAAATAATTAGTAGTTGACCTTCTTTCGGAAAGACCGTCTTGGGAAAGGGTCTCTACTTCTTCTCTCGGTTCAAGCGAGGCTGCATGTGGATACACGTGTTAATTAAGGTCGAAAAAACTTGAAGGTCGGCCTTAACACGTCCCGCCATAGGGCGGATTAGGGCTTTAACTTGAGATGTCCAAAAAAGCGGGACTTACGGGTTAGCACACTGCAGACAGCGGATTCAAGCGGGCTAAACTCGCGCGGACAGCGAACTGACCCACATACATGATATATTAATCAATAATTTTAGTTTTTAGTTTTAAGTATATATATTTATAATTTTTATTGAGTTTAATATGTGTTATTTTCTATTTTTAACGAACTAAACAAGAAAAAAAAAATTTGAAGAATTTTAGGGCCGACCCGCAAAACTCACAGTCATAAGGCGGGGAAGGGCTAGTTAGTGTTGGTATATTTTAGGACTATGGTTCTTGGCTTTGAAATCACAACTTTTAATCCACATATAACAAAGTTAGTCAAAGAACATTATCTTCTTATCTCATCGTGACCTTCACAAGCCTAGTTCATACTCTGAATCCCAAACCTGCAAAAACCTTAACTTCCCATCAATTGACTCTCTACGTTATTAAGTTTGTGTGAGCTTTCTCATCAAATTATATCATTTAGGATAGACAACACTAGGATATTATTAAAATTTGATGTGTGTCAGGTTTTACCCAAAACCCAATGATTTAGCTGTAAATGCACAACAGACAATTGTAGTATTTTAGGATCGAATCCACAGAGACAAGAGTGCACAATAATAATCTTAAATTAAGAATAGTAAAATAAAAAAAATTGGGTTGTCACGAATAGAATACGAATAGAAGAATAAAAGCGATGTAAAGCAATAAGATAAAAACGTTGGGCTTTCAGGAAATTCACATGGATTCATGGACCAATCTATTCAGGTATATTCATAGAAGCAATCAATTCACTTCGTTCTCGAACTCAAGTCACTGGTTTTATAAGTAACTCACTCTCGTGGCGATAACCAACTTTACCTAAACAATTCAATCACTCAACTCTCGTAGGAAATTGAAAAGCTAAATAAGCTATACTATATCATGTTCAATATGTTCACATAACTCTATAACTCAACTCTCGTAGGTTATGACCCTAAGCCCATCTCAATTGAGTTCAAGCAATCAGTCAAGTGGTGTACAAGTAAAGACTGCATAGAATCAATTGCTAAGTGATCAACAAAGCAATATGCATTAACGAATATAATTAGACAAATAACTAATCTCAGCAAAAGCGCCACAATATTTCCTAAACCTATTTATTGAGCCATAGAATCTCCTTTGAAAACCCATATTCCCAAAAAGAGAACTACTCAGGCATGATAAAAAAAACCATTGCAAAAACATAAAAGTATTGTATAGTCATTAAGAACAGAATAACAAGGGTTCAGAAAAGTTTTTCTATGAGGTACAAAAAGGTGAGATCTTCTTCTCCCTTAAACGAATACGAAAAATTTATAAAATAAACTAAAAACTATCGAATTGAGTGTGAGGCTCTTTGGTGGTTGTGAAGTGGTGAAGGCTTCTTTGTTTTTGTGGCTCTCGTAGTGCTTATCTAAGTGTGAAATTCTGCTATGGCTTCTCCAAGTTGAAGTAGGAAGATTTCAAATAATTACAAAAAAAAAATTTCGTAAGGGCATGGATCGATTGATCATGGGGCTGATCGATCGATATTTACGTCTGAAACCCTGGCAGTGGCTTCTGATGCTATGGATCGATTGATCCCTTAGTTGTTTGGTTGATCCATGTGTTATTCTACACTTGCTTCGTTTCGTCGCCATATTGAACTGTTTTCAGTAAAATGAACATAATTTGAGATCTAACTATTGGAATTGCTTCAAACCACTTAGAATTGAAAGGTAACATCTTTATCTATCTTGAATCCAAATTTAAGTATGATCCATTGACGGGATGTTATTCATCCTATGTAAAACTTCTGACGCTTGGAAGCTATCCAATTTTCAAAATGGTTATTTTGCATCATTTTTCGTCCATTTTGTCCATATTACCTATAAATACTTCATAGACTATCGCCACAAAAGTGTTAAATCCAAATATTTTATTTATTAAAAACCTATAAAAATATAATAAAAATTGATAAAATATAGAGTATATCCCTGGCCGACCCACTAAAACCCATTGCAGGGCGGGTTAAATAGGACGGGTTAACCCGCTTTGACCTCTACTCTACAGAATCCCATCCCTCTTCATCATCAAATATTGCCAAATACTTTCCATTTCGGAAGAGATTCTAATGTATCTACGATACATTCATTCTAACAAATCAGTAATTTCCACTAGAGAAGTTTCAGTGACTGATCGATTGCGTCTATCTCATCCAAAAAGTCTCATGTTTGACAACTACCGCTATAGCTAGCCGGCATGCAACATGCACCCTTTTTGAGTCAGTATGAATGTCTTCATAATCCTAATTTACCAGGCAAGTTTTCTTCGGTAACGTGTTCTAGGATTGCCACCCGTACCAAACTTACGAACCATGTGGTTCATGCGAAAGGTCCACAAGTAGCGACTTATCCATTCAAAGATTCAGAGATCTGGTATCTTAATCCATATACAATATAAACACTATAATTTTTATTTTAAGTCAACTCAAAGGAGAGAGAGGTAAAATAAAATATATCTTATATGTACAAAATACAAATACCGAGTAGATAGAGCGAACGACTTAATAAATCTATCTCTCAAGTTAAAACGAACATCAATCTGTTCGAGTGTCGAAATATTTTCAGAATAAATCATACTAATATCCCAAGTACCTCGACCGTACTTTTTATGGCGCATGTTTATTTATTTGCAATGTACGATCTCCAACAATCTTAACAAATAATTGTAGGATGAAATTACCGAAAATCTTGCAGAAACAGTTGATATAGTTTGCATATATTTGAACTCAATAAATGTTTTGATTCATATATCAAATGTTTAAAAAATCATGTCAACAACCAATTCATGTTTAAATTCTATTATTTTATTATTATTAATTTTCATAGATTATTACTTTTATATTTGATAACAATTAAAATTTTACCAAACTCGTCTTACCGGTCATATTATTGGGCCATAATGTATATATTAGGGTATTGTATATAAAGCCTTATAATTAACTAGGGTTTTAGAAGAGGGTTTGATTAAATTTGTATAAATAGATGTAGCCTTCTTTTACAATAAAATAAGAGAGATGATTATTTTTTCACGTTAAACTTTACATGGTATCAGAGCGAAATCGATCCCTAAACTCGATTTAGCAATGGGTGCTACAACGATGAAGAAGACGAATCCTTCCTTTTTTATACTCTCTCTGCAAAGGATGATCCCGAGAATGTCATCACCAAAGTGGCGTTGACAGGGAAGAATTATGATGAATGGTCACGCCGAATGCAAACTACTCTTCGAACAAAGAGGAAAATTGGCCTGATTGATGGATCTGTGACTGAACCAGCAGTAGGTTCGGATGAAGAAGAAGATTGGTTGACCATAAATTCCATGGTGGTTTCCTGGATTTACAACACTATTGATGTATCGATTCGCTCAACTATTGCGGATCGTGAGAGTGCGAAAGAACTATGGGATAGTATCCAAAAACATTTTTCTGTTTCAAACGAGGTCCGTGTGCAACAACTAACAAAGGAACTGGTAACCTGTGTACAAGGACATATGACTGCTGAACAGTATTCTGCAATGATGCAGAAGCTGTGGGAGGATTTGGCTTAGATTGAACCAAAATCAGGATGTACCTGTGCTCACAGAGCTGAAGATGAGCGATTGAATGAAAAGAGGAAACTGCATCAGTTTCTGTTGGGATTGGGTGGGTCAATCTATAGCACAGTTCAGACAAATATTGTTAACAGTGTTCCGCTACCAAGGATAGATCAGGCCTACAACATGGTGATTCAAGAGGAACAATTACGTAGAGCTGATTGTGTCATCGAACAGCGTGCTGAAGCAACAGTCTTTGTTGTTCAACCAATGGGAACCAGAAGACACAAGCCTGAATTCGATCATACTCAGGTATGTATCTTCTGTTCTAAAACCGACCATAATGTTGATACCTGTTTCAAGAAAATGGTGTTCCTGATTGGTGGGTTGGGAAATATGGACGTGGAGCTACTAGTTTTGGACTTGGTCGTGATGCATCCCAGACTCAGCAACAAAAATCTGGTAGAAACTTCCAACAAAACACAGGACGTGGTCGTGGTCAGAATATCAGAACCAATATGGTGGCTGTCGGTGGTTCAGATGCTGGATAACCAATCAGCTCAGAATCTTTGGCTCACACAGGACTCAAACCAGAGTGGAAGAAGCTAGTTAGATTTCTGGAAAGCGATACATCGACTCGTCAAAGTGGTAAGAAAATTACTTAGCGATGGGTTTTTGATAGTGGTGCAACAAATCATATGACTGGAAAACTTGATTTGTTTGATGATTTATGGGATGTCACACCATGTCGTGTGGGTTTACCAAACGGTAAATCAATAGATTCATCTAAAGAAGGAAAAGTGATTTTGATGCCAGGATTTGAGATAGTTCGGGTTTTGTATGTACCAAAATTATAATGCAGTTTGATTTCTGTGTCTCAGCTAGTGCGTGATCTGAATTGTACTGTTCTGTTTGATACAACTACATGTGTGGCACAGGACCGCATGTTGCAAACTGTGATTGGGAAGGGTGAGCTGCATGAGGGATTGTACTTTTCTTCAAGATCAACAGATTGTGGTGCCTTGAAGACTGTACAAGCAAGTGGTGATGGAGTATTATGGCATCAAAGTTTGGGCCATCCTTCTGAGAAGATAATGCGACAATTATCAGTGGTTAATAGTAATTGTCATTTGAAGTTTTCGAATTGTGATATTTGTTTTCGTGCCAAAAAATCTCGGAATGAATTTGTTTCGAGTTCTAATAAATTGTGAAGGTATTTTTGATATGATTCATGTTGATCTTTGGAGTCCATACAGAACACAAAGTCTCTGTAGATCTTCATACTTTCTCACAATCGTTGATGATTGTTCACGTGGTGTGTGGGTCTACCTGTTGCATGACAAAACAAAGGTTGAACGCACACTCAATAAAATTTTTGCCATGGTTGAAAGGCAGTTTAATCGGAAGATACGACAGATTCGTAGTGATAATGGCATTGAGTTTATGTGTGTGCGAGGTTATTTTGCAGAACATGGTATTATGCATCAAACATCGTGTGTCGGAACTCCTCAACAGAACGGAAGAGTTGAGCATAAACATTGACACATTATGAATGTAGCACGTGTGTGATGTTTCAAGAAAAGTTGAGCATTGAATTTTGGGGAGACTGTGTGCTTACAGGTGTTTATCTTATTAAAAGAACCCCAACGACTCTGTTGCATGGTAAAACACCTCACGAGCTTTTGTATGGTAGTCCGCCAGACTACTCTAACCTTCGACTCTTTGGTTGTCTAGCCTATGCTCACAACTAGAATCGTGGAGGAGGTTTGCACCACGTACACGACGATGTTTATTTATTGGATATCCATGGCAGAAGAAAGGCTGGACTCTCTATGATCTTGAGACGCATTGTGTATTTGTGTTTAGAGATGTTCAGCTTGTTGAATCTCAATTTCCCACATCGAAATAGAGACTTTCATTGAGTGAAGATTGTCTTTCTAATTATTGGGTGTTAGAATTTGGGGAGGTGATGCAGGAATAAGCTCTACCTGTACCAGACACAGAGACGTTTGTGATAGATGTAGTACCAAAAGCTGATGTCCCTACTGCAGCAACAGAGAGACACGTGATTGAAACAGAGACAGACACAGGAACGTCTGTAACAGAAGCAATGATAGACGTAACTGGCACAAAAACAGCCACAACAGTGGTACAAGCTGTGACAGAGGAAGAACCACATGAGAAACTATTAGGAAAAAGTCATCGTACTAAGCAACGGTCTGTAAAACTTCAAGGGTTTGTGCTCAACACTGCCAAGAGTGGTTTTGAGTGTCAACACTTTGTACAATCTTCTACTCGATAACCGATTGATGAGTTTGTCTCCTATGATCGTTTCTCTATTTTCCACCGTGCATTTTTGAGTGCTATTACTGCAGATTATATACCCACTACATATGCTGAAGCTGTTAAATGTGAAGTTTGGCGTAACGCAATGAAAGTAGAGTTTGATGCATTAGGGATGAACAAGACCCGGTCTATTGAACTTCTTCCTGAAGGGAAACACGCAATTGGTTATCAATGGGTGTTTACAATCAAGTATAATGCATATGGAACGATTGAGAGATATAAAGTTAGATTGGTTGCACTAGGTAATCGACAAGTTGAAGGAGTTGATTATAATGAGACATTTGCTCTGGTGGCAAAGATGTCAACAGTTCGCGCTTTTCTTAAGGTTGCTGCTGCGAAGGATTGGAAACTACATCAGATGGATGTTCACAATGCCTTTCTACATGGTGATTTGGATGAAGAGGTTTTTATGAAGTTGCCTCCGGGTTTTTCAGCCCCATTTGACAATGGTGTGTGTCGTTTGAAGAAATCATTGTATGGGTTGAAACAATCTCCTTGGTGTTGGTTTGCTAAGCTGTCTGCTGTCCTAACAGGCTATGGATTTGTTCAATCTGGATCTGATTACTCACTGTTTCACCTACCTCAGGATGACTCTTCGGTCTATGTCCTGGTGTATGTTGATGATTTCATTGTTGCAGGGTCTGATGCAGTGGCTGTGACAACGTTCAAGATATATCTACAAATTTGTTTCCAGATGAAGGACCTCGGACAACTGAAGTATTTTCTTGGGATTGAAGTGGCTCGGACTCCAAAAGGTATTGTGATGTCACTTGACATTATTACAGATTGTAGACTTCTTGGAGCCAAACCTGTTCTGTTTTCTATGGAACAGAATCACTGTCTTGCGCGTTCTGATAGCGATCTTCTATCTGATCCAGCGAAGTATCGCACACTGGTTGGTCGTTTGATTTATCTTGCTGGTACACGACCTGATCTCACATATTCTGTTCATATACTGTCTCAGTTCATGCATCAGCCACGTTTAGATCATTGGGACGCTGCATTACGAGTTGTACGCTATATGAAACAGAGTCCTGGTCAGGGTATTTTTATGAGTTCTGATAGGGATCTAAGTCTTACAGCATGGTGTGATTCTGATTGGGTAGGTTGCCCCTTAACACGACGATCTTTGACTGGTTGGGTGGTTACTCTTGGTGGGTCATAAGTCTCCGGGAAGACCAGGAAACAGAAGGTTGTTTCTCGTTCATCAGCAGAAGCTGAATATCGCTCAATGGTTGATGCGATCTCTGACTTGAAGTGGATGAAAGGTTTGTTATCCTCACTGGGTGTTGTTCATAATTCAACGATGCAACTTTACTGTGATAGTCAAGCAGCACTTCATATCTCGGCTAATCCGGTGTTTCATGAGCGCACCAAACACATTGAGGTTGATTGTCACTTTAGGCGATGAGATTAAATCTGGAAATGTTACTCCGGCTCATGTTCCTACTACCGAGCAGTTGGCAGATATCTTCATAAAGGCGTTAGGACGACGTGAGTTTCATTATCTACTTTCCAAGTTGGACATTCGAGATCTTCATGCTCCAATTTGAGAAGGGGTATTGGGCCATAATGTATATATTGGGCTATTGTATATAAAACCTTATAATTAACTAGGTTTTTAGAAGAGGATTTGATTAAATTTGTATAAATAGATGTAGTCTTCTTTTACAATAAAATAAAAGAAAAAATATCTTTTCACGTTAAACTTTACACATATTTGGTTATACCGTAACTTAATTACTCATATGATTAAAAACCCAGTTTTTTAAAACAAAATGAATATCTAAAATTCTAAGATATTTGTGATATGTTCGATTTTTCCTTGCATCGACATAGTTCCAATCTATGAAGCTAATTGAATATCTAATTTCTATGTAAAAATTGCATATCTTTCTAGAGCTTGCTGGCTAGATAGCCAAATTTTTAGCCAAAATTGGTATAAAAAATACGGTGGTAGATCCATAATAAAAAAATGTTTTTTTAAGTTATTTAAATATATAATGTGATATTATGTAAAATAGCATATTATCGAAAAAAAAAATTATATTTGTTAAAAATCTGCATAAAATCTATATTATCTTAAAAAGCATACGCGATAAATAATCATTTTTCCATTTAGCTATCATAAAAACATAATATTTAGCTATTTAGACACTCTCCGGTGGTTGGCTCTATTTTTAACTTTAAAAATAAAGTTCTTTAAAAATAGAGTAGATGTTTGTTCCAATGATTATCTATATTTTCACTATAAACAAAATATTCCAAGTATGTTCTATTTTAATTTTATTATTAATTGCTTACAAAACCATTTCTTTTTAAGATTTAAAAATTCTACCAATTTATTATATATTAACAATAGACCAAAAATTATGATATTATTAAAATTAGACATTGATTATAAAAACAAAATTTTCTTACACCACATAAGTAGAAAAATAAATAACAAACAGAGATATAGAATATAATTGAAAATGGTTTTACTCTAAAAATAGAGTTTAAAGGTAAAAATAGAGTACCATTGGAGATGTTCTTAGCATGCGAATATCACAATCATTTTTTTTCAAGGAGAATCCATTGGATCATTTTCTTTACTCCTTGAGAGAAGGGTGAATTAGAATAATATACTAATAGTGGAGAAAAACTAGTGAGATGGTGTAAAATTAAAAATATTAGGTCGGGGTGGCTAAGAGGAAAAAAAGTTAGGACGATAATGCGCTTCTGGCATGTTTTACCAATGATATATCTCGTATTTTACCGATTTTTACCATGTTTTAATAGATTTTTAATAAAAAAACTACTTAATTTTGGTTTTTTATAACTGATTTTAGTATTATGTTGTTTTTAGAGTCTAGAGAAAATTTGAGTACTTTAGGCAAAAATGATGCAAAACAAGCATTTTGGAGATTGGACAGATTCTGAGCATCAAATATTTTATATTAGAAGGAGACATTACCACAATTTGATCGAGCTCAAATTATATTAAGAGATAGATAGGAGTGTTAGCTTCGATTTTCATATCAGATCGTGCAAATCCAACGGTGCGATCTCAAGTTATGCTCCGATTACTGAACACTAGTCGATCTAGACTCGAGGAGAAGCAATTAGAGGAGTAAAAGGCCGATCGATCGATCAGCGCCCTAGCGATCGATCGATCACTCATCCACAATTTTGGTTGGACATGCTTTTAAGAGGCAATCGATCGATCCCCTTAGGGGAAATCGATCGATCACCCTCCTGAAAAAAGGAAATATTCTTTTTTGACGTTATCTCCAAATCCTTCAAAAAATATACCCTAGATGCGACCCCTACACTATAAATACACTAAAGCAGCCACGAAAATATCAAGCTTGGTAGGCTTTGACAGCCACCAAAGTTCTTCATCACTAAAAACTCTTTTAACATTTTTTGTTCTTTCTTTGTTTTGGTCGATAAGGGAGAAGATCTCGCCTCTTTGTACTCCGCAGAGAAGTTTTATGAATCCTTTGCTACTGATCTTAATGAATATTTTTTCTATTGCTTTTGATTTGGTTTTCATAATCATTTGTGAGTAGATCTCTTGTTGGGACTAGGGGTTATTCAAGGGGATTTTCATGGTTCGATAGCTATGTTTCTATAGGGTGGCGCTCTCGATAAGTTAGAGTAGTTCTTCATCTAGATATGTTCGTTAATGCATTTTTCTTTATTGATCATCTAGAAACTGATCTTAGAACGATTTTGGCTTGCACACTACTTGAGTTATTGTTCTGATCTAATGTTTGATGGGTCTAGCGCTTTAACCAGCGAGAGTTGAGTTACTGAGTTAAATGAACAATTGAACTTGATTATAAATGCATGTTTATCTATGTTATTAACTGCGAGAGTTGATTAATATGATAGTTTAGACTTAGTTTATTACCGCCACGGGAGTGGGTTAATCATACAACCGTGCTTTGAGTTATAGAAAGAAAGAAAAACGACGTCAATTACCTCTAGGAATAACCTAAATAATTCGAACTATGAATCCCTAAGTAAACCATGAATGCCAACATTTTAATTATATTTCTTTACAATGATTTTATTTTTATTGCTTTTTTATTATTCGCATCAAAAATCCTCTTATTTGCATACTTAGTTTAATTCTTAGTTCAAGATTACTATTGTGCACTCTTGTTTCTTTGGATTTGATCTTTAAGTACTAAAATTGATCGTTGTGCACTTGCAATTAGATCATTGTGTCCTAAGGTAAAACTTGTCACACGTCAAGTTTTTGACGCCGTTGCCAGGGAAACTAGCTGTACCATTAGTTTTCAGACTAAGAGTTTAGTCTAAGTTTTTCTTTTCTTTTTAATTTAATTCGATTTTTCTTCATCTTTGTTTTTTGTGTTTCAAGTACTTGTTTGGAACAATGATTTTTGATTTTTGTGGAGACTCAAGAGTTGCTATGGCGAAATCATGATGCGAGCTGAAGCAAGAGAACATAGATTTTTGGGCCCATTGGCTCACTCACATAAATTCGATATCTATGGAGACTCTAGCAAATTTTCTATCAAAGAGATACTAGCTCGAGAGCTGGATTTCTCTAACCCATTGTTTCACTCGCATGATTCTCGCAGTGGCTATCAATGGTCAGCACATGTTGATCACCAAAGGCGTTTCCAGCCTTACATCTCACCTAACCAATTCTATGATCCACCCCCACCAGCAAAACGCCTTTCATAAAGAATTTCAGACGTCTTAGCTAGGCTTGATGAGATCTTTGATGAGAGTGATTCTGGAGACGAGCAAAGATGGTTTGGAATCGACATGGAGCAACACCAATTTAAAGATGACAAGATTAGTCATGACATGGACAACCCCATTGACTTCCATGAATGGAAGATTGAAGATCCAAAAAAGAGTATCAAGGTACAAAATGCTCATGTCGACCCTCTAAATATCCAAGAAGAGCAAGTTTCAGAACTCAAAGATCCACCAAAAAAAATCTATGAAGATCGAGTTCCATAATTCTAAGATCTATCGAAAGAGATCCATGAAGCACGAGAAATTTGGTACCATGACATGAATTCGTTCTGTGATAATAATTTTGCAATGAATTGCTTTGATACATGACTTGAAAATGGTATTGTAGTTTATTCATCTACAACCATAAGCGAAGAACCATCTCACAAAGCAATGCATAATGGACCAAAACCAAACAATGTATCTCCAAGACAATTTTCGAATTTTTATGATGGTTTTGAAATGGACGATGAGGCATGCGTTTCTATGAAGAAAGACAAGAAGGCTTTCCATAAGGACGATGAGGCAACTGATCGTGAACCTCTTTGCAAGAGACACAAGAAACCAGAGACGAATCATATGCTCAAAGAACATGTTTCAGACGGTGATAAAGATGAAGCCATTGAGGTTCTAGATGGAGGTCCAAAATTTACAGCAAAAGAAGAGAGTAAAAAGAAGTTCACCATTGGCCAAAAATCTCCTGATCCAGCAGAAAGTAACACTGAATGATCTAAGGAAAGACTAATTTCCTTAGATATTTCGCCTCACGCCTAAAAAAAATTGCATCCAAGTCGAGTTAAACGACTTTAAATATAAGCGTTTAGTGGAAGGCAACCCACTGGTAAGTGTCTAGTTTTAGTTAATTTCATTGGTTTTTAACATTTTTTACTTTTATGTTTCAAAAACAATCGATAAGTGGAGACTGCAAGTTATTTATCGATCAATCACCATATCGATCGATCGATTGCACTAATCTAGGAAGTAAAAAAAATTGCAAAAATCAAGCGATCGATCGATTGCGACCAGGCCGATCAATCGATCACCCATCTGGCAAAAATCAGAACTGCAGATCATCACTGATCGATCGATCAGTCCCCTCCTAATCGATCGATCACCATACAAGTACAATTTTTTGAATTTTTCTGACAAGAAAATAATAGTAATAATAAAAATTCACCAATTTGACTGCAACTTTCCAACGATCTTCGAGGTACCATTTTATATCCACTCTTTTTAATATTCTTCAATTTGATTATGACTTTCTCAGATTTAATTTCACACCGGGACAATGTGATTTAAGTCTGAAGGAAGGTCCCTCGGTATCTGACGATGTTTGCTTTCTTTTGGTTTGTTTTTGGTTTTATCGAGTAATTTAAAAAAAAATCTAACTTAAATTGTTTTATTGAGTTAAAATTGTGTTGGGAATTATAAATTTTTCTAGGAATAGATGCTTTGATTTTGAGACTTAGTGACTATTGCAGCATGGTTATTCAGGACAAACGATTCGAAAATCACATGACTCAACTCCCCTAGATAATTCCAGTTTGCATTGATCTTGATTAATCTGATTTTGACTATATTATATTGACTTCTGATATGACCTAATTTTTCTCTTTAAATGTGTTAGTTCAGAGAAACGAATTAAACATTCAGGAATTCTTATTCTCTTTACCGCTCTCTATTGATCCTGAATGGTCAGCTCACTTTTAGCTGGTACCCCACCTTAAAATACTTACCTCTTTTCAGACCTCATGCATTATTATCTTCATTGTCATATGTGCAGATATGTGTAAAAATGTCGGAGAGAAAGGGATCGACACAGTTTTTCAGTCACTGCAGATGCATGGATTGAGGAAACCTGGTGGAGTACATGGATTGTGCTTCAGAGCTTAATTCTTCCTTGAGATTTACAAAATCATGGTAAATTTCGTGTCTATGAGACTCTTATACAATAATGATCATTTTTCCCTTCAAAAAAAGGTGAAAAATAAAAAGGAAAGGAAAATGATCAATAAAAAGAGTCTCAATACCAAGAAAAATCATGGATCGATTGAGAAAGAGTTGGAGTGATTTGTAGTGATTCGCAGTGACTCCTGGAGAAAAATTCTAAGTCTGGGGGAGTTAGGCATCTGGTCATTTGAAAACTGTGGGCATCAATAGGTATGTTCTCTATTGCAGTTTTACATAATATCTTGCATCCTTCGGAGCGTTTGGTAACCCTAAACACTTAACTCCGCCACTAAAATAGCCTTTTAACTCATAGCACCGTCTACCCTGAATGACATTCTTTAAAGAGAAAGCTCACGCAAATCTTAATGAATGTAGAGAATAAAATGATGTGAAGTTGAGGTTTTTGCAGGTTTGGGATTCAGAGTATGGACAAGGCCTGCGAAGGTCATGGTGGAATAAAATGAGAATGTCTTTGAACTAACTTTTTTGCATGTGGATTACAGGTCGAGGAATCAAGGCTATGATCTCAAATATGTGAGTTCCCGTGATTTTCAAACCTCTTTTATATACTTGGGCTATTGTTTGTTTGAGGACAAACAAATGCTTAAGTCTGGGGGAGTTGATATACCTCGTGTTTTACCGGTTTTACCATGTTTTTAATAGGTTTTTAATAAAGAAACTACTTGATTTTAGTATTTTAATAGGTTTTTAATAAAAAAAATAAGCATTTTGGAGATTGGACAGATTATGAGCATAAAATATTGCGCATCAGATGGAGACCTTATCACCGTTGAATCGTGCTCAACTTTTACCTTATCACCGTTGAATCGTGCTCAACTTTTACCATAAGATATATGGAAGTATTAGTTTCGATTTCCATATCATATCGTGAAAATCCAACAGTATGATCTCAAGTTATGCTCTAATTACTGAAGACCGGTTGCTCTAGAATCGAGGAGAAGCAAGTAGAGGAGTGAAATGTCGATCGATCGATTAGCACCCTAGTGATCGATCGATCACTCATCCGCAACTTTGGCTGGACATGATTTTAAGAGGCGATCGATCAACCCCCTAGGGGCAATCGATCGATCACCCTCTTGAAAAAGGGGAATATTCTTTTTCGACGTTATCTCCAAAATTTTCAAGGAATATACACTAGATGTAACCCCTACCCTATAAATACACTACAACAGCCACGAAAATATAAGCTTGGTAGTCTTTGACAGCCATCAAAGTTCTTCATCACCAAAAACTCTTTTAGTTTCTTTGTTTGTGTTCGATAAGGGAGAAAATCTCGTCTCTTTGTACTCCTTAGAGAAATTTTCTGAACCCTTTGCTACTGATTTTAATGAATATGTTTTCTATTTCTTTTGCTTTGGTTTTTATAATCATGTGTGAGTAGATCTCTTGTTGGGACTACGGTTATTCAAGGAGATTTTCATGGTTCGATAGATAGGTTTCTAGGAATAGAGTGGCGTTGTTGATAAGTTAGAGTAGTTCTTCATCTAGATCTGTTCGTTAATATATTTTTCTTTATTGATCATCTAGAAACTGATCTTAGAACGATTTCGGCTTGCACACTACTTGAGTTATTGTTCTGGTCTGATGTTTAATGGGTCTAGCGCTTTAACATGCGAGAGTTGAGTTATTGAGTTAGATGAACAATTGAACTTGATTATAATTCCATATTTATCTATGTTATTAACTGCGATAGTTGATTAATAGGATAGTTTATACATAGTTGATTATCAGCCACGAGAATGAGTTAATCTTATCACAGTGATTTGTGTTCTATAACGGAAAAAGATGTCAGTTGCCTCTAGGAGTTAACCCAAAAAAATTCAAACTATGAATCCCTGAGAAATCCCTGAAAATCCAACGCTTTAATTTTATTGCTTACATGCCTTTTACTTTACTACTTTTATTTACTTGCATTCAAAACCCACAAAAATCTGTTTTACTTAGCTTTATTTTTATTTTTGGATTACCATTGTGCATTCAAAATATATGTGGGCTCGATTCCTAAAGTGTTACAATTGATTTGATGTGCATTTGCAACTTATAATTGTTTATAAAACCTTACTCGCATAAACAAATACAACATATTAAGAATAACGAGGATGAGAAAAATGATGGTATCAGAATTGAAGAAGAATCAGAGGCATACATGTATATGTGGATAGTTCGTGATCAGATTGCTGAACATATATAGTTAGTTAATCAACGTGAATGTCGACGTTGTCGTGAGACAACAACTTAAAATTATATTTATTTATCATAAAAACTATTTTTTTAATAAAATTAATGTATACCTGTGTGATTTATAAAGTTACAATATTGTTTTAAAATTAATAAAAAAAAATTTCAATCCCTTTAATTTACTCTTAATTACTACCATTCACATTTGAAAAAAAATCTTTTTCTATTCCTTTCTTTATTCTAATTATCATTTTTTATTCCTTCTCAATTATTCTCTTCTTAATTACTCTAAACTATTCTAGCATTTACTATTTACACCTTACAGATGAACAATATATAAAAATCACATCGAAAAAAATGTGAAGTGAGAGAATGGACAAATTGATTTTGATATATAAATTTTTTTACAGAAATTTATTAAAATACCACTAAAATATTTTTTTTTCCAAAAATAGCACAACTAATTTATTTTTTCCTAAAATATCACTAAAACTTTTTTCTTTCCAAAAATATTACAAACACTAAAAATGATTTTTAAGGGTTTATAATTTAAATATTTGGGTTTGGATTTAGTATTTTAGGTTTAGGGTTTAGTTTTTAGGGTTTAGGGTTTAGTTTTGAAGGTTTAAAGTTTACTTTTAGTTTTGTGGTATTTTTGGAAAACAAATTTTTTTAGTGATTTCTTTGGAAAAAAAAACTAATGGTGCTATTTTGGAACAAAAACTTAAAAGTGTGTTATTTTTTAGAATCACTTTTTTATACTATTATGTACTATTAGGTGTTGAAATAGTATGCAGGATTCGAGACCTGATCCAGGATCCACTCCGAAAATTAGGATATCTGGGACATCCGGATCCGAATAAGGATAGTAAAATCTCGGATCCGTATCCGGATAGTAAAATTTCAAGGTCCGGATATCCGGATCCAGACGCATTAAATATATTAAAAATAAATTTTTACATATATATTGAGTTATATATATATTGAATTTTTTGAATATCTATTGGTTTAGAATCATAAAAAATTATTTAGTTTAAAAAATGTATATATTTATGACTGAATATTAAATTTTTTTTAATATGTGAAATTTTTTTTAAAAAAATTATCGTTTAAAAACGGAGGGAATATTTTATTAGCGTGCGAATCTAGTTTGCTATCCTTTTTATCCTCATTAACCATCTGTCTAACGCCACGTGGACTTAACTTCCTAATCAAACGTATGGCTGTAGCTGTTCTATTCGGATTCACATGGTCTCAACCGGTTCCACCATATCGGTTCATTTGATCTTTTTTTTGTTTCTTAACAAAATTGAAGCATTTGGTTTAATCCAATTATTTGTTTGTCAACCGGTTTGTACCGAAACAAGAGAGCCTTCTTTAGTCAAAGCGACCGTAAGTAAGGGATAGGCACAAAAGACCGAACCAAACCGAAATTTACTAATTCAAAACCGAACTAAGGTTTACAATAATTTCAAAAATAGAGAAATTTCTGTGGGATTAAAAAAAAGAGAAATTTCTGTGGGATGAAAAAAAAGAGAAATTTCTATTTCGAAAGATAGTCGAAACGATTTCAAATTTTGTATAATCAAACTGAATTAACCGAAATTTATAATAATTTGTTATTATTAAACTTGTTAGAAAATACATTTAAATATACTAAAACATATACTATTAACTAAAAATAATTCATAGTTTTTGTTTTTTTATATTCTTTTAATTTGAATCGAATAACATAATCAAAACATATATCTTAATCACACATAACCAAAGTTTTTTAAAACTGAATTAAACTAGATTTGTTTGGTATAAAGTTTCTCGTTTGTGATTTGTTTTTTCTATTATAGATTGTTGCCTCCAATGTAAATTACATTGACAGCCGGCTTTTTTTGTTTTTACCTTCTATCCTCATCGTTTTCTATATTATAACCGATGACAAAAAAAAAAACTTATAAGTCGAACTCGTTTCCAAAATCCATAAAAATCTAAAACCTCAAAAATCCAAACCGAACTAAACCCGAAAACGAGTTAATTCATGGTTTAATCAAATTATTTGTTAACCGGATTGTACCGAAACTAGTCAAACCAGAGAGTCCTTTGATCAGCCACGTAAGATTGTCTCTAATGGCAATTAACCAAAAACGATAACTGAAGAAGAAGCAGAGAGAGAGAGAGAGAGAGAGAGAGAGAGAGAGAGAGACGATGAGAGCTCTGACATGGACGGGAATGTCACTGCCATCAATGGTGGCGCGAACGGCGACTTCGACGGTTACCCTACGACGGATTAGGCTCCGGAGAGATCGTGTCTGTGTTAGAGCCACGGCGTCGTCGGGTACGGCGGTTTCCGGCGGAGGAGTAGTAGAAGCGGTAGAATTGGTTGAGATAGGAGAGAGATGTAAGAAATGGAAGTGGAAAGGAGAATATTCAATCAATTACTTTGTCAAGAGTTCGCCGGAGGAAGCAACTCCGGCGAGTCAGACTGTTCTCTTGGTTCATGGCTTTGGCGCTTCAATTCCTCACTGGCGAAGGTATCGTTATCCCTAATTGGAAGCTCAATCCCTAATTTCCACTTTGATTCATGGGGTTAGGGTTTTTAGTATTGATGAATGTCCTGTTTCAATTGTGAACTATGAAAGTCTTAAGAGTAAAAATGGATGACAATGTGAAGCTTGTTGGGATGTTATGTATCAATGAAGTGAAGCCGAGAGAGAGTTTTGTTGTTTAGGAGAAGTGTTGATTGGTTAAGAATCAAGATATTGTTGCATCAAGCTCTCGGAAGATTTTGTGTATAGGCATTGCTTTTACTCTGATTCATGGGTTTAGGGTTTTTAAGTATTGGTCAAATGTCCCGTTCCAATTGTGAGCTATGAAGTTTGTGAACTTTCATGTCTTAAAGAGTAAAAATGTATGACAATGTGGAACTTGTTGGGAAGTTATGGATCAATGAGGTTGACCCGAGACAGAGTTTTGCTGTTTAAGAGAAGTGTTGATTAGTTAAGAATCAAGAAGTTTGTATGTGGAAGATTTTGGGTATAGGCATTGCTTTTACAAGAACTAAACTTTTTTAATAAACAGAAGACACACTCGCACATACCTACAGCACAAACAACAAAACAGTACATTAAATCCCACAAACCAGTTCATGTGCGAGCTTGAAATCATTCATGGTCAAAGGTCTAATGTCTGTACTGTTATATAAAAATGGCATTGGTCGGTTTTCGTTCTGAGCCACAATCCTCTCCTGCAATTCAACAAAGCATTGACTTCTAGTCTTAATAAGTAAACCACAAGTAATAACCATTATACCTTTTTTTCAGGAACATAAACGCTCTGTCCAAAAACCATACAGTGTATGCGATTGATCTTCTGGGATTTGGTGCTTCGGACAAGCCACCTGGTTTTAGCTATACCATGGAGTCATGGGCTGAAGTAACCATCCTTGAAAATACTCAGCATTGTCTGTTTAAAGAAGTATTTTGGTTTCTTTAGTTGATTTATTTTCTTGCAGCTGATACTCAACTTCTTGGAGGAAGTGGTTCAGAAACCGACTATTTTGATTGGAAACTCTGTTGGAAGCCTTGCTTGCGTTATTGCTGCCTCAGGTCTTTGCCCTTTCACTAATTGTATTTGTATATGCGCTTAAAGTAGAAGAAAACATCGTATGTGTCAGTAACTAGGCTACTTCTCCTAACTTGAACCAGTAGGATATGTAACTGTGACACAAGAGCTTGCTTGAGCTAGAGATATCTTGGGTTCTATGTTTTTTCATATCTTCTACCTCGCACATGAGATTTGATTTGGTTAGGCATAGTGATACATCTCTGGTTTATTTTCTATCACGAGGAACCATAGTTATTGATTGATCTCCAAGATCGCAGTTTGTCTAGAGAATGCTGCAGATAAAGCTGTTGCCAAAATTTCTTTTGTTATCTTTTTATCTGATGTTGTCTATTATCCGCTATCATTTGTTCTAAGACTCGAGTGTGTGTGACTTTTTGAAAAAACCAGAATCACAGCGAGATCTGGTCAAAGGTCTTGTTCTATTGAATTGTGCTGGTGGTATGAACAACAAAGCCGTGTTTGACGACTGGAGAATCAAGCTGCTGATGCCATTGCTCTTGCTTATCGACTTCTTACTCAAGCAAAGAGGAATTGCTTCCGCACTCTTCAACCGCGTTAAAGACAGGCATGTCAATAATTCACTTCCTTACCAAGTTACAATATTACCGCTCTGTTTGCTAACTTTGAAAGGATTTTATCGAGAGCTCTAACACATTGATGAATGAACAAAACACAGGGATAATCTCAAGAACATTTTGATAAATGTTTACGGGAACAAGGACAATGTAGATGATACCCTTGTAGAGGTATTACCCGATGTCTCACTCCGATCAAATTAGTGTCTGATGGTTATCTCAATGACAAAGAATCAACAAAATTTGTTTACCTTCTATGTGAATAATGTTATGACAGATTATCGCTGGACCAGCAAACAGCGAAGGTGCGCTTGATGCATTTGTTTCAATCTTAACGGGTCCCCCTGGACCAAACCCGATTAAGCTGATTCCGGAAATAACCAAACCGGTTCTTGTCTTATGGGGAGACCAAGATGGACTAACCCCTCTCGACGGTCCTGTAGGTAAGTACTTCACATCACTTCCGGGTCAGTTACCTAACTTCAACCTCTATGTTCTAGAAGGCGTTGGACATTGCCCACAAGATGATCGTCCGGATCTTGTCCATGAGCGTCTTCTTCCATGGCTGGCTCAACTTTCTTCCACATAGTCTTTATTTGTTCAACCTTGTGCATACACTTACCAGTACCGTGTTTATAAATGTATAACATATTTATTGTTGAGTTTATGCACTATATAGCCAAATTCTACCATTTTATTTCCAAAAAAAAGAGACATGATATCAAAATCTTTATTTAAATCACATGCGAAAAAACACTATTTATATATGGTTTTGCCACTGCATTTTTTTTGTCGATTTTGGCGAAACAATATGGCAACTGCTATCTAGCAAATAAATATTTTTTGTTTCAATTTTTGTTAAACTTTATGGGAAAAAACAGTTTTAAAATGGTATTTGTTCGCTGTAAATTGCATAATTTAGTTATTTCTTGACAGATTTTGTGATGTCTGAATGATGTAATGATGGTAATTCTTACAAGTTTGTAGGCAAGTCGGAGAGGTTGTAAGTTGGGGGAGGAGTTTGTTTTTGGAGTATTACCCAAATAAAATCGATTAACAGAAGCAAAAGTATTTAAACAAGCAATAAACACAAATGTCCTGTTTAAACGTCAAAGCCAAAGTTAAAGTGACGAGGTCTAATAGTGTTGTTTGAGTTGTAGAAAACTCATATGTGAATCAAGGAGACACAAATCTTACCATGATCAACATCTAAGACCTTCTCTTGGCCAGTGTAAACGTTTTAAATAGCAAAAATATTTAATATTATAAATGTTTTGGAGATTATTTTGGGCCAACTACTCCGGTTACCAAAATAAAATTAAAAAACAAAATTTTCTTAAACTAACAGAGTCAATATGAAAGCTAAGTAGCACATTAGCTTGTTTAGTCAAGCTCAATGCCATTGGAGTAAAGAGTAGATGCGAATTGTGGTATTGGAGATAAATGGTAATCATTTTGATAAAATAATAGTTATAAATGTAGAAAGTGACTAGTTGGTTGATGATTGATTGATGGTCCTATAAACTATAATAATTGATATGGTTTTGGTAGATCATAAAAGAGAAATGAGCAGCTAGAAGCTATTTTTGGCCACAAATCTACTATTTGTTGTTGGTTGTTGAATCTTTAAAAGGACATTAATGCCGCAATATCAGCAACATAATGAAGATGATAAATTTTGAATCATAATAGGAGTATTAGTATATTGTAATTATTTTATGGAGGTTTCTGGAGTTTGGCTTGATGAAGTTGATAATAGAAAAGTGAAGAAGAACAACAGGAAGAAAAAAAATACAATGTGAAGATGAAAATGTTCACGTTCAAAGAGATGAATGTTCACGTTAAAAGAAATGAGGTAGAGACAATAATCCATAGAATATTGATCGAATGATGGCAGAATGTTGAGCAAATGATAGAATTGTCTTTAAACTAGTTTCATATGAAAGTTTATCAAAGAGAAAAACGAAAAGTCATAAACTAGAGCTTAAAAGAAAACTTGAGTAAGGACGATGAAATTCTTGCCTCAGAAAGGAAAAAAAACTATCTACTAAAATATGGTTATTTGTGGACTGCAAAGTTTATGTCTTTTGCAAGAAAAATTAGATTAATACCTCCAGTCATTTATGGTATGATCAATTTATGGAATAGCGTGTTTGTATTGCCAAGACAGTTCTATGAAAAGGTGGATTCATTATGCTCTTCATTTCTATGGAATAACAAAAAACCTCGACAGAAGGCGCTAGAGTTGTTTGGAATGATGTTTGTAAACCAAAAGAGAAAGGAAGGCTAGGCATTCGTTTATTGGTGGATTTCGAGATTATGTTTAGACTAAAAAAATCTAAAACTTTTTCACCAATTCATGATCTTTGTAGGTGGCTTGGCTAGGAGGAAATGTCTTTGCACGTAAGAGTTATTGGTTGATGGAAGATTCAAATCGTTTCTCAAAGCCAATCAGAAGCATGTTTCAACCGAAACCTACTTTCCTAGAGTTTATCCATTGTCAAATTGGTAACGGCGAGTTAGCATCCTTTTGGTATGATTCTTGGACAGATTTGGGTCCACTTATATCTTATCTCAGAGCATGTTGACAAAGAAAACTACGGATCCGTCAAGATGCTAAAGTTTTTGAGGCCACACGATCTGGAACATGGATTATACCAACTGCTTGTTCATAGCTGGCTCAGACTGTCCTCATCATTCTCATAACCATAATACCACTTAGTGCATCTCGTGGCCGTGATCTTTTCAGTCGCGAAACGCATCATGTACTTATACTCAAACATTCTCTTCCAAAGCAACTTGGGAGCAGTTACGAGAACATTCTCCACTGGTTTCTTGGTAAAAAATGGTATGGTTTAAGGAGTATGTTCTGAAGATGGAGATTGAAGATGGAGTTGTTTGGAGTATTTCATGTACAATCGAAAGTAGTACATAGAGTAGTACAAGAGGTGATGCATGAAGTTGAGCTGTGCGGTTGCTGACGAGGAGCTCAAGTATTGAGATCCACATGTGTTAGTTGAGCCAGGAAAAAGAAAAAGTTCTTTGTTTGAAGGAAAAGGAAAAGGAATTTTGAAGAATATATTCAAGAGAAAAATAAGGAGAAGATAACGTCAAAAAGAAAACTTGTCGTTATCGATAAATGGATAGATGCTTAGGGTTAAGCAGTGCTCTCTATATGTATAAATAGAGAGGCATGGTGGCTTGAGTGTTTCACGCCTCTTAGAAGAAAAAACACAGAGAGTTTGTAGTACGTGTTGGTGTTGTGGAGATTCCACATAATTTAAGTCTAGGCTCAGGTGGAGTTTAGCTCAGGATTGGGTTATCCTGAAGAATCCATGTTATTGAACAGAGCGGTAAATTAAGAAGTTGTACTTGATTTACGCGTTTGCAAATTGGTTGTATTTGGTTTCTGGTTTTAGTGGATTTGATTTATGGACTTGGTTCTGGGGAGTAAGGAAACCGAACCCTAGTTAACAATTCTCTTGTCTCGTTTATTTTCTGCACTATATCTTGCCTCAAAATGCAAAATGCAAGTGAGGCAAGATATAGTGCAGAAAATAAACGAGACGAGAGAATTGTTAACTAGAGTTCGGTTTCTTTACTCCCGGAACCAAGTCCATATATCAAATCCACTAAAACCAAAAACCAAATACAACCAATTTGTAAACGCGTAAATCAAGTACAACTTCTTAATTTACCACTCTCTTCAATAACATGGATTCTTCAGGATAACCCAATCCTGAGCTAAACTCCACCTGAGCCTAGACTTGAATTATGTGAAATCTCCACCACACCAACACACTTGATCAGCTCAAGCAATAGCAACTACAACAGCAACAACAAGAGCAACAAAGACGCCTTCTTCTCTCAATCAAACTCTCTGTGTTTTTTCTTCTAAGAGGTGTGAAACACTCAAGCCACTGTGCCTTTCTATTTATACATATAGAGAGCACTACTTAACCCTAAGCAACTATCCATTTATCGATAACGACAAGTTTCCTTTTTGACGTTATCCTCTTCTTATTTTTCTCTTGAATATATTCTTCAAAATTCTTTTTCCTTCTCCTTCAAACAAAGATCTTTTTCCTTTTCCTGGCTCAACTAACACATGTGCATCTCAAGGGCTGATTGGTTTTCCCGCTACCATCCGCAAACGCTACGTCTCTATTTTTCCTCCGGACACAAAAACAGAGTTAGTTTTTGAAGATTTCCCTTAAATCCAAGACCATGTCTCTCCATAGGACTTTTCCCCGTATCCAGAAGATGATCTAGCTGATCTGCACCATTATTAAGCATCCTCAATTGCTTTTGTGTCTCTTCAAGCTGAAGTCTAGCTTGTGTTGCTTCTTCTTCTTTCTTCGTTGCATACTATTGTGCTTCAACAACTTAAGCCTTCATCTTGAGTTTTTCCTTAGTCAACAACGAATTTTCTTCAACCAATTTGAGCCAGTCTTCATACATCGTCTTGTAGTTCTTTGAAAACTCTTCATCATTGACGCTCTCAACATCACTGTCACTTTCATCGTTGCCACTCTCAGATGTGGACTTTGCTGCAGGTTATGTTGCAGGATCTGTTGCAGATTCTATTACAGAACTGGATGCAAAAGCTACAAATTCTTCAAGGCTTTTTCATCATTTGAATCAGTGTCAGAATCACTCTTGATGTTAGTCATCGCCTTCTTCTTTTGTTTCAGTAGATTTTCACATTCAGAACGGATATTCCCGAAGCCTTTGCACTCAAAGCACTGAATGTTCTTCGATGAATTGTCAACCTCTTCACTTTTTCTATTCTCTTTCTTTTTCTGCTTGTGCTTCAAGTACTTAGCAAATTGTCTTGGAAACAAGGCCATCGAATCTTTAGCTGATGCACCCTTTTGAAGACCTCCAATATCACTAACTTTCTGCTTTTCTTTTTTCTCATATGCCTTGTTCAACTAAAATGCCTTTATAATCCCAATGAACTCGTCAAAAGGCATTTCATCAAGATTATGAACTTCTTCAACTGCATAAATTTTTGACTCAAATTTTGAAGGCAGTGATCTCTTCAATTTCTGCACCAGCTTCTCATCTTTGTACTGCTTTCCGACAGCAAATGATTCTTTGGATATGTCACACAACTTAACACTAAATTCAGCCACATTTTCCCTTTCTTCCATCCTCAGATTCTCAAACTGTGAAGCCAACATGTCGAGTTTGGTTCTTTTGACGCTAGTAGTTCTCTCAAACATGTTCTCCAATGTCTTTCACGCTTTCTGCGTTGATGCACATTGAGAAATCAGCTTGAAGTTGCTCGAATCAATAGCATTGTAAATCGCATTCTTCGCCTTTGAATTGATTGCCTTTTATTATTAGCAGTCCACTTGTCTCTCAGCTTAAGACTTTCAACTCTTTTATCATCAGTGATCACAGGAGGATTCCAACCAACTTCAATCGCATTCCAACAATCTTCATCAAGACCACTAATAAAAGCTTCCTTATGGACCTTCCAATATCCATAATTTGAACAATCAAGTCGTGGTGGTCTTGTCATAGACGTACCTTCTGGATGTGAATCCATCAGACTCGTTTTCAGGCTCTGTCTCACTTCCTGAACTATCTTTTGTTCCTCACTCTTGATTAACCCGAAACAAGACTAGATCTTTATCGGGAACCCGCTCTGACACCACTTATAAATGCAAATGAGACAAGATATAATGCAGAAAATAAACGAGACAAGAGAATTGTTAACTAGGTTCGGTTTCCCTACTCCCCGGGACCAAGTCCAGAAATCAAATCCACTAGAACCAGAAAGCAAATACAACCAATTTGCAAACGCGTAAATCAAGTACAACTTCTTCATTTACCGCTTTGTTCAATAACATGGATTCATCAGGATAACCCAATCCTGAGCTAAACTCCACCTGAGTCTAGACTTTAATTATGTGGAATCTTCACAACACCAACACGTACTATCGGCAACACCAACACAGGCACGGTGACACCACCACACCAACACACTTGATCAGCTCAAGCAACAGCAATAGCAACAAAGACGCCTTCTTCTCTCAATCAAACTCTCGGTGTTTTTTCTTCTAAGAGGCGTGAAACACTCAAGCCACTGTACCTCTCTATTTATACATATAGAGAACACTGCTTAACCCTAAGCAACTATCTATTTATCGATAAAGATAAGTTTTCTTTTTGACGTTATCGTCTCCTTATTTTTCTCTTGAATATATTCTTCAAAATTCTTTTTTCTTTTCCTTCAAACAAAGAACTTTTTTCTTTTCCTGGCTCAACTAACACATGTGCATCTCAGTACTCGAGCTCCTCGTCAGCAACCGCACAACTCAACTTCATGTATCACCTCTTGTACTACTCTATGTACTACTTTCGACTGGTACATGAAATACTCCAAACAACTCCATCTTCAATCTCCATCTTCATGTTCATCAATACTTTTTTTTACTTGCCTTGCTTTGCTAGCACGTCTACCTACGAGGGACAAACTAAGGTCTTGGAGCATGGATGTTCTTTCTCCTTGTGTTCTCTGCTCTAACGGCATTGAAAGTCATAATCACTTATTCTTTGAATGCGAGTTCTCAACATCAATTTGGCAAACCATAGCATAAAGAAAATATCCTAATCCTCCTAATTTTTCCTCTGCTACTTTTTGGATCCAAAGACAGTCGTAGTCTCGATCGCCAGCCACCATCATCGTCAAGCTCCTCTTGCAATCAGTCGTATCTCTAATTTGGAAGGAACGTAATTCAAGAATCTTTACGACCATCGCCACAACACCAACTACAATCTACCACACCATTGATCGTGCGATAAGAGACCATCTTCTTTCATTCCCAACAAAGAATCTTCACTCTCCTTCTTTTCTTGGATTTTAATTTAGTTGTATTTCTTTTCTCTTGCAATTTGTAATGTCTATCAAACGATATTTCTTTTGGTTCACAATTTTTGTAATGGATATATTAGTTTGTATTTCCTTGAAAAAACACAAAATGGTATAAAATTTTCACATTCATACCAAAAAATATGGTTATTTATTTTATTTTTTGTTGTTGTTGTTAGTTATTCCTTAGTTTTGGGCTTAGGAGTCTCTTTTTCAAGAAGAGGGACTTATTTTCTTGATGGTTGAGCTGCGACTCGGAATTAACACTTTCTCTTAGGGTTATCTTTAGTTTCGAACATCTGAAGGCTATTTTCACCTTGTCTCTTTCATCATCGCAAAAGGGGTTTTGTTGAATCTGGAAGTAACAAGTTTCGGTGGGGTTGGATCTTCGGTATTTTTTGTGATTGCTAAAGTTGGGATAAGTAGTGGGTTGTGTTTACAAGGATTCTGTGAGTTTCAACAAGGTTCTAGGGTTCGATAATGCCGTCTGCGATGGATAAAGCGTTCATGGTGATGGCTTTGGAAGCTGAAGATCGTACTTTTGCTCTTTCGGATCTTCCGGAATACAGTTCTAATGAGAGTAATGTACAAAGCTTGATTGGTAGAATGCTAAATCCAGATTATCAGAAAATGGCAAGCTTGATCTTGGATTTGCCTAGGAAGTGGCAAAAATACGATCGTGTTAAAGTGTGGTACTGTCGAAGGAACGGTTCCAATTTATATTTAAGTATGAGCATGATCTAGTGGAAATTCTAGAAAAGGGGTTCATA
Organism: Pseudoturritis turrita; assembly: GCA_900406555.1. NCBI lineage: Eukaryota > Viridiplantae > Streptophyta > Magnoliopsida > Brassicales > Brassicaceae > Pseudoturritis > Pseudoturritis turrita. Next base: position 326,265 of record OVBL01000202.1, on the reverse strand, counting down.
CATACAATGAATGGGCGTTAGTAACAAAAAGATGGGTGGAACAACCACCGGTGGACTTTCTCCAGTATATTCCGTTGTGGGTTCAGATCCGCAATATCCCAGTCAACCACTATACGGTTAAAGCCATCACTGCCTTTGGCGAGCTCATTGGACAAGTTACGGAGGTAGCTTTTGACCCTTCTAAACCTCAGAATATGGAGTATGTCCGAGTTAAAGTGAAGTTTGATGTGTCTAAACCTCTGAGACGATCCAAAATTGTGATCTTACCAGCTGGACGATCTACCATGCTTTTTTGAGTATGCGAGAGTTAAAAAAAGATGCTACACTTGCCAAAGACTCACTCATGAGCAAGGGGTACGCCTCTGTTCATCAAACAGAAGCAGGAACAAGCTGCAGGAAGAAAGACGTCGGTAATAACCTTAAGAAGGTACTTAGTTTGGTGATTAAGGAATCAGATCCCTTATTTGGTGTCTTAGGAGAAAATCAAGTTGGAGTGGATCCTAACACTGGGAGACCTAGGATGGCGGCAAATGTATTAGAGGGGATGAGACAATATTTGATGGTAGCTAATGGTGATGAAAGGAAAATCATAGAGGAAAGAGTCAAGAAATCAATAAAAGAGGTGGAGAAGGACCCGATGGCTTAGAAGACTGTTTTAAGGCTGGAACCAGTGCCTGTTGGGGTCAATATTTACCCATCTGAAGTTAACAGATGAAAAAATAACTATAAACGGCTCGGTGTCGACAGGGCATCGCGAACACCCAAGCCGAAATCAAATGGCTCGGGTGACACACCGAAAAACAGATCGGGTGCCACAATCCACGGTGGAGATTGGGTCGTGTACCCCGATCCATGATGAAGCAAAAGGGATCGGGTGCGACGACCCACGATGAAGATTGGGTCGTGTACCCCGATCCGTGATGAAGCAAAAGGGATCGGGTGCCACGACCTACGGTGAGGATTGGGTCGTGTACCCCGATCCGTGACGAAGCAAAAGGGATCGGGTGCCACGACCTACGGTGAAGATTGGATCGTGTACCCCGATCCGTGACGAAGCAAAATGGATCGGGTGCCATGACCCATGGTGAAGATTGGGTCGTGTACCCCGATCCGTGACGAAGCAAAAGGATCGGGTGCCACGACCCACGGTGAAGATTGGGTCGTGTACCCCGATCTGTGACGAAGCAAAAGGGATCGGTCGCCACGACCCACGGTACGGCAAAATGGATCGGGTGCCAAGACCCACGGTAGGACAAAATGGATCGGGTGCCACGACCCACAGTGAAGATTGGGTCATGTGCCCCGATCCGTGACAAGGCAAAATGGATCGGGTGCCACGACCCGCGGTGAAGCCATCCAAGCCGTGAACCACGACGCCACCCGAGCCGTGAACCACGATGCTACCCGAGTCAAACATGGGCCTCGGCAACCCGAGCCAAAGCTTAAAGACAGGGAGTTGAACCGAGCTGAGTAAAGGAACGTGCGAGCCGAGACAACGAGCCCATGAATTCAAGCCCATACTAGAGATATGACGAGGTCAAAGCCCATGGTGATAGCCGGCTTTGCTAAAAGGAAATCTCGAGAAATTATGAAATCATCCTTATCTCTTTAGACATTGACTTAGCCGACTGAGACTTGTATAAATAAACATGTACATCTCTGGAGAAAGGGATCCGTAATTTAACCTAGCAAAAACTCTATACTTTTGCTCTCATACGAAAAGCTTTTAAAACAGCTTAATAAAATAACCATCTTTGGATCTTCTGTTTGTGCTTAGTTGGGTTTTATTCAGAAGTTTCAGATCCCTCTAAAAGTCTTAACAAATCTAGTTGTGCGGGTTTCGACTCCCACAATTTGGTGCCGTCTGTGGGGATTCTGAAATTTTCTTACACCGAAAAACCACCGCAAAACCAATCCAAAAGACGATGGCCAACGACGGAGCACAGGACGCTGCTGATGTTAGGAACACCGGCACGGAGGAACAGACGAACCAATCTGAGAACATCGGGGAGACTCCGACAACACTCACGGAGATGAAGGCCATGCTGGAGATGCTGCTCAAGAAGGCGGAGGAACAAGACAAGCTGAACAGCACGATAACGGGCGAGCTGAAGGCCTTCGCAACGACGAGCTGAACCCGAGGGGTGGGATCAGGTCTGGACCCAGCGAGGCGAATCGAAAGATGCCTCAACCCAACGGCCTTAGATTTATCAACCCCGATCAACCCACTGAGAACCTGTTGTGGATTTCCACCACTCCATCAAAGCCCAGCAAACATGGCTTCCGGAACGCAAAGAGTAGGTGACACACCAAGGGAGGACGAGCCGGCCCCAATCATCAACCTAGAAGAGGAGAATCAAGTAGAGCACAATACGGAGAGCCGTAATGAATCCGAGCCCCCAACAGCAGCTGGCCCAACCCAAACCGAAAGATGCGAGGCCATCCCAGAAGAAGATCAAAAGTTAACCGAGGAAGAGAACATCCTCTGGGCCGAGCAAGTACAAATCGATGGGGAGCGAAGAGCAGGGATCCAAGCCCAGAAAGAGGGGGTGGCTGCAATGCGCGCGGATATGGACCGAGCAGCCGCCGACATAAAGGCGGTTCGATCTATGATGCAGAAAGCAATAAGTAAGGTGCCCGAAATAGATCACGTTTTGGAGGAAACAGATAACACTCCATTCACGGCATGGATCTCCGGTGCGAGAATTTCACGATCCAGGGAAGATGAAGGTTCCGATTTACGAAGGAAAAACCGACCCAAAAGAGCATCTAACGGCTTTTTCCATAGCCATGGGTCGCTCTAACTTTAAAGAGAGTGACAGGGATACCGGGCAGTGCCTCCTCTTCGTAGAACACCTCAAAGGCCCGACACTCTAGTGGTTTTCCAGACTCGAGAGGAATTCCATCGACAACTATAACCAGATATCCACAGCATTGCTGAAACATTATTCCATATTCATGGATCCCGGAACTTCAGATACCGATCTATGGACCCTTGCTCAAGGGTAGAACGAAACCCTCCGAAGCTTCGTCCGAAGATTCAAAGCCGTCATATCCAAAGTAAAAGGCCTGAGTGATAAGGCGGCCCTGCTGGCTTTAAAAAAGAGCACTTTGGTTCAATTCCAATTTCCACAAAGAGATTGCACTAAACGCACCCACAACAATACAAGACGCGATGCACCGAGCCGCAGATTTCATAACCGAAGAAGAGGAGATGAAGATCCTCACTGAAAAATATGGAAAAGTAAAACCACCAGGCCACCCTCCCCAAGCTTCGAATTCTTCAAACAACAAGAGAAGCAACCAAGGTTTCAGTTATGTCCAGCACGAGGGAGGTTTTCGAGGAGCTCACAATTATCAAATTGATGCTCTTGGATACGGATGAGGAAGAGGCCGAGGCCGCGGAAGAAATTCATGGAGCACATGGACCAAAAGCGACAGTTCCTATGACAAAATGGCTTACTGCGAGCACCATCACATATACGGGCATTCCATTGTAAACTGCCGCATTCTCGGTCTAAAACTTGCCAAAAAATTAGCGGCCGGCGAACTTGGAGGAAACATCAGCCTCAAGGATTTCGAGATGGAAGTAAGTACATACAAACACGACCATACGAAGGAAGATCTGTATAAACGTGATAGACGAGATGACGAGGCACCACCTTCCGGATCAAGAAGGTGAATAAACATGATAATGGGAGGATCTCACTATTGCTCGGATACTGTCTCATCGATCAAAGCATTCCAACGACGGACAGACGTTAGCATCAACTGGTCCAAACCCTCGAAGTTCCCAAATGATGTGATCTCATTTGAGGAAAGAGAGACGATCGGAATCGACAGGCCACACAACGACCCTCTCGTAATCGAATTGATTATCAATGATTGCGACATAGCATGCGTATTGGTAGACACCGGCAGCACGGTGGACGTAATCTTCCTCGAGACACTAAAAAGAATGAATGTCGACCTATCCAAAGTGGTATCAACCCCGAAACCATTGACTGGATTTTCCGGGGAAACTACAATGACTACAGGGATGATCAAACTTCATGTCCGAGCTGCCGAGGTGACAAAAATCGTCGAATTTTTTGTGGCTGATCACCCAGCAATCTACAACGTCATTATAGGGACCCCCTGGTTGAATTCTATGCGCGCTGCGGTTTCAACGTATCACCTCTGCCTGAAGTTCCCCACCCCAAACGGAGTAAAGACAATTCGTGGAAACCTAAAGGAGTCTTGCGTCGCCGCGCACAAGCTCAGAAATCCGGTGACCGACCCAGTGGAAAATTCGAAGTGCAAGAAAATGAAGACCGGCGGAGAACCGGTCAAAGAACTTTCCAAACTCTTATAGCAATTACAGATTACGGAGGATCGCGAAGAAGAAGTAACTAAGCCAACGTGCGACCCCGTAATACCAGTTTGCATCGACGACAAACATCCGGAGCGATGCGTGGAGATTGGAGCAGCAGTAGACGGAAAGATCAGGAAGACCTCGTTTCGTTCTTGAAAAAGAACGTGAACACTTTTGCCTAGGCAGCGGAGGATATGCCCGACATCGATATCGGCATAACAAGCCACGAGCTAAATGATGACCCAACATTCAAACCAATGAAGCAGAAAAGGAGAAAGCTCGGGCCAGACAGAGCCAAAGCAATCAACGAAGAGGTAGAATGACTTCTGCGTATTGGTTCGATAAATGAAGTTAAGTACCCGGACTGGCTGGCTAATCTGGTAGTAGTCAAGAAGAAGAATGGAAAATGGCGCGTATGCGTGGACTTCACCAACCTGAACAAAGTTTGTCCAAAAGATAGCTTTCCCCTTCCACAGATCGATCACCTAGTCGAAGCAACAGCAGGGAACGCACTCCTCTCGTTCATGGATGCCTTCTCAGGTTATAACCAGATCCTGATGAACCCTGACGTTCGGGAGAAAATAGCTTTTATAACAGATAGCGAATATACTGCTACAAGGTGATGCCGTTCGGCCTGAAAAATGCCAGAGCAACGTATCAGCGACTGGTGAACAAGATGTTCGCTGATCAACTCGGAAGGAAAATGGAGGTATATATAGACGATATGCTGGTAAAATCACGTAGCTCATCTCGAGGAATACTTCTCACAGTTGAACTTTCACAACATGAGGTTAAATCTGACAAAGTGCAGATTCGCGGTTACGTCGGATGAATTCCTCGGATACTTAGTCACTCACCGTGGCATTGAAGCAACCCCTAAGCAAATCAACGCGCTTATCCATATGAATTCTCCAACAACGAAAAGATAAGTGCAAAGACTTACCGGGAGGGTAGCTGCACTTAACAGATTCATCTCACGATCCACCGACAAGTGCCTGTCTTTCTACGATACTTTGCGAGGGAACAAGATGTTTGAGTGGACTGATAAATGCGAAGAGGCTTTTCAACAGCTGAAGAAATACCTGGCTAAACCTCCAGTTCTCGCAAAACCAGTGGCAGGAGAGCCGCTTTTTCTGTACACCACGATCTCTGCCACGGCAGTAAGCGGCGTGTTGATTCGAGATGAGCACAGGGAACAGAAGCCAATCTTTTACGTTAGCAAAACCCTTACAGACGCCGAGACGAGGTACCCATAAATGGAAAATTTGGCATTATCTATCATAATGTCTGCAAGGAAACTAAGGCCTTACTTCCAGTCACACTCAATCGTGGTCCTGAGTATATTCCCGATAAGATCCGTTTTGCACAGCCCAAGTCAATCAGGAAGACTAGTAAAATGGGCGATCGAGCTAAGCGAATATGATATCGAGTATCGCGGGCGCACATGTGCAAAATCTCAAGTCCTAGCCGGTTTCCTTATCGAACTTCCTGAAGAGAGCACTGACTATGAAACACCAAATCGGCCTTGGCAACTTCACGTCGACGGCTCATCCTCCAAAAGTGGTTCAGGTGTGGAGATACGTTTAACCTCTCCAACCCGCAAAATTTTGGAACAGTCATTTTGCTTGGGTTTTCGCGCATCCAATAACAAAGCGGAATACAAAGCCCTCATCGCCGGGATGAAACTCGCGGGTGGCCTGACGATCGAATGGTTTCACATATTCTGTGATTCCCAGTTGGTCGCAAATCAATTCAGCGGCGAATATGCAGCCAAGGATGATCGAATGGAAGCTTACCTAAAGATAGTCAAAGAATTGGCTGCACGATTCAAATAATTCCACGAGGACAGAACACTTCGGCAGACGCACTTGCAGCCCTTGCATCGACTTCCGATCCGGACCTAAAGAGAATTATCCCAGTAGAATTCATCCAGCACCCAAGCATCAATCTTTCCAACATAGTGAACGCCATAACTTGTTTGAAAGCAGCTAAGCAGGCGAGAGAAGTCACAAGTGGGCAGGAGGAGACAGTCGAAATACAGGAGGAACCCGTAAACAAACCACCCACCGAGCTCGATATTGCTCCAATGGAAGAGGACATTCTCAAAGAATTGCCAATCATCGAAAGCAACGACGACCCTGTTGTCGAATCACAACCCAATGAAGAAACAAGCGAGGTCAACAAGGAAGGAGAATATGGCTGCGACAAGAAGTGGCTCGACGCAATCAGAGAATATATATACGATGGGGTCTTACCAACTGAAAAGTGGGCAGCTCATAAGCTTCGAGTCCAGGCAGCTCGTTAAGTTTTACTTGACGGAAATGTCTTTACGTGGAGATTCTCGGGACCATTGTTGAGCTGTGTAGAAGGAATGGATGCAAGGAAAATAATGGAGGAAGTTCACAACGGTTCGTACGGCAATCATTCAGGAGGGAGAGCACTAGCAATAAAAGTCAAACGTCACGGTTATTATTGGCCGACGATGATCAAAGACTACAAAGAATTATCAGCCAAATGCGAGAAATATCAACGCCACGCGCCAATGATTCACCGATCCACAGAAGTACTTTCATCAATCTCATCACCATATCCATTCATGCGATGGTCCATGGACATCGTCGGGCCACTGCATCCCTCGAAGCAGAAGCGATTCCTGTTGGTTTTGACAGATTATTTTTCGAAATAGGTCGAAGCCGACTCATACGCTAGGATTAGAGACGCACAAGTGGAGGCCTTCGTCTGGAAGAATATCATATGTCGGCATGGAGTACCATACGAGATCGTGACGGATAATGGCTCGCAGTTCATTTCTAATCGTTTCGAAGCTTTATGCGAAAAATGGAAGATCCGACTTAGCAAGTCCACTCCAAGGTATCCACAAGGAAACGGTCAAGCATAAGCAATCAATAAAACAATCCTTGATTGTTTGAAAAAGCGCCTTGATGAAAAGAAAGGACGCAGAGGGAGTATTGTGGTCTCACCGCACAACTCTGAGACGAGCAACTGGTGAAACCCCATTTGCCCTTGTCTACGGAACGGAATGTGTCATTCCACCAGAAATACACTTTCCTGGAGTTCGCCGCATACTCCTTCCAGAACAAGAAGGACTCAACCACCTATTACTGCTTGACGAATTAGATTTAATCAATGAAAGACGAGATCATGCCTTAATCAGGATCCAGAACTATTAGAACACAGCAGCAAAATACTACAACTCCAACGTTCGAAGACGAAGATTCTACATAACTCTCTCCAACATCGATTTTCTAGTCTTAGAACGTGCCTTAGTCATGCACATCTTGAGTGGGCTCTCCGAGAAATTCGACAACATCATCAACGTCATAGGTCACCGCTTCTTTCATACTCTGAGACTCGTTTGATGCTTCTCATGGAGGGGGAACGTCCAAGAAGCATGCTCGGATCTCTCCAGGACAGACGCATAATTCATCCTCTTCTAACGTGTTATTCTCTTCCTCGGATCAGCCACAAAACCAACTGCCTCAGCAACTGCAACAACAACAACTCGGGTCGTGGCTATCGTAACAATTCCGGTCGTGGTGGACGCAACAACCATGGTCGAGGTCGCAATAACTACAACTATTGGTCGTACAATTCCCCGCAACAGCTACCTTGGTTTTAACCAGCGATGCAACCGTACCCTCCAACGTATTCAATGTGGTCTCCACATTCCGTATATGGAGCTCCTTCACCGTATGCTCCTTTGGGTTTTCATCAAACCCCCGATCAACCAGTCCTCTGCCTATACGGGTCCTTCCTCCGCTAGTATTCTCAATCCACACCCACCACGTCCTCACACTGAAGCCCACATGATGCACGCGACACCACAATTACAGTTGGCTCACACGTTCAGCACCATGAGCTTACCGGACCCCTCGGACTCATCTTGGTACATGGACATGGGTGCTACCAATCAAGTCACGTCGCAGCCAGGTACGCTATGTTTCCTTTTTAATAAAAGCAATATTTCTCTTCCTTTTGTTACTGTCGGTAATGGGTCTTTTGCTCGCACCACCAACATGGGCCATGGTCTTCTCCAATCTAATGTCCCCAATAAACCTCTTCACCTCCGCAATGTCCTTGTGTGTCCTACAATGATCAAAACTTTGGTCTCCATTTTCCGTTTTGTTACTGATAATAATTGCGCCGTTGAATTTGATCTGTTTGGTTTTTGTGTTAAGGATCTTCCCACGAACACCAAGTTGCTCCGATGTAATAGCACGGTCTCCTTTATCTCTCTCTCTCTGCTTGCTCTCATCTCCACCGCATCTACAGATACGTTGTAATAAGACTGACATGACGAATTTGTGTCATGCATGTCAATTGGGTAAACATGTTAAATTGCCCTTTGTTTCTTCCTTTTCAGTTGTTTCTAAACCGTCTGAGATCATTCACTCTGATGTATGGACGTCTCCTATCCCTAGCATCAGTGGACTCAAATATTTTGTTATATTTATTTATGATTTTAGTCAATTCGTATGGATTTACCCTCTTCATCGTAAAAGTGACCTTTTGGCAAGTATGTTCACTTTGCAGCCTATGTTCGGACACACTTTGGAACTGAAACCAAATCTCTACAATGCGACAACGATGGTGAATACAATAACAAACCACTTCGTGAGTATTTGGCAACACACAACACCGTGTTTCGCTTCTCTTGCCCCTACACATCCCAACAAAATGGTAGAGCCAAAATAATACTTTGTACTATTGTCAGCATGGTTCGTACTCTTCTCACTCAAGCCTCTATGCCACCATCTTATTGGGCTGGAGCACTTCACACCATCTCTCATCTACTTAACATACTACCTTCTACCGCCATTCACCATGAGGTACCCTATGCCAAGCTCTTTCGCCAACCAGTCACATACACACACCTTCGAGTCTTTTGCTCTTTGTGTTATCCGAATCTACTGCCTACGTTTTCCCATAAGCTTGCTCTTCGATCCACGTCTTGTGTTTTTCTTGGCTATCCAATGGATCATCGAGGATATCGTTGCCTCGAGATTAATACGAATTGGATTATCTTGTCTCGCCACGTTACCTTTGATGAGACTAAGTTTCCATTCGCAGAGATCACTCCCACCGGTCTTGTTCCTCCAGCATCAGCAACACTTCCGCCTATTGTTTCTCTGGTAGATTTGATCCCTCTAGCCTTTGCTCCTTCGGATGCTCCTGTGCCTACGGCTCCTACACGAGCTCCACCAGCTCCACCATCTCCGCCTGCACCACCTGTACATGTTTTTGTACCATCTCCTTCATATGCTGCTGTACCGCCCACTAACACTCACTCAATGACCACCAGAGACAAACATGGCATTTCCAAACCAGGTACAACGTCTATCCCTCCATACCACAGTCGTCTCTCCACTACCATCATCTCATGTTCAGGTAGCAAAATACCCTAACTGGACTCCAACAATGGATGAGGAATATAATGCTTTTATTAAAACGGGAACGTGGTCCCTGGTACCACGACCCAAGAATACTAATATCGTTCACTCTATGTGGTTGTTTAGGCACAAATTTAATGCAGATGGCAAACTTGCTCGGTACAAAGCTCGTCTTGTTGCAAATGGAAAGTCACAACAACAGGGGATTGATTGTGATAAAACTTTTAGTCTAAGTCGTGAAACCAGCTATAATTCGAGCAGTTCTTTGTGTCGCCACCTCCCATTACTGGCCTTTACATCAACTCGACGTGAAACATGCATTCCTGAATGGTGAACTTAAGGAAATGGTGTACATGTTTCAACCACCATGTTATCATGATCCCTCTAAACCCGATCACGTATGCCTTCTTCACCGTTCAATTTATGGTCTTAAACAAGCACCTCGTGCACGGTACACTCGCTTTGCTTTTTTTGCTCGCCCCATCGGATTTCGACAAAGTCTCTCCGATCCATCTCTCTTTATTCTCAATTGCGGCACATACACAGCCTACTTGTTACTCTATGTTGATGACATTGTGCTTACTGCCTCAGTTTCATCTCTTCTTCAATCGACCATTGCTTCTCTCTACTCTGAATTTGCCATGACAGATCTCGGCCCTCTTCACCACTTTCTCGGCATCACTGTCACACGCAATGCACAATGTATGTTTCTTCACCAACAAAATTATGCTGCGGACCTTCTTCATCGTGCCAAAATGACCGGTTGCAATCCGTGTCTCACTCCCGTTGATACCAAGTCCAAGCTTGCCGCCGATGACACGCCTCCTATGTCAAATCCAACTTTATATCATAGCTTGGCCGGTGCTCTTCAGTATCTTACGTTTACTCGACCATATATCTCTTATGATGTGCAGCAAATTTGCCTCTTTGTGCATGATCCTAGAGAATCTCACTTCAATGCTTTGAAACGTATTTTGCGCTACATCAAGGGATCTATGTCTCATGGACTTCAACTTTATCGCACCTCTCTCACAAATCTGGTTGCTTACTCTGATGCTGACTAGGCTGGATGTCGCACGACTCGATGCTCTACTTCCGGCTATTGCGTGTTTCTCGATGAGAATTTGATATCGTGGTCATCAAAGCGCCAATACACGATCTCTCGCTCAAGTGCCGAGGTCGAGTATCGCGAAGTAGCTAATGCCATTGCTGAACTCACTTGGCTTCGAAATTTGTTTGGTAAGCTCGGTATTATATTGAATCGCGCATCCGTGGTCTTCTGTGACAATGTTAGTGCTGTCTACATGTCTTCTAATCCTGTTCAGCACCAATGCACTAAACACGTGGAGATTGACATTCATTTTATTCGAGAAAAGGTTGCTCTAGGTCATGTCAAGGTCCTTCACGTCCCGTCACCTCGCCAATATGATGATATCTTCACCAAGGGACTTCCTGTCACTTTGTTCGAAGATTTTCGTTCCAGCCTGAGCATCCGAAAACCTCCAGCTCCGACTGCGGAGGAGTGTTAGAATATAGGAATATAGAATATTTTCTTATTGTTGATAATGACAAATATGTAAAGAGATTACTTGTAGAGCATTCCTCTTATGTCTATATAAGCCTTGTGTCAATAACATAATTCTCCACAGAGATTCATATTATTTACAAGATAAACAAAGAATTTTGCAACAAAGCTATAGTCTTTGGTCGGAGTTAACCAACCGCAAAACCGTGAAACTATTTTCCTACGCCAAATTGAGTTTTTAATGTCGTAGCCACTCTTCATAAATGATCCACATTGAGTAATCATCCATACTTAATAGTATCTGAAACCCAAACGCAAAACTTAATATATGAATCAAACTGAGCTTTCCTGGAGAAAAGGTAATGTTTTTTTCTTGTTTCTACTTGTTTTCCTACCTTTAAGCATTTACAATCACAAATGTTTCCATACCCCACGTCGGATAACATAAATAATCAATGATCTTAATAGCTTCACTATTCTTCGGTTGGGTTGCAACAGGTGTTAAAAAGAATGTTAGAAGAACAGAAAACTGCAAAGATCCGAAAAGTTTGTCAATTCAAAGTTTGTCTCGTATCGATCTGTATTATAAATATAGCTTTTTGGATATAGATTTTTGGTTTTCCCATCCCATTATTGTAATGAAGTTCAACCAAGCAAATTTGTTTGAGATATACATAGTTTTTCGGTTTTCGTATCCCATCATTGTAATGAACTTTGACCGAGAAAATCTGATTGAGATATATGATGAATATCACCAACATGAACTACATATAACTTGATCTTTCAAATAGTGATTTGCAGGATGTTCTCCTTTAGTATCACTAGGGTTTAGCCCGCCGGGCATGAATAATTTTTTTTATTTAGTTAATCTTTAATTGTTATGAACCCATTAAATGGATGCTTATTATAGGCCCATATTCTAGAATGTTCTAAACTTGTTCTCCAAGTTATACTTTCTCTCCAAACTATTGTATCCCTATATATACTCTTTGTTATTCATGAAATAAGACACATCTCATATTTTCTCTTATCTCTCTTCTTTGTTTATAACACGTTATCAGCACGGAACCCTAGCCGTCTGAACTAAAAGAGATATCTGCACAAAACTCTAGCCGCTTAAAAACAACAAAAAGCAAATCGACGTCGCAATATTTTTGCATGCTATGAGCAGTTGATATTATGAATAAGAAAGAGGATCATAAGAAAATTCTATTGAAAAGTGTACACAAAGTAATGATTGGCCAAAATAGAAAGGAAAAAATAGACGTATAATCTCTTGCAGAAAAATATTTGGACCAGTAGTCCGTGCACCTGAAGTGTAAAACCAGTGGAAGACAAATGAGTCTTTGTGTGAAAGAATAGTGAAAATAGTGAAATTGTGAGATATAAATCACATTTGGTTGAACAAAGATTATCACAAAGACAAGGAATGTATTATGAAGAGATGTATTCTCTTGTGGTGGATGCAATACTTTTAGCTATCTTATAAGTCTGACAATAAGAGATGGAACACTGGATAATGACATTTACGTGCAATCTTCGAAGGATATAAATATAAAGGATATAATTCCTGAAGGATTAATGATATCAGAGTTATGTTCTCCGGAACTCTACTCGATCGAATGAAAAGAAAATATGTAGCATGGGGGTGTAATCATGTAAATTTATATCCATGAAGATTTATGAATAGATATTGATCAAATGGAATTTTTATATTGAACATCATCAAAACTCCGGCAGAGTTATCACGAGTAGTACGATGACAATAACATACGATAAAGACCATTGTATAATGATATTTATATGAACGTCCCAGAAGGATTTAAACTGCCAGAAGCACACTCATTTCGTAAAAATTTCGGGCATACCAGATTTCTGTGAAGAATCAGATTTGTACGAATCTCGGACAAAAACAGTTCGTGCGAATTTCGGGCAGAATCCGTTTCGTGCGAATTTCGGACAAAATCTGAATATCACTGCATAATATTAAATCGATCTCTTTATGGATTAAAATAATAATGGCGTATGTGGTATAATCGCCTCAGTGAGTACTTAATAAGGAGAAGGCTATAAGAATGTTCTTATTAGTCCATGCATATTTATAAGGAGATTTGGGAAATGATTTGATGATTTGAACATCATTGGAACTCCTGAAGAGATTTTGTATACACTGAAATATTTGAAGAAAGAATCCAAGATGAAAGATCTTGTAAAAACAAAGTTTTGTTTGGGATTACAAATTGAACATCTAGCGAAAGAGATGATATATTGAGAGATCCTTGCAGGATTCTAGATAAAAAAGCTCACATATTGTTGGTCCGGAAGTACCTGTTAGAAAAATTTGTTGATCTTTTCAATGATTGAAAGATGTGATTTTCTATGACAAGAAGGAAAGTCAAATTAGTAACTTTTAAAAGATGAGCATGAATAGCTCGTATGTACAAGATAAATGTTTAAGATATTGTATGTAAAAGAGAATTTGAACCTGAAGTTCAAATGGGTCAATAAATGATCTTTTATGTGAAATGGATGTTATGGACTAGAAGTTCAATGATCCGAGAAATTATAAGATACTCATACGAGTTTGGTCATTAAGGTTATGCTTATATTAATTTCCAAAAAGATAGCATGTATGATCGGAATTCATCTCCTGAAGAAGATGTTTCTGAGGGGGAGAAATATAATGATGTGCGTGGATGTACTATTTTTCCCTTATCATAGTTTTTATCCCATAGGATTTTTCTATGACAAGGTTTTTAACGAGACATCAAAGAATACGCAAATGATAGACACTTAAAAAGGAATGTTATAATGATATATCAAGGTCTATCAATCTCCCAAATGAATGGCAATGTCATACATTAATGATATGGAGAGAAACAAAGAGAATGATCAAGATGGATCATCTGAAATACTCATGAGTTGCAGAAGAATGACGATGTACACGTTCTACAGATCGTTCAAGCGAAACTTTGGTGGACTTATTTTTCAAGACACTTTCAACTGTTAGTTTCAAGAAACAAGTTCGCGTCATCACATCGATCTCAAGTTATTCACTCATCAGAGGGAGTAAAAGCGCGTTGCACTCTTTTTTTCTTAACCATGGTTTTGTCCCAATTGGGTTTTTCTGGTAAGGTTTTTAATGAGGCAGCATCTTATGCGCATTAGGAAATACTTTTACTATAATAGCATCCAAGGGGGAGTGTTATGAACCCATTAGATGGATGCTTATTATAGGCCCATATTCTAGAATGTTCTAGACTTGTTCCCCAAGTTATACTTCCTCTCCAAACTATTGTATCCCTTTATATACTCTTTGTTATTCATGGAATAAGACACATCTCATATTTTCTCTTATCTCTCTTCTTTTTTATAACATTAATTTAATTTTAACTAAACTCGATATTTTTGCCGATATTGTTTTTGTGTTGTATGCTTTTTTTTTTTTTTTTGAAGACAATGATTGAATTATAGTGAATTAAGATGATTATAAATAAGGAAAATTACACTCTATATTAGTCTTTACACCTATAATCAACTATCTAACATCATATAAAATATAATATAGTAACTAGCATTTAGCCCACCTAAAATTTCGATTTTACCCTTAATGAAAAATAACAAAGACTCATAAACGTAGTTAACTATGTTCGGAAATCGAAATAGTTAACTATGTTCGGAAATTAATAGGTAACTATGTTTCTGATAATAGTTAACTATGTGTTATTTTTCCATTATGCAAACTATAATAAGTAACTACGTTCTGAACGTAGTTAACTATGTTTGTTTAAATAAGTAACTATTATAACAATATTTTCATTTAGTCTACTATGTCATGAAATTAGATAATTATGCTCTGAAAATAGTTAATTATGTTTTTAAATTGGTAACTATTTTATGAAAATAGTTAACTATGTTTTTAGATAGTTACATGGGTAATTTCGTCCAGTTTTGTTTCTCTCTGCTATTTACATATTTCCGAAAATTGAACTGCTACTTTTCCAATTATCTCTCTCAAAAGTAATATTCAGCTAACTAAGCCTATAAATAAAACTATATAAAGTTATAAACGATTTTTTTTATCTCACACATTTTTGTAAGCATTTTTTTCTAAATAAATGTTTTCTGAAATTTTGTTGTGTCAAAAATGAAAAACCAGAACTGCAATTTAACAGTGACTAAAGAGAAAAATATACTATATATCACGCTCGGATATATTTCTTTCTTCTTAATATAGGGTGTGAATGGTAAGGAAAATATGTATTAGAGGGCAAAAATAAAACTTCTTCAGTTTTGTAGAGAATAAATTTCTTTAGTTTTCACTTCATCTCCAACTTTTTGAGAGGAATTCACATTTTTAATAACTCAACTCGAAAATTGTATAATCTCTATACACACACTATATAGACCATGTATGGGATGGGGTGGTTCTAGTAATGTCTCGTATAGAAAATTGTTCATCAGATGTGACCGGACCAGTAGTAGAAACGCTCAACTCTTGGCATTTCCCCATTGTCTCGCTTGGCCTAAGCGTCATACCTCTTGGAACTGTCGACCATGGTACGGCCTTTAGCTCGGGTGCTCAAAGCTCCTTAACTCTCCAGAAAACATCCATTAAACAAAACATCATATCTTGCCCCTAGCTGTTTAGGGGAAGACATTGTATCCATTATTGAAGTTTTCCTCTCTCTCTCTCTCTCACTCTTTTATTTCAAAAGCCACGAAAATGTCCTAACTTCTTTCACACGTCTGGTTTGGAACATGAGGCTTTGGAGCTAAACAACATGAGGAACCTTGGACAAAGACTAGAATACGGTATTTAGAAAATGTCTTTTATTTTATATCTATGAGACTATTGTGTCCATTATTGAAGTTGTCCACTCTCTCTCTCTCTTTATTTCAAAAGCCATGAAAAAAACCCTAAACCCTTTCACACGTCTGATGTGGAACATGTGGGCTTTGGAGCTAAACAACATGAGGAACCTTGGACAAAGACTCTCGTATATTCTCCTCGCTAAACGATAAGTCTATCATTTCGCCTCGTAAATACTTGTCGTATGAGGGAAGATCGAAGTGGCCATGTCCACACATCGCCATTAGTATCACTTTTGCTTCTCCTGTTTCTTTGCATCGGAGAGCTTCTCTTATGGTTGCAGCAATGGCGTGAGTCGGTTCTGGTGCCGGTATTATCCCTTCTGTTCTCGCAAACTGAATAGCACCTGCAATAAAATCAAACCGGAAAGTTGGTATTACCGTCCAATGTACTCTCTAAAAAGTGCGCAATTAGAAAATGGAAAGTTAATAAAAGGTAATTTGAAGAATTGAGATTCGAGGAATTGCGATTTGGCAAAGAGCCACCTTGGAAACACTCGATTTGAGGAATTGAGATTGCTTCCATGAAACCTTGCTCATAAACATGTGAGATCAAGGGTGCCATCCCATGGTACCGTAATCCACCTGTCAAAAACCATAGACAAAGCAACAAATTAACCGAAAAGAAAAATGAATAAAGAAGCTTTAAATTCGAACCAAGAACCAAGGATCAAAAATCAAGAACCAAGAATTCAAGAGAACAAGAAATCAAGAATCTAGAGTCAAGAATCAAGAAGCAAGGATCCTGGATTTAAACCTTAATTAGCATACCGGCATGGAAAAAACCACAAAAAGCCGAAAAGAAAACAAGAAAAGAAGAATTCAAGAATCAAGAATCCAAGAGCTGGAGAGCCTTAGGTTTAGTTTGTTTAAGATCTTGGGTTTAAAACTCTATATATTACCTGCGTGGATAGGATCAGGAATGAAGTCATGTCCTAAAGTATGCATCTTCATCAAAGGAGTCAATCCAGCAGTATCACCGAAATCATAAGCGTAAACCCCTTTGGTCAAGGAAGGGCAAGCCGAGGGCTCAACCGCTCTTATAACAGGATTGATTTTGCCTCTGAGTTTCTCCCGGATGAAAGGAAAACTCAAACCAGCAAAATTCGATCCTCCACCGGTACACCCTATGATCAAATCAGGCGTTTCGCCAAAATCTTCCATTTGCTTGATGCTTTCTTCTCCAATAATCGTCTGATGTAACAACACATGGTTCAATACACTTCCTAGGCAGTATTTTGTATCCTCGTTTCTCGATGCAACTTCGACAGCTTCAGAAATCGCAATGCCTAAACTTCCCGGACTTGATGGATCGGATTGTAGGATTCTTCTACCCGCCTCAGTGAGATCCGATGGCGATGGATGAACCTTTGCACCCCAAGTTTGCATCATTAACCGGCGATATGGCTTTTGATGATAAGAATTCGCCACTTGCCATACCTATAATGTTGGAATAACAAGGAGTAAATTTCAAGATATCACTGCAAGAATCTAACTCTTTATGCTTACTTCGCAGTCAACGCCAAATAGACTAGAAGCAAAGGCTAACGAACTGCCCCATTGACCAGCCCCGGTTTCCGTCACAACGTTCTTGACGCCTTCTTTCGCATTGTAATAAGCTTGTGGAACAGCTGTGTTGGGTTTGTGTGAACCAGCTGGGCTACCACCTTCATACTTGAAGTAAATCCTTGCAGGTGTCTGAAGTAACTTCTCCAATCTCTTTGCTCTAAAATCAAAGCAAGAACAATGAGAAATTCGTCTAAACTAAGAGAGACACTTCACCTAAACTCATAGATTCAGACTCTGTTTTGTGAAGAACAGAATCATAAGGGCAAAAAACAAGAACCTGATTAGAGGAGTTGGACGCCAGAGTTTATAGATTTCAAGAACTTCTTCAGGAATATCAATAAACCTCTCTAATGTTGCTTCTTGTTTAATCAACTCATTAGGGAAAAGATGAGACAAATCTTCGGGTTTGATCGGTTGGAAAGTCTTGGGATGCAACGGTGGAGGAGGCTTTACAGAAAGATCAGCAACAAGATTGTACCATTGAGTTGGAATTTCAACAAATGATGATTTGTTGTGATTAGATCTCAAAGCTGCTTTTGCTCTTAATCTAAATCCATTTGCTTGATTTGATTTTCTTTTCAGAGTTAAGTAACTCAATCCTTGGTAATCACCTAATCAAAACAAAGAACAACAACTAAAAAACAGATAAAACCCAGGAAAAAGAAAATCGAGTTTTTTGACAAATGAGTCTATGGGAAAATTATACTATTTACCTGTAAAGACTGATTTGGTGAATGGGTTTGGAGGCAAAAGCAATTGAGAGGCCATTTCAGTTTCAAGAAATACGAATTAGGGATTTTATCGAAGTTAATAATACTTTTGACTTCTGAGCTTTGAAGATGAGAGTGAGAAAACTCCACAGATCGGTGAAGCAATTTTAATAAATGACTCCAAATAAGACTTCCCGGCACCCAACGTTATCTCACTATTTAAATATTATTTCGTTTTGTCTTCTTCTCTTTTTTCCCTAATATTTTTGTTTTTGGCATCGATCTTTAATGCCAATTGGAATAACTAACAACTTTTTTTTCCCCCTCTCAATAATTAGATTGATAAGAGAATAGAGTATTCATTACAATAAAAGACAAAGAACTAAGAAAATCACACGGGACATAATAGCTAGATACTAACACAAGGTTAAACTGTAGCTATCATAAAGTGATTCTGCAACCACAAAGGAAAACCTGCTACGATATATAATTGAAATCGATCATCAATGGTAACACTTTGAGTTATAAGGAATGAACCTAAATTCCTTTGCCTATTTTTCAACTCAAGTTTCCATTCCAAAAAATTAACTAAACGGTTCAAAATGAGGGAAGAGTGAAATTTGAAAGAAGGCCAAGCATGGGCCTATTCACTGCACCCACAAGATCTTTGGACTCAGCTCCAAAAACAACTTTTGTAACCCTTAAACTCTTCATACTCTCAATGGTCCAAAGCCAACTTTCCAAATGAGCATCCAACTTACTGGAAATAGCAATGAAGGATCATCGGCTATGAAGCAGAACAGCTCCATTCTCATCAGACAAAATCCAAGATGCACCACCTAAGCTTTTAACTTTGCTCCAAGATGATCCAATATTACACTTCACCCAATCCTTAGGTGGGTAAGTCCACTCATTGTGTCTCATCCCATAAGCTATTTTAATGGATAGGCCTTCTAAAGTATCCAGATCATGGGTCTGAAACCATTGAGTCACGTAATTCCTAACTTTCCCAATTGTATATGTGCCTAGGAAGATCAAGCCTTCAAAAATGAGGCTGTTACGGTTCTTCCAGAGCACCTAGAGTAAGCTCTGATATCATGTAAATAATATGAATCTCTGTAGAGAGTTATGCTATTGACACAAGCCTTATATAGGCATAAGAGGAGTGCTCTACAAGTAATATATTTACATATTTGTCATTGTCAACAATAAGAAAATATTCTATATTCCTATATTCTAACACATCTTAGTTCATTGTCGTCTTAGAGTAAGAAACTTTGTTCAGATCTTTTGTGACATCAATGCTGATTTTTAGACCCAAGAGAACGTGTCGACATGTTTTATTAGCTAATATATAAGCTCTTTTTTAAAAAATTATTTTTCTTAGATTTTGGCATGGAACCGAGCTAAAAATAAAATTATATCACAAAGGGTTGATGGGTTCTCGTCTTATAAATCGATTTCGTCTGAATTTCTAAATTTGTTAAATTTAATGGGAAATTGCAATGTCCGTCCGTTTTGTTTGAGAAATCGACATCTCAATTGATGCGTTCATCATAGGATGTCTGACTGAAACTATACAATATTAATGATAACCCATCGTAGTAACAAACTGATAACCCATTGTATTAACAAACTGATAGATCCCAGAAATAGATCGATCAATATTGATCAAGAATAAAGACAAAAATACTTTGGTTCTCAAGACTTTAGACAAATTTACTGCAATTTTCTCTTCTTCCCATTTAACTCTTGTTGATCCTTAAATACAAAAACTAAAAGAGATTAAACTAACTACTACGTGGGCAAGGAAACACATCCCCACTAATTCATGAAAACCACTACGTAAATAACTACCACTACCACGTCGTCGTCTTCCTTGAGTTGTATCTCATCAATACTCCCATCCTCCAAAGAACCTTGTCTTCAAGGTTCGACACAAAACATGAAAAGCTTGTGTGAATCAGCTTTGTTTCAGATCCAATGTCGTTTAATAAGAGCTTCAAGATGAGATGCGTCAATGAATTCTTTGAATGGTTCTTTGTTCCTTTGTGAAGGAGCAAAGATTAAATCATCCATAACACAATCGAACGAACGGATGAATCCTTGAATGAACTGTTGTGATCCTTGAATCCGTGACCTGAATATTTTTTCAAAATACTCAAAGCCTAGAACCGCGAAGTTATCATTAGAAACATCCATGTCATAGATGGATTCTCCACCACCGTACATATCGGAGATTGGATCAGCTTCATTGTGGACAGTGAATCTTGGCTCTTCGTCGTCGTAGACATCAAAGATTGGAGCTCCATATATCTCGTTGTAGAGCTCCATGGATTAAGGCTCTGATACCACTGATAGATCCCAGAAATAGATCAATCAATGTTGATCAAGAATAAAGACAAGAACACTTTGGTTCTCAAGACTTTAGACAAGTTTATTGCACTATTCTCTTCTTCCCCATTTAACTCTTGTTGATCCTTAAATACAAAAAACTAAAAGAGATTAAACTAACTACTATGTGGGCAAGGAAACACATCCTCACTAATTCATGAAAACCACTACGTAAATAAATACCACTACCACGTTGTTGGGATCATTTCCACCTACCTGAAGTTAACAGATGAGAAAATATCTGTGTCAAAAAGAGCATAACCCGATCCACGGAGCAGGATGGACCCGAACCGAAACCGGCAAAATGGTTTGGTTTCACAATAAGACCCGAGCCAAACTTAAACGGCTCGGGTGCACCCCTGATCCTGTGTAGATATTGGACAAATGCCATCCTATGGAGAACGACCCAAGTGAAATGCCATCCAAGCCGCGAAGAAGAATCCACCCGAGCCGTGAAGCCTACTGTCACCCGAGCCGAACATAGGCCACTATCACCCGAGCCAAACATGGGCCTCGACCACTCGAGCCAAGCATGGGCCTCGACAACCTGAGTCGAACACGGACCTCGGCAACCCGAAGCGACGAACGCTGACGAAGGGCCCATAAAGATACAACCAACCTGATAAAGGGAAAATATACGAAAGAAAAGGCAATTTTCCTTATTACCTAGGGGTTAGCCTAGCCGATTGAGACTTGTATATATACTCATGTAAACCCTTGAAAAAGAGGGATCCGAAATTTACTTAGCAAAACCCTAGACTTTTTGCTCTACAAACACTTGTATGAAAAGCTTTACAAAACAGCAATAATAACCATCTTTGGATCTTCGTTTTTGTGGTTTTAATCCTAGAAGTTTTAGATCCCTTAAAATTGTTGACAAATCTAATTGTTCGAGTTTGGACTCCCATAATTTGGCACCATCTGAGGGGATTTGAAAATTTCTTACTCGAAAGAACCACCGCGTAAACGATCCGAAGAAGATGATAACGACGGAGACAGAAACGCAACCGACCCGAAGGATACCGGAGCCGACCTCCTGGAGAAAAGGAGAACCCAACACAGGAAATCGCGATGATAACCCCGGAGGTTCTGACTCAGATGAAGTCCATGCTGGAGACATTGCTCAGGGAGGCAGAAGAGCAAGACAAGCTGAATAGCACGATGACGGACGAGCTGAAGGCCTTGGCGACGGCGAGTCAAACCCGAGGAGTGGGCTCGGGCCTGGACCCAGCAAGACGAATTGGAAGGTGCCTTAACCCAACAACTCTCGACTTCTCAACCCCCTCAATGTGCAGAGAACCCGTGGAAGGTTGCCTCCACTCCATCAAAATTCAGCTCTGACATCTGGAACGCAAGGAGCAGGCAACGTATCGACGAAAGATGAATCGGCCCCGATAATCAATATAGAGGAGGAGAATCAAATGGAGCGCAACACGGAGAGCCGCGATGACCCCGAGCTCCCAGCAGTTGGCCAAAACTGAACCGAACGGCGCGAAGCCATCCAAAACAAGATCAAGAATTAATCGCAGAGGAAGAAAACATCTTCTGGGGCCAACGAGCTCAGGTCGATGAGGAGCGAAGATCAGGAATCCAGATTCAGAAAGAGGAGATGGCCATGATGCGAGCAGATATGGACCGAGTAGCCGCTGACATAAAAGCTATCTGATCCATGATGCACAAAGCAACTAACAAGGTGCCCAAAATAGATCGCGTACAGGAGGAAGCACAAAACACCCCGTTTACCGCGCGGATCACCAGTGCAAGAATTCCCGACCCATGGAAGATGAAAGTTCCAATTTACGAAGGAAAAATCGACCCAAAGGAGCATCTAACGGCTTTTGCCATAGCCATGGGTTGCTATAACTTCAAAAAAAGTGAAAGAGATGCCGGACAATGCCTCCTTTTCATGGAACACCTTAAAGGCCCAACACTCCAGTGATTTTCCAAGCTCGAGAGGAACTCCATCGATAACTACAACCAGCTATCTACAACATTCCTGAAGCATTACTCTATATTCATGGATCCCGAGACTTCAGATGCCGACCTGTGGACCCTAGCTCAGGGGCAGAATGAAACGCTCCAAAGTTTCGTCGGAAGATTCAAAGTAGTCATGTCCAAAGTAGAAGGCTTAAGAGACAAAGCGGCTCTACTTGACCTAAAACGAGCACTTTGGTTTAAATCCGATTTTTGCAAAGAGATCGCGCTAAACGCCCCCACGATGATACATGACACAATGCATCGAGCTGCAAATTTCATAACCGAAGAGGAATAGATGAAGATCCTAACCGAGAAGTATGGAAAGGTAAAACCAGTAAGCCATCCTCCCCAGGCTCTAATTTTTTCAAACAATAAGAAAAACAACCAAAGTTCCGGCTATTTCCAGCACGAGGGAGGTTTTCGAGGAGCTCATAACTATCAAATTGACGCCCCTGGGTACGGTCGAGGAAGGATTTCATGGAGGACGTGGTCCAAAAGCGACATTTTTTATGACGAAACGACTTATTGCAAACACCATCACATCTATGGACACTCCACTGCGAACTGCCGCATTCTGGGCCTAAAACTTGCCAAAAAGTTAGCAGCTGGCGAACTTAGAGGAAACATCAGCTTTAAGAATTTTGAGATGGACGTCAACACAAACAAACCTTACCAGACAAAGGAAGATCATTCTAAGCGTGAGAGACGGGACGATGAGGCGCCACACTCTGAATGAAGAAGGAGGATAAGCATGATAATGGAGGGATCTCATTATTGCTCGGATACTGTCTCGTCGATTAAAGCATTCCAGCAAAGGGCACGTCAGTGTTAACTGGTCTAAACCCTCAAGATTTATAAACGATGTGATCTCATTCGAATAAAGGAAAACAATCGGTATCGACAGACCGCACGACGACCCTCTCGTAATTGAATTAATCGTGAACGATTACGATGTAGCCCGCGTATTGGTGGTAGCACGGTGGACGTAATCTTCCTTGAGACGCTCAGAAGAATGAACATTGATCTATCTGAAGTGGTACCAACTCCGAAACCATTTACCGGATTTTCTGGGGAAACTACAATGACTGCCGGAACGATCAAACTACCTGTCCGAGCTGGAGAGATGACCAAAATCGTCGAATTCTCTGTAGCTGATTATCCAGCAATCTACAACGTCATTATGGGAACCCCTTGGTTGAATTCAATGCACGCTGCTGTATAAACATATCACCTCTGCTTGAAGTTTCCTATCCCAAACGAAATAAAAACAATTCATGGGAATAAGAAGGAGTCCCGCGTCTGCTTCCTGGCCGCACACAAACTCAGGAACCCGGTCACAGATCCGCTAGCAAATTCAAAGCGCAAGAAGATGAAGACAGACAGAGAGCCAGTGAAAGAGCTCTCCAAACTCTTATAGCAATTATAGATTGCAGAGGATCGCGAAGAAGAAGTGGCTGAACCGACTTGAAACCCCGTAATGTCGGTTTGTATCGACAATGAACACCCGGAATGATGCATAGATGTTGGAGTCAGGCTCGACGAGAAAATCAAGGAAGAACTCATTTCTTTTTTGAAAAAGAACGTGAACACTTTCGCATGGAAAGCAGAGGATATGCCCGGAATTGATATCGGCGTAACAAATCATGAGCTGAATGTTGGTCGAATGTTCAAACCAGTGAAGCAGAAAAGGAGATAGCTCGGACAAGAAAGAGCCAAAGCAGTTAACAAAGAAGTAGAAAGACTTCTGCGTGTCGGTTCGATAACCGAAGTCAAATACCCAGACTGGCTGGCTAATCCAGTGGTAATCAAGGAAAAGAATGGAAAATGGCACGTATGCATAGACTTCACTGACTTGAACAAAGCATATCCAAAAGACAGCTTCCCCCTTCCACACATTGATTGCCTAGTCGAGGCAACAACGAGGAACGTACTCCTCTCATTCACGGATGCCTTCTCAGGATACAACCAGATCCTGATGAATCCAGACGATCGGGAGAAGACAGCTTTTATAACATAGCGTGGAGTATACTGCTACAAGGTTATGCCATTCGGACTGAAAAATGCCGGAGCGACATATCAACTGCTGGTGAACAAGATGTTCGCTAATCAACTCAGAAAGACAATGGAAGTTTATATAGATGATATGCTGGTAAAATCACTAAGAGAGCAGGATCACGTAGCTCACCTCGAGGAGTGCTTCGCACGGTTGAACTTTCACCACATGAAGTTGAATCGAACCAAATGCAGATTTGCGGTCACATCAGGAGAATTCCTCGGATACTTGGTTACTCACCGTGGTATCGAAGTAGACCCTAAGAAAATCGTCGCGCTCATTCATATGACTTCACCAAAGACAAAAAGAGAAGTGCAAAGACTCACCGGAAGGGTAACCGCACTCAATAGATTCGTCTCACGATCCACCGACACATGTCTGCCTTTCTACGATACATTGTGGGGGAACAAGAAGTTTGAGTGGACCGAAAAAATGAGAAGAAGCCTTTCAACAACTGAAAACTTATCTAGCTATCCCTCCAGTTCTCGCAAAACCGGTAAAAGGAGAGCCACTTTTTTTGTACACCGCGATTTCCGCCACAGCAGTAAGCGGCGTGTTGATTCGAGACGAACGCGGGGAGCAGAAGCCAATCTTTTACGTTAGCAAAGCCCTAATAGAGAAATTAGCACTGTCTGTCGTAATGTCTGCAAGAAAGCCGAGGCCTTACTTCCAGTCGCACTCAATCGTGGTCCTGTGTATCTTCCCATTAAGGTCCATTTTGCACAGCCCGAGTCAATCAGGAAGGCTAGCAAACTGGGTAATTGAGCTAAGTGAGTATGGCATCGGGTGTTGCGGACGTATGAGCGCCAAATCTCAAGTCCTAGCCGATTTTTTGATCGAGAGGTAGGAATACGCCTAACCTCACCAACCGGTGAACTACTAGAGCAGTCGTTTCGCCTAAACTTTCGCGCATCCAACAAAGAAGCAGAGTACGAAGCCCTGATCGCCGGCATGAAGCTTGCTAGTAGCCTGAAAATTGAGCAACTTCACGCATTCTGTGATTCTCAGCTAGTCGCAAATCAATTCAGTGGCAAATATGCAGCGAAGGACGATCAAATGGAAGTTTACCTGAAAATCTTCAAAGAATTGGCTGCGCAGTTCAAGAAATTCGTACTGACACGCATTCCATGAGGAGAGAACACTTCATCCGACGCACTCACAGCTTTCGCATCAACTTTTGATCCAGACCTAAAGAGAGTTATTCTGGTATAATTCATTCGACACCCAAGCATCAATCTTTGCGAGACAGTGAATGCCGTAAGTCGTTCCCAAGCAGCTAAGCAAGAAAAAGAAGTCACAAACAGGCAGGAAGAGATGACTGAAATGCAAGAGGGACAGGTAAACGAACCCGTAATCAAACAAGATATTACTCTAATGGAAGAAGACACTCTGGAAGAGTCCAAAATCGTCGAAAGCAATAACGATCCTACCGTCGAATCTCTCTCCGAAGAAAAAGCAGGCAAAATTAATGAGGATTCACCAGACACAGAATACGGCTGCGATAAAGATTGGCTCAACGCATTCAGAGAATATATACGACGGAGTCTTACCAACTGAAAAATGGGCGGCTCGTAAGCTTCGACTCCAGGCAACTCGTTATGTCTTACTCGATGGGAATGTATTTAAGTGGAGATTCTCAGGACCATTGTTAATTTGCGTAGAAGGAAAAGATGCAATGAAGATCATGGAAGAAGTTCACAACGGTTAATGTGGCAATTATTCAGGAGGAAGAGCACTGGCGATAAAAGTCAAGCGTCACGGTTAATATTGGCTAACTATGATTAAAGACTGCAAGAAGTTTTCAGCCAAGTGCGAGAAATATCAACACCACGCGCCAATGATTCACCAGCCAACCGAAGTGATCTCCTCAATCTCATCACCATACACATTCATGCGATGGTCCATGGATATCGTCGGGCCATTGCATCCCTCAAAGAAGAAACGATTCCTGTTTGTTTTGACCGACTATTTTCCAAAATGGGGTTGAAGCTGAATCCTACGCTAGCATCAAAGATGCACAAGTGGAGGCCTTTGTATGGAAGAATATCATATGTCATCATGGAGTACCGTATGAGATCGTTACAGACAATGGCTCGCAATTCATTTCTAATCGGTTGGAAGCTTTCTGCGAGAAATGGAAGATCAGACTTAGCAAGTCCACTCCGAGTATCCACAAGGAAAAGGTCAAGAAGAAGCAATCAACAAGACGATCCTTGATGTCCTGAAGAAGCGCCTCGATGAAAAGAAGGGCCGACGAATTAGAAGGAGTGTTGTCATCTCACTGCACAACTCCAAGACGAGCAACTGGTAAAACCCCATTTGCCCTTGTCTACGGAACAGAGTGTGTCATTCCACCTGAAATACATTTTCCTGGAGTTCACTGCAGACTTCTTCCAGAACAAGGAGGACTTACGAGCTCAGGCCTTGATCAGGATCCAGAACTATCAAAACACAGCAGCAAAGTACTACAACTCCAACGTTCGAAAACAAAGATTTTACGAAGGAGACTCAGTTTTGCGGAAAGTTTTCCAAAACACAGCAAAAACAAATGCTGGAAAACTGGGAGCAAACTGGGAAGGACCTTACAGAATCACAGAGGTAGTCAAACCCAGCAGATATGTTTACGGTAACGTGTCAGTAAACCGAAATGTTCATCCCAAACTAACATAAGTACACATCCATTCATTTGAACGGATATGTTTATCAGAACAATACGAGCAAAGCACTTAAAGACTTATGTTTTTATAATCCAAAAACACATTCATCAAACACAAAGCATTTTATCAAAGCTGATGCCTTGAAATTATAAGATAAATCGATTGCAAGACAAAAATAATAGTTCTCAAAGAAGACTACAAGGCGGATAAAGCCATCCATGCACCAAATAAAGTATTAAACTAAACAAAAAAAAGAGAGGGCCATAGGCTTCCGTGGCTTCAGGGTTCGCGATCTTCTCCTGCTCCGGCTCAGTGGAGTGCTCGTTTCCCCTCCTTCTTCACGCTCTTTGATGTCAGGCTCAAAAACCCTCTCTGGCTCAAGCGCAACCGTAGCCCCCTCAGTATTTTTCTCGGGAGATGGCTCGGGGGTCTTCTTCTTCGAGTTCCCTTAACTCGATTCAGAGGACATCGGATCCTCGAATGTCTTCTTCAAGTTTAGCACGACCAAGCCTGGTGTTCCCCTGTTCAAACCAGAGAAGTCCTTGATACCAACACTCGCAGCAGCCATCTCGATAGGCTCATCATCGTTAAGGTCTTTCCAGATATCAGAGCGAATGGGAGACAATCTCAGTGTCTCTCCAAAATCAGCCACCAGCTTGGCAAACGACTCGTGGGCACCCTCGAGCTCCCCTTTCTGTTCGGCCAACTTCTTCGCTTCAGAGTCAAGGGACGGCGGTTTGGTGCTTTGGAGCAGCGAGATAAATTGAAGATTGCTTTTGATCTGAACCAGATCAAGCATATCTTCCTTCGACTCACCACCAATCTTAGCAAGCTGCACTTTTGCTCGGGAGATTGTGTTTTCAAACATCATCATCATCTCCCGCTTGGCCTCTAATATGGCCTGCTCCACCTTGCTATCGTGAAGCTCGACTGCTGCCTCCAGTTGCCTCGTCAGGCTGGCTATATGAGCATCACTCTTCGTTTTGCCAGATTCCAACCGCATGATCCGCTTGTTGGCTTCTTTGCAGTGCTTCTTGTGACCTTCTACCTCAACTTCGAGGTCCCTGGCTCTCTTAAGAGTCCTTTCTCGTTCAGAGGCATGATTTGCCTCAACTTCTTTGAGCTTCTCGTTCTCGTTTTTTCTGGGCGTCATCAACTATTTCCCTGTCTTTACGGGTATCAGATTCATACCCCAGAACCATCCTGTTGAGATGGGCTATGAACTGCGTAAAGATAAAAGTATTACTCAACGAACAACAACATCAAGCAAATAAAAACGGCTCGGCCAAAAACATACCTTGACACCTCGAAGAGACACCTCGTTGTAGGCCTTATTCCTAAGCAGGGTATCAACCGGGGAAACGATCACCTCGGCAAGCGATCTTTGAGAAGATGGGAGAGGATGTAGCAACATCATTGTAAACTCCGTCAGCAACAACAGGTAGAATAGGCGCAGTAGAAGAAGGATTTGCCTCGGGGATAGCCCGAGGAGATTCGGCACGTCGTTGCCTCTTTGACGCTTTGGCAAGTGCTTTGCCTCTGTCATCTATCAATGACTGACATTTTCTGCTCGTACCGTTCCTCTCTTTGGCTTTGCCTTTGTCTTTATGTGGCAATATTTGAGAATCCAGAGGATGAAGACCCAAGACAATGCCTTGCGAAACTGAGACATTGAGAACCGGCTTGTGAAGGTTATCAGTATAAGGAGTCAGCTCGGAGATGGAAGCGTTGTTTACTTGAGGGTTCGGGGGGGGGGGGGGTCGGAGTTGACCCAATGCCTCGGCTTGTTTAGCCCTCTCCCTGGCTTCTGCATCAGCTTTGGCTTTTGCTGCGGCTCTATCTTTGAATGTAGGTCTCCCCATGTTATTGTCCAAAGAGTGAGAAGAAGATGATTGATCAACGAATGACCTTCGAAAAAGGCTAGGGCTCTCTCTACTCGCTGAAGATCAAAATATCTCGTCCATTACACTTCTAAGCCGAAAGTTCTGTATAGATTGGAGACAGGTCGGGGGGGCAACGAGAGTTGAAGATGATGAGCTACAAAAGAAGGGTACGAACAGAATCAGAAACTTAAAACAAAAAACAATATATAAGCAAAAAAACCGAGCCACAACCCAAAACAAGCTACGGGTCGGCTCCCGAGTTCTCCCCAGCTCGTCTTAATTAAGCGAAGGCATCTTGGACCCACTGACACCTCGGTGATAGGGACAAAGAAAAATTAGTCGTCCCAGTTATCATCTTTGCTCGGGAACCCTACTATAATCTTCTTCTTGAATTTACTCGATATGTAGTATTTCAACTCTCCCACCTTACCACGGCGTCTAAATTCGAGTAAACTTCTCAAATGTTCAACTCCGACCTCTATTTTGCATTCATAACTTCTAACTAGGATACCGATCAGATGTCGGATCCCCCGAGCGTTCATTTTAGAAATTGCCAAATTATGCTTCCATAAGAACCGTATGATCACTTCAGGGATCAGGAACCATATGGGGCATCGGTAAAAAAAACTCTCATAAAGAGTGAAGTGATCGGGAGGGGGATGATTGGCTCAGTCTATCTTCGAGGGAAGAACAAGTTCAATCTCCTCTGAGATATTAAATCTTCGCCTAAGGGCCGCCAATGAATCTGGAGTCGAGAGAGTCAAGCCTGGCTGGTCGGATCACTTCTTAGCTTTCCTCTTCCTTGGGGCTCGTTTTAAAGGGCCTACCAAACGCTCCAATTCTTGTCTCACCACAATAGGGTCGTAAAACCAATCCTCAAGCTCGGGTTTCGCCCCTAGGGGATATGCTGTGTCGGTATAGGGGTTCGCCGTTTCGTCAAAGAGGGAATCATGAAGGCAAGGCACTTCAAAATCCAAGGAGTTTTCGGCATTGGTTTCAGCTCTAGAGGATTTAAAGAACACAACTTTTCTACCAAGTGTAGAAGGACCTACCCCCGATCCATTTGAATCGTTCAAATCCTCATAAATATCCGTACACGAGGAATTGGCTCGGCTAAAACTTTGAGTATTGAACGGATCATCAGAGAAAGATGGTTCGGGAAATAAAGATTGGCTAGGGCTCTCGAAAAACCTGGCATACGGGTCGGGTGACATAGACGCAGACGATTGAGATATCCTTTTGGTTTAAAAACGGGTCGGGGACTTCAGAAACTTGAAAAAACAGATCGGGACTTCGGAGATCGCAAAAAATAGATCAAACTCTCGATAACTTAGAGGAACGGATCGGGATCTTCGAAGAATCAAAGAACAAATTGGAGCCTTCGATAATTTAGAAGAATGGATTGGAGTCTTCTAAGGATGGAAGAACAGATCAAAATCTTCTGAATAACTTAAAAAGCATATCTAAATCTTCAAACAACCACCGAAAAACTCAAAAACAATGGTGGAGTTGCTTGAAGATGGATCGGGGAATTCAAAATGGATCGGCGGCAGAAGATGAAAAATGGGAATCCTAGCTAAAAGACTTAAGCAATAATAGAAAGAGAAAGGAGAGAGAGGCTACCTGTTTTGGAGAATTTTTCGGAGAAATAAAGTTGTGAGAAATCAGGAGGTATCTCGGTTTATATAAGCACCCAAAAGCAAACAGTGACGTCATGCGCCTTATGAGTCAGCAGAAATGTTTAGACTCCCCGAGAAAAGTGCTAGTCTGCCTGAGTCCATAAAGTTCCCCGAGCCGAATTTCTTCGATAAAATAACACTGCGGATATGGTTACATCGCAAACGACTCGGCAACCCGAAGCGACGAACGCAGACAAATGGCCCATAAAGATACAACCGACCCGATAAAGGAAAAAGATGCGAAAGAAAAAGAAATCTTCCTTATCACCTAGAGGTTAGCCTAGCCGACTGAGACTTGTATATATACTCATGTAAACCCTTGTAAAAGAGAGATCCGCAATTTACTTAGCTGAACCCTAGGCTTTTTGCTCTACAAATACTTGTATGAAAAGTTTATAAAACAGCAATAATAACCATTTTTGGATCTTCATTTTTGTGGTTTTAATCCCAGAAATTTCAGATCCTTTAAAAATCTTGACAAATCTAATTGTTCGAGTTTGGACTAACCAGACACGTAGTCTTCTTCCTTGAGTTGTATCTATCACAAACATGATTAGAATCTACCGCAATGTGATTTCTATAAATTGATGTATATGTTTTCAATTATAGGATAAAATAAAAACATTCTCTTATTTCAAAGTTGCGATGATTTAGATATCCTATTGTTTTTTACTAGTTAAATGAAATGATGACAAAAATGTGAGAAACAATTCATATAATCAACGATAATGTATTTACTACTTACCATAATTTTCAAAAAAAGTTTAATTTATCGTCTTATACTCGATAAACATTTGAAAGGAAAAAAAAAACCCATCAACTTTCTTCAACTATCAAAGTGATTATAAGATTTAAAATCTACTATTATTTTGGAGTTATATTTTCCAATAACCATTAATTGTTTTCATATCATGTTCTCGTGATATGATAAATTTCTGATCCACTAGAAAATTCACTCCATTGTTCGTTATGCTTTTCGCTATGATAAGAAATTACTCACTCATTTTTTTTTCCGCACAATTGAGGTACGATGGATCACCTTTAAAAAACAAAAATGGAATTTTTATATTAATATTAACATTACTCTATATTCATGGATCGTGGAACTTCCGACGCCGATCTATGGACTCTATCTCAGGGCCCAACAGAATCATTACGAAATTTTATGGAGGATTTCGAAAAAGTTATATCTAAAGTCGACGGAGTAAGCGATAAAGCCGCCCTAACTGTGCTGAGGAAGTCATTGTGGTCCGAATCACGTTTCAGAGAGGAAATTGCGTTGAACCAGCCATTAACTATCCAGGACGCATTACACCGAGCCTCAGATTTTATTGTCAACGAAGAGGAAATGAAAATCCTGTCACAAAGGTACGGCTCAGCAAAAACGACGAACCGTAGTAACATTCAGGGTACCAATACAACTCCGTCAAGTTACAAGAAAAACCCCAGAACAACGGTTTCGTTCATCATGAAGGACCCAGCTTCGGAGGTGCCCACAATTATCAGGTGGGAGCTGGTCGCGGAAAGGTATATTGGAATACTTGAAACAGAAATACCAGCACGTACGACGAAAAAACTTACTGCGAACATCATCACCAGTATAGACATCTTACTGCGAACTGCAAAAGTCTCGGCTTGTTGCTCGCAGCAAAACTTGCGGAGGGAAATTGGGCGACAGAATCAGTCGGAATAATTTTGAACGTAAGGACGAGGCAAAACAACCTAATCATGAAGACCGAGCCAACGAGCCCACTAAGAGAGGAAGACAGAACGACGAGGGGACGCAACAGGGATCCCGAAGGAAAATTAACATGATAATGGGAGGATCCCAATTCTGCATGGACACCGTTTCCGCGATCAAAGCTTTTCAACGCCGAGCAGATTCTAGCATTACCTAGGTCCCGCCTACGAATGTTTCGAACGACGTGATTTCATTCCAACAGAAGGAAGCAGTTGGCATCGAACAGCTTCATAATGACCCGCTAGTCATCGAATTGATTGTGGCAGACCATGATGTTGCCAGAGTATTAATAGATACGGAAAGTTCTGTGGACGTTATTTTTTGCGAAACTCTATGACGCATGGAGATCAGCTTTTCCGAGGTGATAACAACTCCAAAGCCGCTGACTGGATTATCAGGCAAAACAACAATGACCCTCGGGACGATCAAGTAACCTGTCCTAGCCGGTGGAGTGACGAAAATAGTAGAGCTTTTAGTGGCCAATCATCCCGCGATATACAACGTAATCATGAGAACTCCTTGGATAAACTCTATGAGGGTGGTCCCATTGACATACCATCTTTGCATTAAATTTCCAACACCAAGCGGGATCAAAACCATCTGCGGAAATCATAAAGAATCCCAAATTTATTTTCTAGCTGAGCATAAGCTTCGGAACCCGGTGACCGAGCCAAATGCAAAAACAAAGTGAAGGAAGATGAAGAAGAATCGATAAGAGGCGAACGACCTGGCTAAGCTTTTGTAGCAGTTGCAGATCACGGAGGCTCGTAAGGAAGAACGAGGACCAACCTGCAACCCATAGTCTCGGTTTGTATAGATGATGAATACCCAGAGCGATGTGTCGAGCTCGAAGCCAAACTGGACGAGGATGTTATGGAAGGAGTAATCTCTTTCTTAAAAAGGAACGTACATATTTTCGCTTGGGCAACTGAAGATATGCCTGATATTAACATCGATGTAACATTCCATGAGCTAAATGTGGATCCAACTTTCAAACCGGTGAAGGAAAAGAGAAAAAAACTAGGACCCGAATGGGCAGAGGCTGTAAACAAAGAGGTGGAACGGTTGCTAAAAGTCGGATCAATCATCGAGGTGAAGTATCCAGATTGGTTTGCCAATCATGTCGTGGTTAAAAAGAAGAATGGAAAATGACGGGTGTATGTCGATTTCACCGACCTGAACAAGTCATACCCGAAGGATAGTTTCCCACTACCACACATAGACCTCTTAGTCGAGGTAACGGCTGGGAACAAACTATTGTCTTTAATGGATGCTTTCTCAGGATACAACCAGATCCTGATGAACCCCGAAGACAGAGAGAAGACAGCATTCATAACGGATCGCAGGATATACTGCTACAAAGTGATGCCATTCGGTCTCAAAAATGCCGGGGCAACTTATCAGCGCCTGGTAAACAAGATGTTCTCACAGCAGCTTGGAAAACAATGGAGGTATACATAGATGACATGTTGGTGAAATCACTCGAAGAGAAGGATCATGTTGCCCACCTAAGAGAATGCTTCGAGCAACTAAATTTGCATAACATGAAGCTCAACCCAACCAAGTGCAGGTTCGCGGTAATATCCGGCGAATTCCTTGGATATTTAGTCACCCGCCGAGTCATTGAAGCGAATCCAAATCAGATCGATGCTCTGATACAAATGACTCCACCAAAAATAAAAATGCGAGGTTCAACAACTAACAGGACGCGTCGCAGCGCTGAACCATTTTATTTACCGATCTACCAACAAATGCTTGCCGTTCTATGACACCTTGAGAGGCAATAAAAAGTTCGAATGGACTGACAAGTGTGAAGAGACATTCAAGGAATTAAAGAATTACTTAGCAAGTTCTCCGGTACTCGCAAAGCTTGTGGAAGGAGAACCTCTGTTTTTATACACCGCGGTTTCTGCTACTGCAGTTAGTGGAGTGCTAATCAAAGATGAGCGGGGCGAGCAGAAGCCCATTTTTTACGTAAACCAGACCTTGGCAGATGCAAAAACTCAGTATCCACAGATTGAAAAGCTAGCCCTTGCCGTGATGAAGTCTGCTCGGAAGCTGAGGCCATATTTCCAATCACACACTATCGTGGTTCTAATGATGTTCCCCCTCCGAACCTTCTTACATAGTCCAAGTCAGTTCGGAAGGCTCGCAAAATGGGCGATCGAACTAAGCAAATATGAAATAGAATACCAGAGCAGAAGCTGCGCAAAATCTCAAGTATTGGCAGACTTCTTAGTTGAACTCCATGTGGAAGGAACAGACGATCCAACATAAGAGTCCGTCTAGATGCTTCATGTTGATTGCTCATCCTCAAAACAAGGATCTAGTGTAGGTATTCATTTGACATCGCTAACTGGTGAGATTCTGGAACAATCATTTCAACTATCCTTCCGCGCATCAAAAAATGAAGCAGAGTATGAAGCCCTAATCGCCGGCCTAAAATTGGTCCGTGGAATCAAAATCCACAGCATTCATGCATTTTGTGACTCTCAGCTGGTCGTAAACCAGTTCAATGGAGAATACGTTGCGAGAGATGAAAAGATGGAGGTCTATCTAAAAGTGACACAAGGACTGGTGGAAAAGTTCAAGGAATTTAAGCTAACCAGAATATCTCGCGGCAAAAATACTTCGGAAGATGCCTTGGCAGCTCTAGCTTCAACTTCTGACCCGGGTTTGCAGAGAATCATCCTAGTAGAATTCATCGAGTATCCGAGCATCAATATCTTCGACAATGTTAACACAATTACCCGCTCCCAAGCAAACAGCAAAGCAAAGGACACACCGGAGGGGACTGTCCCAGTGAATGATGGCATTGATACCACAATGGAAGAGATTCCAAACGAGGAGCCCCAACCCGAGGATAAAGCAGTTGCTTTGGAAGAGGATCAACAATCAACAATGTCGGAGTATGGGTGCGATAAAGAATGGATGTGAGCAATCCACGTATACATTATGGATGGCGAAGTACCATCCGATAAATGGGCTGCCCTAAAGATCAAAGCTCAAGCGGCTCGATATAATATGTTAGAACGGGAATATCTTCAAGTGGAGGTTTTCGAGGCCATTAATGGCTCGTGTTGAAGGAAAAAAAGATAGGCGAATCATGGAAAAAGTCCATAGCGGGTCTTGTGGTAATCATTCTGGCGGAAGGGCACTAGCAATCAAAATCAAACGTCACGGTTATTTCTGGCCAACTATGGTAAAAATTTGTGAGAAGTTTTCTGCCAAATGCGAAAAGTGTCAACGCCACGCTCCAGCTATTCATCATCCAACCGAGATGAGGTCGACAATTTCGTCCCCTTATCTTTTTATGCGATAATCGATGGACATCGTGGGACTCTTACATCAATTCAAGCACAAAAGGTTTCTGCTAGTACTAACAAACTACTTTTCCAAGTGGGTCGAAGCGGATTCTTACGCCAGCATTAAAGATGCTCAGGTGGAACACTTCGTCTGGAAAAATATTATATGCAGACACGGCGTTCCATATGAAATCGTTACGGACAATGGCTCTCAGTTTATCTCAACCCGTTTCGAAGCTTTCTGCAAAAAATGGAGGTTATGTCTAAGTAAGTCTACACCGCGTTATCCGCAAGGTAATGGCCAAACAGAAGCAGCAAATAAAACAATCCTTGATGGTTTGAAGAAATAGCTGGACGCAAAAAGGGACGTTAGGCCGATGAGTTGGAAGGAGTTATTTGGTCTCATCGGACAACTCCGCGACGAGCTACCAGGGAAACACCATTCGCACTTGTCTACGACACTAAATGCGTGATCCCATCGGAACTAGAGTTTCCCGGAATTCATCGTCGTCTCCTCCCTAGACAAGAAGGATTGAATCACTTAATGATGCTTGATGAACTAGATTTGGTGAATGAGCGACGAGACCAAGCACTAATACGTATTCAAAGTTACCAACAAGCTGCGGCTAAATACTACAACTCCAATGTTCGCAGTCGGAAATTCAACGAAGGTGATCTAGTTCTTCGAAAGGTTTTTCAGAACACAGTGGAACGAGACGTAGAAAAGTTAGGAGCAAACTGGAAAGGACCTTATAAAATTACCAAGGTGGTCCGCCCAGGAGTATACGAACTTACTAACATGGCCGAAGTCCCAATACCGAGATCTTGGAACGCAATTCACATGAAGAAATACTATCACTAAACCATAACATCTATAAACTACGAGGCGGTTTGCTCCCCAAAAGGGGTACGTAGGCAACCCATCTCAGGATGGGTTCAGCTACCCCCCCCCCCCTCTCTCTTTAAAAAAAGGGGGGAGTGGGTCCGTATAAACTTATACTCCCACTTATTGCATACTTACTTCGGCATACTAATCGCCTCGCAAAGTCTACTCGGCATACTTATCGTCTCAAATCTCAAACACTTTGGCATTTTTATCGCCTCGCAAAACATAACCAAGCCTTGTCAAATCAGGCTTGTGCTTATATTTTTCTTTCGCTTGTTGCTGGCCACAACAACCAACCTTTTTACATCTTCTATGGATTTTTACTACCAAAAATCTAAAGCGCGCTATACAAATATTTGTCTGCTATCGGAGCGGGCACATATGAGAAAGCGTGTTCATAAACCGAATAAAAATCAATATCCGAATGTCTTACTTGGAAGATCTTAAGACATTATGCTCCGAAACAATTACCTTGATACAACACAAGGACATATCGGCATACAAGGCACCTTCGATAAGAGTATCAACAGGAGGAAGACGGTCTCCAGGAGATTTGATAGTAGAGACGAGAGATGCCGAGGCGATTGCGTCGTTATAGCCAGGCTCGACCCCATCGTGCTTGAACAATATTGCCGCAGGGTTAGATGGTTCATCTCGCTTTTGTTTCTTAGCATTTTCCCCAACAATGCCTTTCCCTTTCTCAGCATTGGGAGCATGACGCTTTCGAGACAGCGGCTTGACCTCTTTAGGTTGGCTCGGGGCAGGAGGAGGAGTAAGATTGGTAACATCTTGTGTTACCCCAGCCCCATCATGAGTTGCCTTGGCATTGACAACACCTTGAGTTGCCTCGGTATTAAATGCGTTAGCAACTTGGTCATCATTGAGAGCTGGAGCGTCGGTAGTCGGCTGAACCAATCTTGAAGTCACTTCGGCATCTTTGAGAGCATCAACCTTCTCGGCATTTTATCTCCAATCCATCTCGAGTTCCTTTTTCTTTTGCGCCTGTTTGTCACGAATTGTCATCCGCTTGCCCATTATTTCAATGATGTGCAACCGAGGCGCGAGAGAAGATTCTGAACTTGTAGACACTTCAACACCGGCGAAACGAGTCCTTGCTTTCTCCACACGAGCTAAGGAGAAATATTTTTCCTAGTGAGTCTTCCCACCAGCAAGAGTGTATCTGAATATGTAAGTGTCATCGGGAAACGTTGGTAGCAAATGACGAACTACAAAGAAGAAAAGGAGAGATTAAAAACTTGAAAAAATGAAATGAAACCTGAATAATCTAAGGACGGCTACCAATGGGTCCCCAGCTCATCTTGACTTTTCCGAGGCAATCTCCGGTATTCGCCGCGTCAGTTATAGGCACATAGAAAAAATGGCTCGCCCAATCATTATCTTTGCTTTTAAACCCTTCGATTATTTTGCAGTGTTTCTTAGGAGAGATTTAGTACGTCGGAGATTTCGGGACCTTCCAAAACTCAAGAAGATGTTGTAGATGCAAAACCCTCACCTCGGCATCGCACTCATAACTTAGTACCAAAATTCCTACTAAGTGACACATCCCCCTCGGCGTAATCTGGTTGAGGGTTAATCCATGCTTCTTCAGAAACCGCACTATCAGGCCTGGGATCGGAAAAGACAATAGGCTCGCATAAAAGAAGCTCTCATACAGGCTGAATTTGTTCGGCGGACGATTGTCAGGGCGACCTGATGAAGAAGGCACTATCAAGTCAACCTCCTCCGAGATCTCGAACCATTGCCTTAGTAGCGTTAAGGACTCCTCTGTTGAAAAAGTTGATCCAGGTGGGTCGACTCTCTTGTTTTTTGCTCTTTGTTTACGCGGAGCACTCTTGGAAGGACCGGCTTCGTAACTCCCAAATAGCCTCTCCAACCGTCTCACCTCGGCTTTATCTTGAATAGGCTCTTCGAGTTCCTCCTTAACATAACTAGGAGGCAAAACAATTTCTGCCTCGAGAACATCCAACAGAGGCTCGTCAATAAGACGAGGAACCTTAATAACAAGCCTATTTTTGACAGCCAAATTTGTCGCGACTTATGTGTTTGCCTCGTTCAGATTCGCCTCGGCAGTTGTCTCGTCAGTCATTTTTTTGGCAACCGGATTCATCTCGACAGACAAGTTCACCTCGTCAGAAATTGATGTTTCATCTGTCTCGCTTACCTCCAGGGATTTGATCATCTTTCAACCAAGTTCCCAGGAGGAATCAGCCGAGGCAGAAGAATCTCACAGTTCATCGGATGAAGACATGAAGAGAGTTCGAAGATGCTTCGGAGGGCTCAAGAATACCACCGTAAATCAATGAAGATGCGTCGGAAAATTCAAAGAAGCCACCGCGGGATGATGAAGATGGATCGAAAAACGCAAAGCAATGGCAGCGAACAAACGGAAAACCTTGTCGCTCCAACAACGGTCTACAGATACTCGCGTCAAGTGTTCGAATCGATTGAAGAAGGTATGTGTTCTCCCCAAATCTACTCCCATGGCCTTTTCTATGGTTGATTAATGATTTTCTGCAAGAGTTAGCTTCTCCCTTAGAGTTTATCTCTCCCATGTTTGAAACCTAACTTTATAATTGTAGTTTAAATGCTTGCTACAAAAAAATTTATCTTGGAAATTGGTGGTGTAGAAAAAGTACAGATATACCAGATATGCTTAAACTCAAATTGACATGTGAGATTGTGTTATATAATGAACACTTTCAGGTACGGTCTGTTTTTATTGTAGATTCACTTTTCGTGATTGAATGTTATTGCAACTGGCATACTACCCCAAATCAAATTATAAATAACATCCAGTAGCGATATACACAAATTTTGATTTAGTTTCTCACTACAATTGTGTGTTAAAAATCTGAAACCTTATTCCAGCAATGATAAGGGGTAAGGATACATTATTTAAAGACCAACATCGTACCACGAAGCATAAGCAACTGTTACTGTTTTATTATAATGGAGGAATATGAATTTACAATAGGGTTTCAGAGCCGGTCCTGAGATTTTAAAGGCTACAAACGAAAAAACATTTCAAGGCCAACTAAATATTGATTTATTAAAACAAAACAAAAAAACTTGAAAATCCCACTAATCGGATTCGAACCTCTGACTTGTTCTCCATACTGCTGCTCATTTACCAACTGACCTACAGACACAATGTGTTAAATGGCGGCCGATTTATTTAATAATACCGAGTCAGCCACAAGCACCAGCTTGGCTAGCTTGTGGTCATGGCCGGCTCTGGGGTCCCTTTAAGTTCATATCTTGTTCTCATAATTCCACAAAAGTTACTCATCATCTTTGTCTCAGCACAGCCGTATTTGTTTCTTGAACTACAATCTTATTTCTAATTAACATTTCAATGATCTGATATATTTTATTAAGGTGTATAATTTAAAGATAGTCAGCGGAGAAGAAAAGACTTTTCAGAATTCTTGGTTGTATAACGTTATATTCATATTTGGTTTTCTCAGTTGAAAAGGATCACGAAAGCATTACTTTATATTTTCATACACAAAGCTTCTCAAACAGTATTCTACAAGCGATTATGTTGTGTCCATCACATGCTCCAGACTCTCAAGCCAAAATATATATATAAATGCAGTTATATCATTTTGTGCTCATGCTCATTTGATTTTCTAGGGTAAAAAATATTTCTAACTCAAAATTGTTACCACTATATTTTTCGTAGACTGAAAAAAAATCATAATGTTATATATTTTATTCTTAATAAATTATGTTTTAAACAAAACATCAACTAAATTTAAATATGGTTTGTTTTTTCATTGGAATTGA
Organism: Pseudoturritis turrita; assembly: GCA_900406555.1. Classification (NCBI taxonomy): domain Eukaryota; kingdom Viridiplantae; phylum Streptophyta; class Magnoliopsida; order Brassicales; family Brassicaceae; genus Pseudoturritis; species Pseudoturritis turrita. The sequence goes on along the minus strand of OVBL01000202.1, from coordinate 285,439 downwards.
GTGCTTTATTGGTCTCTTTCAATTTCTCTCATGATTCATGAATCAAAACAAGCCTTAAATTCGACATACAATTTTACCAACGGATGGTTGTGAAGGAGCTGGGGAATATAGTCATGAAATGATTGTGTGAATTGGGATGGTATTTTTGTTCATTCTCTTTCGTTCAACATATTATGGAAATTTAATATCTAAATATGGAAATTCCTAAAACAGATTTTAACCAGTTATCTCTTCCTCAGTGTCAACATATTCTGAGATATACACTCTACAATATGAAGTTTGTCGAAAGGATTTTACACTTGGCCAAGGTGATCAGGCTCACATCCATAGAAATAGTGCACACAAGGTACTCTTATTTCTGTGATCTTTCACCTTGTTTTGATTAAGCTTTTTATATTTTTTGGACCTCTTGAAAATCTGTAGCTTCGCCAAACTTTTGTAACAAACCCATTTCTTTTGGTATATAAATTAACATTTTATCCAAGAAAAAGGTACTCTTATTGCGTGAAAAGAAAGATGTGAGGCTTCGAGGTGATCCCAATCACAATGGAAACAACTGATTCCATTCCTAAGATTAACAAGCTCTCAAAGTTCAAAGCAAATAACAAATTGTAAAGGATTGCTAGGTAGAACAATTATAAAGAATGTAGTGCGATAACCGAGTGCATGGTAGAGGGAAGGGCAAATGAATCAGGAGTAGGAAAGCAAAGCGTAGGTTGTAGTGGACGATGATCATCTTTTGCTTGTAAGTCTAAAAACTATGGAGAATTGTTTTCGAATGAAGAATTCTTAAAATACCACTAAAATATATTTTTGTTCCAAACATACCATCACTTAGTTTTTTTCCAAAAATACCACTAAAAGTTGTTTTTCCAAAAATACCACAAACACTAAAAATGAGTTTTAAGAGTTTATAATTTAAATTTTTTGAGTTTGGGTTTAGTATTTTGGGTTTAATTTTTAGGGGTTAGGGTTTAGTTTTTAGGATTTAGGATTTAATTTTGAGGGTTTAAATTTTAGTTTTAATTTTGTGGTATTTTTGGGAAAAAAAAATTTAGTGCTATTTTTGGAAAAAAAACTATGTGATGGTATATTTAGAACAAAAACTTATTTTTCTGGTATTTTTGAGAATTGCCCTTTTCGAATAACCATAAATTAAGTTTCTAATTGGTTAATTACTCAAATAACCTTGGAAAGTTCCTTAATTACTAAAACAACTCTTTGAGAAGAGAGAAATGTTCAAAAGTGGGTAAAAGACTTTTAAACCTCTCTTTTTTATTTTTAATAACGAAAATGTCATTGGCATTCAAATATATATATATATATATATATATATATATATATATATATATATATATATCTATATATATTAAAATAATAATAAATATTAATAATAAAAATAAAATTTTAATAAAAACTTAAAATCTATTTTCTTTTATTTTTATGATAAAAATGCGTTTGCGATCGGCGTTTACAAATGGCGTTTGCAATCAGCGTTTACGATAGACATTGCGGCTGGCATTTGCGACATTCATTTGCGATCGGCGTTTGCGTTTGGCCTTGCGATTGGCGTTTGCGTTTGAAATCATGGTAGATTTTTTGGACTGTTTTAGATGTTATGGTAGAGTTATTTGCAGTATGCAAAAAATACGTTATTATTAGTGGTAGATTTATTTTCTAAATGATGTTAGACTTGTATATCGACCGGCGTTTGCGACCGGCGGTTGAGTTAGAAAATTCGTTGTATGTAACATACAAGTCTACAATGATATGTAACATACAAGTCTACCATCATTGTATGTAAACATACAAGTCTACCATCATTGTATGTAAGAATACAAGTTTACCATCATTGTATGTAAGAATACAAGTCTACCATCATTATATGTAAACATACAAGTCTACCATCATTGTATGTAAGCATACAAGTCTACTATCATTGTATATAAGCATACAAATCTACCATTGTAAGTCTACCACCATAGTAACCAATAAATCTACCAACTGAATGTTGTTTTAGTAAACTCAAAAGATTGAATAACTCTACCACCTCAATAATAAGTCTGCCATCACTAAAAATAAATCTACAATCCAAAACCCGTATAAGTCTACCTCTTATGACAATAAATGTACCATGCAACTTTAATCTACCGTCAAACAAAAAAAATCTACCATTCGATTATAAATCTACCATTCGACTACTAAGTCTATCACTCAAAATATCTCTACAACCATTGGCGTTAACTCTCACTCATATTATAAATCTACCACTCGGAAACATCTCCACCACCAAATAAAAATAAGTCTACGAAAAAGTCTACAATTATAATATTAAGTCTACCGTCTTACATTAAGTCTACTATGCCGGTTATAAGTCTACAATCATGAAACAAATCTACCATCACTAGAATGGTAGACTTTTCCATGTTTGGTAGACTTATTTTTTCTGATTCTGCCTACTTGTCAAATATATAGTAATGGCAGTTTTGTAAATACGTTTTTGTCATCAAAAGAAAAAATGGTAAAATGGATACAAAAGATTGTTTTAGTAATTATGAAAGATTGGCATTGGTTTAGTAAAAAAAAACTTTCCAAGGTTGTTTGAGTAATCTTCCTTTATAATAATGACAAGTTGTACCAAATTACTTTTTAATTTATATGCTTATATGAATACTAAGAATATGAATACTAAGATAAGTAGAGAATAAGGAAAAAATATAAAGAAAAAGACACAACATAATAGGAGGATCTAGGTAGAAAAGAAAAGTAGTGGGAAAGGAACGAAGAAACTACAAATCTTTTCTTTGCTTGATATCATAAATATTTTTTAGTATGTCATCTTTAACTTGTAATCTGCAAAGCTAATTTTTTGTGGATTCGATAGCAAAAAAAAAAGAAGAAGATAGCATTCGACCTTGCTTTTGGTCGAAATTTTCCTGAGTGTTTTGCATTTCGGTTTAGAAAAATCAACAAATTTCTAATAAAAAGGGATGGTTTGATGTATGTGTTTAAAGACGTAAAGGCAACCATATGTGAACAAAAATCTTTGTGGTTTATAGTTAAGAATATATTAACTAAGAAACATTTTATCTTTTCCAAGAAAATTACTACTGAATCTTTACCCCATATTTTATTAAAATGTTTATGAGAAAAAATTACATTTTAATTTCTACATGTGTAAAGATATTCGTTTATTAATAACACTTAAAACAAATTGGATATATAATATCAAATTCTATTAACACCAAAACAAATGTATATAAAAAATCTGCGCGTATGCGTAGGTATTCACATAGTTTTAATAAAGATTATGAGTAATATGAAATCAAGTGTTCTATGAAGTTGACGAGGAAGAGCAAAAAGAATAGTACAAGGAAGAATATGAAGAAGAATAAAAATAAGAAAAAAAAACTACTATGGAGTACACTCTTTATAATTAAGATACCCAATCGTTTATCCAGATTCTTGATATCAAAATAAAATTGCATATCGACAAACGTTTCTAAACTAATAAATTGAAATTAAGACCAATAGAGAGAGAGAGAGATTTGACTGATAGAAATCACGGCAAGAGAGAGATTTGAAGATGGTAACAATATGAGGTTAATATATTTATATGAGTTTAATATAACAACTCATTGATATGAGTATTTGTATTAATATATTTATTTATTTATTAGGAGGTTGGTATAGTAACCCATTGAAATGATGAATTTTTTTTTGGCGAAAGGATAAACAGTTGGTTGTGGCCGTTTTGTTGACCGATCTTTGTGTTTTCCGGATAGAGAAATGTCTGTAATTACAATGTAAGTGAAGGAAATATTATGCATTAGATTCTCAAGCTCTATGATTTCCAGATCATTGATGTTACGACCACATGTGAAAAATAATGGATAAACATTATGTATATATAAAAAAAACATAGGAGAGATTTTGTTGATCTTAATGAACATGAAATATTTTGGAGTCTTATTAATGACGTTGGCAGAAAATATTTAGTTTCCAATTGATAAAGATAGTAGGAGATAAATGAGTGTTTTTGTACTTTTATGTGATTGTCTCCATCATATGCTATACTTTTTATGTGATTTTCAAGCTCTATGATTTTCAGGTCATTGATGTTACGACCACATGTGAAAAATAATGGATAAGCATTATGTATGTGTAAAAAGAACATACATGAGATTTTGTTGATCCTAATGAACATGAAACATTTTTGAGTCTTATTTATGATGTTGGCAGAAAACACTTAGTTTCCAATTGATAAAGATAGTATTTTTTGTATTTTTTATGTGATTGTCTCCACTCGATAATTATATGTTAGTTGTTTTCCTTAAACTAACACAGATTAACAGTATTTCCATTGAAATCGTAGGCGAGATTATGCAACTTCTCGGGAAATTACTCCTCTAAAAGCATGAAAAGCTATATCTAAATTTTTTTTTAAAAACACATGATAAAATATGATCCAAATCTATCCTATTTCGCAAAAAAAAAATCAAAAGTTGGATATATAAAATAGAAAGGTCGATGGAGAAAGACTAACATTACGTGTGAGCGGAGATCCGCAGAGGATGAAATAAGCCAAGTGGACTTCGTTTTTCTAAAAATATAAATTGTTGGACGAGCTGAGAATTTCCGTTGATTTGGTGATATTTTAACATTTGAAAGTCAATATTTCTAATTTTATACATTCATAGCTACTAATATAACATTCAATGTTTTATAAATAGTCTAATAGATAATTCCAACTTACATATTAAATCAACAATTTTCAATATGTTAAAATATCATTTCACTAATTATAAAATTTTATATATTATTTTCTATCATTTGTATTTTATTTAAATACAAATACAAAAGTTACAAAACGTAAAAATCCATAATTTTAAAAATAACATTCAAAATATTAAAAACATTACCTTTACTATATGCATATAAGTTTAAAACTAACAATGATGCATATTTAATTTTCTATAAATGATAAAATCGCGTTATTAAATACTAAAATTAATTTGTTCTCTTAAAAAATTTATGCTGCACACGGTGCGGACCAACCACCAAATATATGATAAAAAGCGAAGTAAAATATCCGTTTTTGTGTAACTGATCAAACTTAATAAAATTAAACTTTATGAAATGCAAAAAAAAAATATATGTTAAATTCTATTGATGTAAATATTTAAATTTTGATCCATTCATAGAGAAAAAAAAAATATAGATTACGATATACTGACTGAACAATTGCTTCAATTTTTTCTATACCAAACAATAAATAGAACTGAAGATTTAGTTACGATTAGAAAGAAACTTTTCTGGCATTGCCTGCCCATGGATTCAACAGCAGTTCACAAGGTTAACCTATTCGGGAATATCCGGATCTACGTTTATTTTCAACTCCCTGAAGCATTTCGGCGCTTACTACGCCCTTTCTAAAACGAATCACTAATCCTTAACTTTTCGAGGAATCTTTCATCAGAGGTTGTGAATGAAAAATAAATTAAAAAGCTTAACCCTTTGGTTTGTTAGTTCATACAATGAATGAAAACTAAGCCAGGTAGGAGAATCTCAAATCTTCTAGCAGACAATATTTCAATTCTAATTTTGAAAATGGGGGGTTACGTATACAAATACAAGAACTTTTCGTTTTTTTAGGATACTCATGGGAACAGATCCAGTAGAGACAGATCGGGGCTTGTAGCTCAGAGGATTAGAAAACTCCTTCAACCCATTCTAAAAAAATAAGAATCCAGCCTATTCTTGAAATGAACAATTCACACACACTCCCTTTCCAAAAAAGATCACACAGAGGAATGGAAAAAATTGCAGAAAACCGAGCAATTATACAATATTTACCTTATGTAATGCGAACCACTTCATGGATATCTTTACTTTTGGTAACACGCACACTTGTTTCAGATTCGGATTAGTAACTTTTTCTAAAACCGGATTTCAACTTCACGCACTTCATCTCATAATACAACCAAACTACTTCTTCCATCATATTAAAACCATTTCATGTACTCCATGTCAATTTATAAGTCACCAGAGATTTCATATCAAAACAATATAGAGGAAATTTGGAAAAATACCCTACATTATTGTTGATTTTTGAAAAATACACCTTTATTTTATTTTTATTTTTATTTTAAACTACTCTTTCTGAAATATCAATTTACTAAAATATCTTTAATAAAACTTAACAATAACTTATAAATAAAAAAATATATATTTTAAAAGTAAAATCAATTGTTTTTCTGGTAATAAACTAAATCTTTTATTTTATACCATTATTCTAACGATTCCATATATATTTGATAATTGAACCAATCAATTATATGGTTAAGAACAAACCAAATGTATGGAATATCATAAAAATCGTGGCTAAGGCACATACCCAATTTTTTGTTAAATTGAGCCAATGGTTACTTAAAAGTTGATATTGTAAACTATTGAAAGAAGCTTCATAATGCAGTGAAATATATATGACCAGCATGTTGCTTTTTTATAAGAAATTAGATATCTCGTTTACAGGGTCAGTAAAAATTAAAATTACAAAATCGAAAATTACACGCTAAATGGTTATTCATAATTAAGTTAATGATCACAAACTGAAAATGCTGATACAATAATCTGAATTAATAAGTTTTGCAGGAACTGGTTTGCTTTCACTTAAGTATTTGCCGGTTATCAAATACAAAGTAATCCTAGCTCATCATGTCGCATCATAATATGAAACAATAATTTCATCTTTTCTTTGATAAATAAATGGGAAACGCATCACCAATAATTTATAGCTTACTTAACTAGTAATTAGTGATTTCATTAAGATTTTTCAAAACTGAGGAAGAACTAAGTAAAGATATTAAATCAATAATACATATTTATCCCAAACAATAATAATCATATATTTGTAATTTTTAAATTTAGTTTATTAAAAATATAATTTTTAAATTCAAGTATGGATAAAAATGTCTTATCACATTTAAAAAGGTAGTTTTCAAAAAAATCTAAACATAGAGTATTTTTCAAATTTATAAACTTAAATAGGGAATTTTTTAAAAAATCTCAACAATATATGCATCATATCGAATCTATATATATATATATATATATATATTAGTATTATATAAATAGTAAAAGAAAAATTAATAAAACATAATTAGTAAAAAAATAACAAATATTAACAAAATATATATATGGGAATTTAGTTTTAAATAAATTTTTTGACACATGTGGAAATTTCATGAGTGACAATCTTTTCACATGTCACACGAATATTAAATGCATTCAGTTTTATGTATAGTGTGACACATAAGAAAATAAAGGGCAATTCTCAAAAATATCACAAAATAAGTTTTTTGTTCCAAATATACCATTACTATTTTTTTTTCCAAAAACACCACTAAAATTTTTTGTTTCTAAAAATACCACAAAACTAAAACTAAATTTAAACCTTCAAAACTAAACTCTAAACCCTAAAACTAAATTCTAAACTCTAAAAACTAAACCCTAAACCTAAAATACTAAATCCAAAACCAAAATTTTAAATTATAAACCCTTAAAATTCAATTTAGTGTTTGTGGTATTTTTGGAAAACAAAAAATTTTAGTGATATTTTTGGAAAAAAACTAGTATTGATATTTTTAGAAAAAATTATTTTAGTGATATTTTAACGAATTTCTCAAAAATAAATATTCTTACTTGTGTTGATAATTATTTGACATTGAATTCATTCAAAATTTTCAAGCATGTAAAATTTAAACATAAAAATTCAATAACTTCAAAAAATATTTACACATCTATATATGTACACCAAAAAATAATATAATAATAAATAATGTAAAATATATCTGAAGCATAATTTTTTTGGTTCGAACTTCGATCGATATGAAAAGTTATTTGTAGGTGAGTTCTAACTTCCTTAGAATTATTATACATTGATATAATATTTTAGGAGTTTGTAGAATTTAATGAATGATTAAATTATTTTGAACGTAAATTAATTATATTAATTTTATTGTGAATTAAAAAGAAATAATATAATTATTTGGAGGCATGAATTATAGAAATTATATGATTTTATTATGGGTTAATTTGCCAAGTAACACTAATGGAAAAGTAACGAAGAATATAGTCAACGAATTGAGATATTTAAGTCACTAACCAATTGACTAAAAGCTTGACCATTCTACCCCTCCGTTGACGCGTCCGAGTTGGCAAATGCAGATGACGTGTTGGTACCTTGTCGCAGTGTCAAGGCAAGTTGCCTTATTTTTCCGCGTAGAACTATTCATTCAGTACATAACCATTAAACATTAACCAATTTAAATTAATTTTAATTGCCTCAAAAAATTTATGTGGTCAATAAAGAAACAAAATTAGGTTGAATATTGTGCAGGGGAGGATAACTCAGAGCATCTTTACTTTTCAGAGGCAGTAAGAATGTCGGAGGAAGAGGACAATTTAACAGTTACTAGGAGGATTCAAAGGGTAAATGGTATATACTCTCTGTCATGTCTATTTATTGGAAATGAACCAGTGTGCTATTTACTGTAATGATGTTTTGTTTATGTATGCATTTCAGTAAGAGAACTTTCGTCATTATTATATATAATATAGAGAATACTTTAGTCATCGATTTTAATGGTCATTCACCTAATTATTAAAATTTCATAGTTATTATTGCTAATCTCCCTTTTATTATGTTCAATTATTCTATTTATGATTATGGTGGAAAAAATGGTTGATCTATTCCCCAACTAATTGCAATTGACACTTTTATTCTCCAACAATAGTGGTTACACTTTTATTTCTGAATTTGTCGTTGACTGTATAAATTAAAAATTAAAATAAGTCAACGTTACATAGTAAACCGACGACGTTAAGTTTAATTTTCAGTCTATTTTTTCAGGTTGTCTTAAGCTCTTTATGTTCTTCCCAAAATAAAAACTCAAACCCATAGATCTTCTTGCGACTTCAAGCCACGAAAGATTAGAGATTTTGCTCAATCCACTCGCTATGCCTCAAGAAACCATCGAATTTCAATCGGCACTTGCTCTTTTCAATTTTTGCGCTGCAAAATTCTCAAATTTCTTAACCCTAATGCTTCTCAAAGTTTATCAATCTTCTTCCAATGGCGTCGTCAGATTCCAATCGATCCATCTCCTTTCTTCAACCCTCGACATATTTCAAAACAGCAAAACCGATCTCTCTCTCTCTCTCGTGGCACTCAAAGAAATCAAAACCCCTTTTGATTTCATGCTTGAAGATGCAACAATCCAACATGAAGATCCTCCGAAGAATCGTGTCTTTTGTAACTTACAATGTTGTCTCGTTAGATAATGGTGGATGGGACGAGCTCAGTGATTGTATCCTCTCGTTTGCAAAAACCGAACCTTTAAAGGCTTTTCATGTCTTCATCGAATTGCCAAGAGTTTATTGGAGATTCATCGACAGGTTTTTGTAGAGAATCATTGAAGAAGCAGAGAAAGTGTTGATTAATCCCGAAGAGACGATGAAGACGATGGCATCATCAGCAATCGGAGGACGATGGCATCATCAGCAATCAGAGGACGAGGAAACCCAGGAAGAAGAAGTAAACCATGAGCGATTCAGAGCTAGCAAAGGATTTAGCTAGAGAAATCGGGAAAGAGAACTCGGTCTCTGAACAGAGAAGAGAGGCGATGAAGAAGAGCGGATTCTATGGGGAGAGTTTTGTAAGCATATGGAATTGAAAGAAGATGAGATGAGGAATAAATGGAGGAAGATTGGAGAAGAAGAGAAATTGGTTATGGTTAGAGAGTTTGTTGATGTTTGGGGTTTTGATTGTCAACCTTTATCTGTTAGATCTGTGAAAGAAATGGTTGAACAAGAGTGTTTGGTTTCTGACAAAACAATTGATCAGTCTTCTTCTTCTTCTCCTTCCATGTCTTCATTTTCTGGGTTGTTTCCTGGATTGAAAAGAATCGTTGGGTTTGAGTAGAATCTTCGATCTTGTTATAATCATGTTTTGTTGCATTATCTAATCGTTTCTTTAGTTTTATCAGATTTCACTGAGAACTTATCTGCAATCGTTTCTTTAATTTTATTTTGGGGAAGAACATTAAAAATTAGACTAAAAATTAAACTTAATGTCGTCTGTTCATGTGTAACGTTGACTTATTTTAATCCTTAATTTATATAGTCAACGACAAATTCAGGAATAAAAGTGTAACTACCATAGTTGGGGAATAAAATTGTCCATTGTAATTAGTTGGGGAATAAATTGACCATTTTCCCGATTATGGTGATGAATTATATAATTTGTTAAGACCGGTATCAGCATACAAATCTGATCTTAGCTAGCTCTATTGGACAATATGTGGCCGCCGTCATCGCCAACAGATGTATTAAATATTTTGGTATTTAGTTAGTGGTTTTAGGGTCGGTTAATGTCGTGGATCGTACTTCTTTACCACTTCGTTAGCCACCAAAATCGCTATCCAGTATATTATGGATAGATTTTGTTCTATTTGGTTTGGGTTGACCAATGATGGGATCGTACCATTTCGCTTCTGTTGGTGCAATGCTCGTTAAAATAAAAAAACCTTCGATCTACTTCCAATTTTTTCCGGTCAAAAAAGGTATCTATTAACCATAATCTAATACATGGTCGTTATGTTCTGCTGAAAGTTATTATATTTTGCTGATTTATCTATGTTTAGCTGATATTATTATGATTTGTTGAGTTTAGTTATATTTCTCTAAATCTGAGCATTTGTTTGTTTGTACCAACACGTGAACATTAACTGTACGGAATCAGACCGTGTTGGTACATGTCTGACGGGTTTGTAGTCTCACTGAGCGATCGCTCATATAAGTTATGATTTCTGTGCAGACAAGGTTTAGTAGAAAGAGAATGTGGTTGAAGCATAGAGTCTTTAATTCAGTTGTACCGCGTGACTTGGTAGTTTTTCCTATGTTTTATTTGTTTCCAGTTTTAATATTTGGTTTATGTGCGATTTCAGACTTTGTAGACTCTGGAGTTTCAATATTTTATTTTAATGATGTTTTGGAAATTTCCTTTGAATTTTCGGGACGTTACATTGACTACTTTCCTCAAGATTGATTATGCGAGTTTGTAGTTAAACCCAATGTATCAACAAGGTAAGAGATTTTCAAAATCTTCCCTTTTCAACCATCTTGAGAGCTCACATAAGCAATATCAGTAGCCAAAGAGAAGAAATTGGAAAAAGGAGATGCATTTTGCACAAGTTTCACTGAAACTATCAAATTATGCCATTTCTGCAACTAGGCCAACCTTTTTCCATGGAGTATCAACGAAAATATGACAATCAGATGTGATCACCGTAAAGAGTAGAAGAAGCGGTAAATTCCATAGTGTAGATAGAAGCTTCAATGATAATTTTGGAAATTTTTCCTTGTTTACTAGTGAAACAACGAAGAACAATAAACCCACTCGTCAATCAGCGATTTCTGAAGAATTTGCAATCTCCGTTTACGATTTCATTCACTTGTGGAACTCAATTTCGTAAAAATCCAAATTTGAGGAAAAACATATATATATGCTTTGAGATAAAATCTTATTTAGTAATGATTTAGACATTTAAATTCTCTCTAAAAAATCAATATATTTACAACATAATTTCAGTCATTTTTTTTTTGCTTTTAACATTTGATATCCAAATTTTAGAATCAAAACGTACATTATTCTTAATATCACATCATTTCTTTCTAATATAATCTTATCTTGATATGATTCTTTAGCCTTTGATTCTCCCTCAGTGAACTCTACTATGATCTTATAAAATGGAACATCTCAAAAATCTCAAAATTTGGAGTGGGTTGAGAACTTCGTCTTCTATAACGTTAAAACACTTTTCATGACATCAAACATTTTCAGAATTGGTTTCATTTTTTTCTTTTCTTTTTTGCCTTTCAAATTTCAGCCAAAAACTTATTTTTTGTTGAACCGTGGATGTAGTTCGGTATTTATAATAGAAAGAGGGTATGAGATTCTCGTTGTGTTAGATTGAGTTCGGAAATACAATGTGGAACAAAGAGGGATCTAGATCGGATTACAAAGCATGATTCTACTTTATCTACTCGGGAGATGAGGTCGGGTGATCCCTGACACCGAGCAGGATGTCGCCTGTTCAGGATGGTTGCCGAGTTGGCTGACTGATTATGTTCAGAAGTACACTTGTTTTCCTAGGAGATGAGTTCGTTTGGTGGTATCTTTTCCGACGACGGTGGTCGGTCGGAACTTTCACTTTCAGAGTTAGAGTCATAAAACTGCGCATTTTGGATCCCTTGTGCTCTGTTCTCGTGAGATCCCCACCCTCCAACTGTAAGGTTTGGGACCCCTATTTATAGGTAAATATCGGTCAGTTACTATAGTTAGAATCAAACTATAGTAACTGACATTCAATTACACCCATGATTAGACCCAAATTTCCTCGAGTTGGGCTTTCTTGGGTAAACGGACCAAAAATAATTTTTGGGCCGGGTCCATGTCTCTAATGGGTGAAACCCATGTCCAAAAGTAGACCCCCCTCCAAAGTCAACGAACCGTGGCGGGCCGAGTTCGTTGTTGTCCTAATGTGCTTGGCCCAAAGCTTTGAGTGGTTTCATATTGGTCGAGAGAAAGGTGTGCAGGTTACGAGGAGCGAGAGGTGAAAGCGATGCTTCGCCTCCCGCTCTGGGTCTATATATTTGGATCTCCCCTCCCTCTTCTCACAACTTCTCTGTTTCCAAAGGTAGATTTCTCTTTCTTCTTTCTCTTTCTTCTTTCTCTCTCTAAATTTTTATGAGTTTTTGGTCCTATCGCCAAACCGCCGTGTTCGCACCTCTTCTCTGATCTATCTTCAAGGGTTCTTGAATTTTCCGATGTCGTCATCCGATCTTGCTATGGCTTCTCTTGCTCTCAACTTTCCTCTCTAGCCTCAACAAGGTTCATGTGCGTCGGAACCTTCTATTTGGAATAACCCAGATCTGTCGATCTCGTCTTCATCGAGCCTCTTTGATTCTATCGATCTTAGATTCATGGCTAGTCACTGGGCTCATCTTGCTCTTGAAGACGAAGCGGTGGTTTGCTCGACACGTGTACCAATTGTGACTCCCGAGCTCGATGATCGGGAAGTATCGTATGCTTCTTCTCCGGTTGTTGGTCGGGATGACGAAGAGGGTTCTTCCCGAGGGCAAACCGATGTTGAGGTTGGTGAAGGCTCGGTTCTCCCCGAGGCAAAATAGAAAGATGCCGGTTCTCTTCAACTCGAGGGCGTAGGAAATTGGGGGGATCCCCCGGGGCATGGACTTGGTCGATTCATCAGTTTTGAGAGGTTCGATAACCTCCCTTCCTTGGCCACGTATGAATCGATCAATGCGATGCGCATTGAGTGGGGGTTTCCTACCGAGCTGACGTTCCTGACCCCAAAGGATCACGAGCATCCATGGACTCCGCCGCTGGATTATATGTGCATCTATGAGTCCTTCTTTAGGAACTGCGGTTTATGGTTCCCACTCCTGAAGCTCCTGATCGAATATTGCACTCCTCGCAAGATTGTGGTCTCCCAGTTGACCATTGCTGCAATTCGCAATGTGGCTACCATTCCGACTGTTGCTGCCGAGCTAGGTAAAGGGGTTGATTATGACACTTTCGAGGAAATGACGCGATTGACTAGGATGAATAAGGTCTCCGGTCGATATTATGTTACTATAAGGTCGAATCACCGACTGCTGACTGGTATCCCGATCAAAGTGGATTGGTTGGAGCCCGCTATTTTTTTGTTAAGGTTGATGCGGCGTCTGTTTGTAATCCCGACTGGGAGATCCGAGCTGGGTGGAATGCCATTACTGGTAACATTTTAGCCCTTTTGTGTTTTATTGAATTTCCGGGTTGACTCCTAATTCTTTCTTTTTGCTGCAGTTCCTCATTGTTTGTTCAAGCCTCCTACGCCCGGTTTTTCGGATGTGCTTGAAGATTTAAGGAAGTTAGGTCTCCAGCGGTGGTTGAGCTTCTAGAACAGCGGATTCAAAGCCTTGCTCAGATTAACTCAGGTCAGTTCCGTCTGTTCTTCATTTGAGCTCGATCTTATTTTCTTTCTTCTAAAGCCTTTTCGTTTTTAGATCGGTACGACACGCCTCTTGATCTTTTGAGGCCGTTTAAGGAAAACAAGAGGAAAACAAGGCAATCAAAAAAATGGACAAAGTTGTTCTTAACATCCCGAGCTATGACGCCGAGAAAAGAAAGAAAATAGAGGTTCTGGCTGCGGATCCCAGCACTGCAGTTCACACTGATGTCCCGCCTTCTAAAGCTGCTCGTGATATGGTTGCGACTGTTCGGGTTTCGGATAGCGCCGGTAAGTCTATGGTGCCTCCAAAAATGAGCAAACGATCGGAAAAGACGCCCTTGGGTTCGATCGCTGCTTCGGCAGCTACTGAATCGGTCGAAGGGGATGCTCGGGATCCTCCCCTGGTGAGGGAGAATAGCTCGGCTGCTGATGCTTCTAAGAAGAGGTTGAGAGAGAGCGAGGTCGGTGGAGCGGTCGCTCAGAAAAAGTCCCAAGCTGGAAGAGAGACCATTGCTCTGGCAACTGGGTATCCAGTGGTCGCGGATGGAACCGGCAACCGGGAGCAAGAAATGCGGGAGGCAATTGGGAGCCCGGCTGGCAGGTTCGATTTTTGTTTCAGCTTCAAGGGCAAGAGGAAGTACATCGGGGAACCACCCTCGGATTGCGCTGGTTTCCTCAGTCGTGTTCAGGGGAGCATGAAGTACCGACTTCCGCTGGTGGAAGATCTTGTAGAAAAGGAAGCGTATCTGGAGTAGTCCCAAAATACCGTGCAGGTATGCGATGGGTCGATTTAGATTTTATTCGCCTTATTTCTTGCTTAGTTCGTACTCATTCTTTCTTTCTTTGTTGTAGATGATCTCCAACATTAACCATCTTGTAGAGCAGTACGACCGCAACCTGAACAAGGCTTACAATCTCTCTCAGAAGGCCTCCAGGTATAAGAAGAAGATATTTGAGCAAGTATCTCTTATGAAGAGATTGGCGGCCGATGCCAAAACTATGAAAGAGGAGAAGTTGGAACTCCATGGGGAACTGGCCCGTTCTGAGGAGAAGTTGGCTCTGGCTATCGGTTAAAGGGATTCCTTAGATGTTGATATAAAGGTGCAGATGAATCGACTAAGGAAATCGAGGGATCTCGAGGTCGTGAAGGCTTAGGGACGCGCCGAGAATAGGACGAGCAATAAGTATGAGGCTCGGCTCGGCAAGCTTCAGCGACACTGTGATGATATGGCGAAGGTTAACAGAGTGACCATGCTTATCAGCCAGGTTTCGGGACTTCTCGGGGGCTTCAAGACGGCGAGGGATGAAGGTATTCCCATTCCGGACTCTAAATTTGCAGATCTCGAGCAGGATTTGGCCGGATATAAGAGAGACTTTGATGCCCTTGAAGTCGTGGATATCACCAATGCTGATTTCCATGTGATTCCTTTGGCCGAGCAGGTTCCCCCGAGCCCGTGAATGTCTTGGAGGTGTCAATTCTGGGGGTGAATCAGTTTCGCTCCAATGACGGGAGATCACCCCGACCAACGTCGCTGAACTCTGGACTCCTTGCTCTGAGTTTGGTAACTCAAACGTTCTTGCCTTTGCCTCGGCTCCTCCTGCTCATCCGCCTGGTCTGACCTCTTCTCCTGATGCATCTCGATTGTCGCAGGTTAGTGTGGATGCTGTGACCGGCGAAGCTCTTGCTCCTCTCTTTGAAGTCAATCCCAATGATTATGTCTCCCCATCTTACGCCGTTATGGCTTTTAGATAATAAAATTATTTATTTTTGTTTTCCCGGGCCATCTGTGGCCTTAGTTTTTATGACTGTATCAACAAATTTTCTCTTGGTATGAACTCGGGTGAGCTCTAATTTGACTTTATGATTTTTGTTTTTGCGGATGTGTTCCGCGTATAAAATTTGAGTTTTTTTATGAGTTTGCCTATATTGCTTGATTCCTGCTTTCTTGCTTTATTATTTTTGACGAGTCTTTGGGCTCGGTTTGTTTGTTGTGTGGATACTAGGATCCGATTTTAAGTACAAGTTTTGAGAGCTTGGCTTACCTTGTTTGATTCTAGCTCGTTCCTAAGTATTCGAGATGAGCTCGACAATGTTACATAGGTGATGTTTTTCAGAATCTGCGCGGGACTGGTCCTCGCTTACCAAGAGCTAATGTGACCAAGTGTGTGAGATGAGTTCGACTAATTGTACTTGGTGACATTTTAAGATCTTATGCGGGTCTGGGCCCGACTTCTGAGGTCGTCTAGTGGGAGTATTTTAGGCTTCTGGTCTAGCGACGTAATTTATTTCACCAGTATATTCATGAGGAACGTGACGTATGATCGGATACATGGCCAGGGTACCGATGTGCTTGAGCACGGAGCTGGATGAGTAAAAGAGAAAACAAAAGGCGAGAGTTGTTTTTTTTATTGTTATTATATATGTGCCTTCTTACGGGCTGCCTACGTACCCGTTTAAATAGGGATCAAGCCATTCATAGTTCATTTACATCGGTAAACAGAAAGATAAATTGAGCTGGTAGAGCATTTTTTTTTTGGCTGTATGTACGGGTTGTCCAGTGCGGCGTTGCTTTTTTTTCTCCTGCAGATCGGTGAGTTTGGTCGTGGTTTTTGGTGATCATTCTTCTGTGGTTACTGTTTGGGAGTTGTAGAAGTATTTCTACAGGCTCATCGAATTCCATGATCTGGGAATTGCTTTGTCGTGCATCGTCATTAATTTGTAGACACCTGGTTTGACGATCTCGGTCACCTGGTATGGCCCGTCCCAATTCACGCCTAGCTTACCGGCCTTGTACTCTACGGTGTTCTCGTAAACTTTTCGAATGACAAGGTCACCGATCTTGAAATGCCGATTACGGACTCGCTTGTTGTAGTACCGAGCTGCCATTTGTTAATAATTCTGAATGCGGAGAAGGGCTTGATCGCGTTCCTCCTCGACGTAGTCGACATTATCGAGCAGCATTCGATTATTTAGGTCGGTGTCTTGTGTCATCATTGTCCGGCGAAGGCTGTTGATGCTGACCTCGGATAGTGCCATTGCTTCGAGGCCGTAAGCGAGGGAGAATGGAGTTCGGCCAGTTGATTATCTTGGGGTAGTTCGGAACGACCATAGCACGCCATCCAGCTCATCGGCCCAGAGACCTTTTTTATCTTCGATTCATTTCTTCAAGCCGTCGATGATAATTTTGTTCGATGCTTCGGCTTGACCATTGCCCTGCGGGTACCTCGGGTGGATTTGTTGAGTCGGATTTTCCACTATGCGTAGAAGTCTTCGAAGATGTTCAAGATGAACTGTGACCCGTTGTTGGCGATGATTTCGTAAGGCAGTCTGTGGCGGCAAATGACGAACTTCCAGATGAAGTTTTGTATGTCGTTTGCCTGTATCCTTGCATACGACTCTGCCTCGACCCATTTGGTGATGTAATTGGTTACGACTATGATGAAATGCCGCTGTCGCAATTTCGGGAATAGACCGATGATGTCCATTGCCCAGCGCATGAAAGGGTAAGGTGCAGTGGCAGTCGACAGAGGCTCAGTCAGGAAGTTTATCATCAGGCCATGTCTTAGGCATATCTCGCAACTTTTGGCTTACTGGGCGCAATTTTTCATCATGGTCGACCAGTAGAAACCGAGCCTCTTAATTTTCATAGCCGAGGCCCAACCTTCGGAGTGGTTTCCTCCGGTGCCCTCGGGTGTTTCGACAATTACGAGCTCGACTTCGTTCCCGGCCATGCATTGGAGTAGTACTCCGGCCGCGCTCCATCTGAATAAACCGTCTTTGATGAGGATATAGTGTGCGCTTCGTATTTTTAAGCGACGAGCCGCCCATTTGTCTGCTGGTACATCTCTGTCAGCAATGTATAGCCGGATTTCATCGCGCCAGTCTGACTCCGAGGGTGGAATCCCCGCTCAGGATCGGCAGCCATGTTTTGGTCGGGATCATCGGGGTCTTTTTTCGAACTATGTGATGTGGCACACACCTCGGGATAGCTCAATGCTCGGGCTAGCGATGGTCTCAACGGGTATGATACGTCGGAAGTCAGAGTCTGAGGTCTCAACTGTTGTGTTGTCTCCACGAGAAATTTTGGTGATTTGGAAATTTTGGAAATCTTTGACCAAGTTTTGAACGAGCCGGTGGTAGGCTTCCATCCTTTCGTCCTTCGCATCATAATCCCCATTAAATTGATTTGTTACTAGTTGCGAATCACAGTATGCATGCACTTTTTCTCCCCGATCTCTTTCGCCAGTCTGAGCCCAGCGATCAAGGCTTCATGTTCCGCTTTGTTGTTGGAGGCTTTAAATTTTAAGTGGAATGACTGTTCCAGTGTTTCTCCAGTTGGAGACTCTAATCGGATTCCGACACCGGAACCGTGGCGGGATGACGAGCCATCCACATGGAGAATCCATTCTTTTACAGTGAGGTCGGTAGAAATTAGTTCGGGAGGGAGCTCGGTGATGAAGTCGGCGAGGACCTGGGATTTTGCACTTGTCCGGTTGCAGAATTCGATGTCATACTCGCTGAGTTCTACCTCCCATTTATCCATGCGACCGGATTGACGCGGGCTGTGGAGGATCGTTCGAAGGGGTTGTGTTGTCATAACGGCGATTGTATGCGACTGGAAGTATGGTCGTAGTTTCTGTACTGCGACCACAATGGCCAGGGAGAGTTTTTCGAGGATCGGGTATCGGGATTCTGCCCCGTCCAAGGATTTGCTGATATATAAAATTGGATTTTGATCGCCACAATCTTCTATAACCAAAACTCTGTTGACGGCTGCGTTTGAGACCGAGATATAGAGATACAACGTCTCGCCTTCCACTGGCTTTGATAGGATCGTTGGGGTAGTTAAGTATTCTTTCAACTTTTTAAACGCGTCTTCATATTTTTCGTCCCATTTAAATTTCCTATTTGCCCGGAGCAGTTGGTAGAAAGGTAGACATTTGTCTGTTGATCGGAAAATGAACCGGTTGAGTGCGGCTATTCTGCCCGTGAGCCGTTGTACCTCCCTCGTATTTTTTGGTGATGGGAGTTCGACAATGGCAGATATCTGCTTTGGGGTTGCTTCGATTCCGCGCTGGGTAATGATGTACCCCAAGAACTCGCCTACATCTATATATAAACGCTGGTTTATCAAGAATACGCAAGAAAAGCCGGACGTAACCCTGAACGTGCATTTGGTGGGGTGGAGTTTCATTCCGTAATGATTCAAAATTTCGAAACAACTTTGCAAATATTGGATATGGTCTTCGGCTTTACGAGATTTGACGAGCATATCGTCGATATAAACTTTCATGGTATCTCCGAGTTGTTCTGCGAACATTCTGTTGACGAGTCTCTGATAGGTGGCGCCTGCATTTTTGTGGCCGAACAGCATGACCCTGTAATAGTAGATTCCTCGGTCTGTAATGAATGTGGTTTTTTCCTGATCGTCAGGGTGCATCATTATCTGGTTGTACCCGGAAAAAGCATCCATGAACGAAAGGAGTTCATTCCCAACGGTCGCCTCTACTAACCGATCTATGTGGGGAGGGGAAAACTGTCCTTTGGGCAGACCTTGTTCAGATCGGTAAAGTCGATGCACACCTGCCATTTACCGTTCTTCTTTTTAACCACGACTGGGTTAGCCAGCCAATCATGATATTTTACCTCAGAAATCGAGCCTGCCTTGAACAACTTTCTGACTTCTTCGTTAATTGTTTGAGCACGCTCTCGCCCCAGTTTTCTTTGCTTTTATTTAATTGGCTTATAGGTCGGTTTGACGTTGAGCTCGTGGCTTGTGATGTTCGGGTTGATACCCTTCATGTCTCTCATCGACCATGCGAATGTCGACATATTTTCCCGTAGAAATTGAACCAACTCAGCCTTGATCGTTTTCTTTAACTCAGAGCCTATCCCAACGCATTTTTCCAGTCTGTCTTGATCGATGCTGACCATAGTGGTGAGATCTCAGTTTGCCTCGGTTGTCGTAGGTATTTCCGAGCTTCTGATGTGTAGGTTCCTTCGTCAGAGCCTACTTTCGGTAATAAAGCATGTTCAGGCCATTCTCTGGTTTCCTCGGATCGTGAAGAGTCATGTTGCGGTTGGAAACTTAATGCACTTGTGGTACATTGATGGTACCGCTCTGAGTGAGAAGAGCCACAGTCCCCATGATAAT
The DNA here is from genome assembly GCA_900406555.1 of Pseudoturritis turrita. NCBI lineage: Eukaryota > Viridiplantae > Streptophyta > Magnoliopsida > Brassicales > Brassicaceae > Pseudoturritis > Pseudoturritis turrita. The sequence continues at coordinate 265,209 of OVBL01000202.1, read as the reverse complement.
GTTGTATATGGCAGGTTTGTCAATTACGACGAATTTGATGAGCTTAGACAAATTTGACGAGCTTAGACAAATTTGACGAGCTTAGCTATCCCGCCGGTATGTACAATCAACTTGATCGTTCCAACCATCATCGTGGACTCGCCGTCGAAACCAGTGAGTGGTTTTACGCTGGGTTTGATCTTGTTTTCCCCGATCTCCATTTTTTTTAGAGTTTCTTTGAAAATTAAATCGACTGAGCTTCCGGTATCGATCAAGACTCGGGTTACTTCACAGTCTTCTATCTTTAGCTCGATCACCAGAGGATCGATGTGCGGCATGGGCACGTTTTTAGTTTCGGCTTTGCCCAAAATAATTAGCATGTCGACCTCAGCCCTTCCCAAGAAGCTTTGGCTCGTGACGGCCTGCTTTTCGTACTACTTTATAGATCGGACTAAGTTGTTCTCGGTTTGAAATCCACTCATGATCATGTTTATTCTTATTTTGGAGGCCGGTGGAGCGTTTGAACTAAGTCGGTCAGAGTGTGATCATTTCGGGGGGGGTCGGAATTGTTGCAGCCATGTCCTATCTTTTGTTCGCTCTTGTCGCGCTAACTACGACCAGACGGGTATCTTTCACTTTGTTGGCTAGGTCCTTTGATCTTAACTTCCCCGCTTTGATACTTGGCCAAGAGATGGTTCTTCAAGTGTCTGCATTGAGCAGAAGAGTGTCCATAGAGTTGATGATAGTCGCATAATGATTTTGTATCCTTAGCATCTTTAGGGTCTTCGCTCCAAACATAGTTGTTGCTTCAGGGCTTTTGGGAGGAATTCTGTGTGTTCCCGATGTAGTATGTCGAGGACTTCTTACCCCGATCTTCTTTGTAGTCTTTGTCAAAGCGTTGCCGAGGTTCGTAATAATCATCTTTGGATTTTTCTTTAGGAGTCGGAGGCTTGGCCGGTAAGTGTTTCTTCAAATTGACCGCTCGATCCTCTTCAAGTACGATGTACCGTGTAGCTCGGTGCATTGCATCCTCCAGGGTCGCGGCTTCGATGATCAAGAGATCATCCCTGAACTTGGAGTAATGCCAGAGACCGTTCCTTAGTGCGGCAATGGCGGACCCATTTGAGATGGCGACCTTAGAGAGTACTACTGCCTTGAATCGATCCATATAAATACGGAGGGATTCTTTTGGTCCTTGGGCCAGGGCCCAGAGGTCGGCATCCGACACACGCTTTTGCATGTACATTGAGTAATATTTTAGGAATTTCGTGGATAACTGTTGGAAACTATCTATGGAATTTTACTCGAGTCGTAAAAACCAATTGCAATGGTAAATGCGGTCATGTGTTATCTGGGATCCTTCCCACCTTCGTAGGTTGGCATCTTCAACTTCTCGGTGTTCCTGATCGGGACCGAGGTAATTCGGGTGGTGAATGGGGTATGTTGTGTTTCTTCGAGAACGCGGTCAATTTTTGGGGCGGAGCTGAGAGCTCAGTGAACCTTAGAATTTATGTCTTTGAGCCTAGCTTTCATGCCTTCGATCTCAGAGTCTCTCTCGGAGGCTGGTCTTGATGCTGTGGTGTCACAGGTCACGTGATCCGTAACCTGGGCGGGATACCCGTAGATCCTGCGGGGGTTAGATTTACTGTTCTGCCCAGGTTGCCTGATCTGGTTTGTCGCTCTGAAGCGAATGGAGAAGAGCTTCGCCGGGGTTGTGGAGACTCGTTGACCGACCTGGGGTTTACGTTGTCTAACTGATCACGGCAAATAGTTTGAGCGGAGGCCAGCGCCTCGAGCCTTTCATTCGTTCTTCGTGTCAGATCATATTGTCGATCGAAGCATTTCATTAGTATGTCTAGCATGGTTTTGAAGTTGACCTGATCGTCAGTGACTAGCGTGGCTTCTTGTCTAGCTAGCTTGGGTTGAGTTGCAGCAACAACTTTCATGTTGGCTTCGTCCCGGGCAGCTGTCGGGTTTTGCTCTCGTGTTACAATAGTAACCTATTGAGCGGCTATTTCGTTGATCTGTGGTTGCTCGTTCTCCATTTCAGAACTCGGATCTTCGCGTTACACCCATAATTAAACCCAAATTTCTACTCAGATCTTCGCGTTACACCCATCGGATTTCAGAACTCGGATCTTCGCGTTACACCCATTGCGTTACACCAAATTTCAGAACTCGGATCTTCGTGTTACACCCATCGGATCTTTGCGTTACACCCATAGTTAGAATCAAACTATAGTAACTGACATTCCATTACACCCATGATTAGACCCAAATTTTTTCGAGTTGGGCTTTTTTGGATAAACGGGCAAAAAATGATTTCTGGGCCGGGTCCATGTCTCTAATGGGTGGAATCCATGTCCAACAATTTTGATACTCGAGAATTTCTAGTTATTTAACGAAATTCTGAATTTCGAATATCGCAAAAAAAAAAAATTCTGATGACTACAAACAAACAATTGTGATTATTTCTGTTCAGGAGAAGAAAAAAACAAAACACATGAGATTATTTCTGTTCTGGTAGACATATTAGTTCGAACACCAATCTCGGTGACTTTGCGATTCGGCAAAAACTCTACTTCAAAAATTTCCTAAGGTCATAATAAACCGTTGAAAACAAAAGGGTCATAATAAATTCTAGGGAGAATTGGAAATAAATGAGCTTCTTTTTGCTCTTTGTCCATATATAACTATTTTTTTAAGGTTTGGTGATCTAAACCTTTATAATAATTTTTTTCCTATTATATCCCTAATTTTCAGAATTGGGAAATTATTATTTTTTATTTTTTTTTTGTATTTTTGAATTAAAAAAATTGTTGGTTCGAAATTAAACCCTCTTATTGACAAATAGGATTCACATTAGGTTTATAGAAAAATTTCTTCGAGGAGCCTCTTTCTCGCCTTCCTTCTTCGGTGGATCCGTTCACCACAATCTTCTCTGTGACTCGAACCCAATCACTGAGGTTGAGTCTCTGGTCGATTCTCTCTCTCTCTCTTCTTCTGTCTTAGCTCTCTACAACATTGGCTAGGATTTGGTACTTATTTTCTCAATCGCAGGTTCTTCTCTTCTCTCTCTGTAACTCTCTTTCTCTCTCTCTCACTCAGTTTTTTATCGCGTCTAAACAACGCTGTCTCACTCATATCTTCGATTATGTGATTCTCACTTTTTTCTCTCTTCATGGATTCGTATAGGCAATAAGGTTTTTTCCAATCCTCAGAACATAAACCCATAAAAATGCCGACTGTGAACCCTTTCAATCTCTTGCATGATGACGCAGAGGAACCTCCCCATTCTCAAGCTGGTGAGTTTGATAAAGATTCTAGTTTTGGTAGATTTTGTTGCTTAAAGTGTTTGATTGAGTTATGAAAGTTAAACTTATTGATTGGTTAAGACACGATAATCGTCTTTTGTTGAAGTTTTTGTTTGCCAGTTAGTAGATTTCCGTATTGAAATTTTTTATTTTCTTATTAGAAGCAATCCAAATGATATGGTACCTGCTAATTCATGAAATAAGCCTCTCTAAGTCTCTGTTTAGATGTATATATGCTTTATATTCCTAAGTTTGTGATGTGTTTCAGCTTCTGTTTGTTGCTTATTTGTAGATTGTTTCAGAAGTACTGTATGTGTATCAATATATATAGATTTTTACATCCCAAAGCCTTCGCTTGATGTTTCCTCAATGGTCTATAGTAGGGTTTAGTTGTAGATTGAGTGGTTGATTTGGCTTTGTTTATCTCTAGGCCTGAACGAATGTTGCATATGTTCTTAAAAATCGGTTCCACGAGTTTTCTTATCTGATTGATGCATCTGTTCTTTCGCTTGATGTTTATCTCTTGGCCTGAATAGTGAAAATGTGAAATAATGGGTGAGAATTTTAGTTTTGTTTGACCTCTCTCTGATTCATATATAGCAAAATTTATGCCAATCAACGTACCTTCCCTCTTTCAGCTCGAAATACGAATTATATGTTGGGTCCATCTCCTTTAAGTTAGGCAACTATGTTTTTCTTGGTTATATTTTCTAATGTGGATTCTTGGTTGCTAATTTGTTATATAATCAATTTTCTCGGTGAATATTCAAATTATTTTCTCTTCTTTGGTATTTTCATTATTGAATATGGAGATGAGCCAAAGATTTACAGCTGCCTTATTCTTGCTGTGATTTTCTAAATTTCATTTAGCTGTTACTTTTTGTTGTTGTTGGTGGTGGTGAAATTATATCCTCTGTTTATGAGAGACCATGATTAAAGATTCACCTTTTGTAATTGTTTGTTGTCTTATTATTACTTTTGTTTCAAATGATCAATTAGTTACCTTGTTTGGTAAGAATCCATGTATGGGATGGGCAAATAAATTAATGTCTTGAAACTAAATTAGGATGCTAACGTAGACCAAACTGTTTCATTTCTCTGTTTCATTTCTCACTTATCCTAAAACTGTGTTTGCTTATGTCCTGTCTTTGTTAGTATTATTATCAGACATATACGCTTTATGTGGTATATGTATTAGTATTTGTATAATCTTCAAACGCAGAATATGATACAAAATAGATTTTGTCATGTATTTCTTTGGGTGTTTAACTTTTCAAATCTCTGGTTTTTTGCAGGCATGGAAGGTGAATATCCAAAACGCCTTTTCAGAGATGGGAACGAGGCATAAGCAGATAAAATTAACAACAGCTGCAAAATAACTCCTCTGACCAAAATAAAGGAAGCACTGCCATTAGAGTATGATGAAGTGAAAAGAGATCTAGTATTTGCTCATGTATTTGCAATACATGAGAATGGTCTAGGATACTCAGCTCGGGTGATACACAGCATCCTGTGTAGGCAATTGGTTACAAAGAAGAAGCATGAGTTATGGTTTGTGTTTGGAAGGAAGCCACTGAGATTTTCACTGCAAGAGTTTCATGTAGTTACATGGTTTAATTGCAAGGATGATAGAAGTGATTTTGAGAAGTGGACAGATGACAAAGGTTTTGGAGTAAATTGTTGAAGAGAAAAGGAAATATTTGCATAAAGAAGCTGATGGATAATCACCTACCAGTTGTTGATATGTGGACTCATGTGGACAGAATCTGTTTGGTATATCTTTGTGTCATAGTTGGGCTGGTAATGGCTATTGATGAGAAGAAAAACATCCCCCCATTTGTACATCAAGTTGGTAATGGATCTTGGCAAGGTTCGGACATATCCTTGGGGTCTTGAATCGTTTGAACATCTACTTGCTGCTATAAAAAAAACAAAAGGTAAATTGATTCAGCAATCCGACAGCTATATTCTGGATGGATTCTCCTACGCATTTTAGATTTGGATTATGGAAGCAATTCCAGCCATTGGAGCATTGTTGGGGAAGAAGATTAACAGTGAATTTACAGAATCTCCTCGATGTTCTAACTGGAAAGGCGCTGCAAAAGTATCGTATGAGGACATCATTATACTCGAGGGCACATTTACAGCGAAGGTCAGTTTAACATTCTCTGTTTCTTATATTGGACATTCATATTCTGATTTTTAAATGTGTAGTCATATTCTGTTTTTCTTTTTTATTAATATTCTGGACACTTGTATTTTATCATCTTTTGTGAGTTCCAGAATATTTGAAACGTAATGACTATTTCCTCTGATTTTTATTAGAGTAATATTGCTTTAGAATATTTGAAACGTAATGGCTAATGATGACATTACCATGGTCATATTCTGAGTTTTACCTTTTGATGATGAAAACGTAATGGCTAATGGTTCTTGAACTGTTCCTTAGATGATTTCATCTTTAATTTACCTTTTTGTTATTGTTATGTTCCTGGTTAGTTTTAGGTATATGGTTACTTATCATATGCTGATTTTGATTATCTAACAACTTTGGTAAATGTTTTTTTATGCAGGATGTTGTTTATCCATATATATCTTTCACAGGAAATTTTGATGTCTTCGAGTATGTTGACTTCTTATGGCCCGGTGAAATCAAAGATCCTGATGTGAGAAAGCTGAATAATATGATCAGATATGGGAATTGCTTTGAAGACCATATATGGGAATGTGATGAAGATGAAGCTTTGGATGGTTCCAATATTGAGAATGTAGAGGAGCATGATGATGTAGAAGATTCAAATGAGGTTCCTGAAGATGTCACTGAAGTCCCACATATGAGTGATAAAGGAAACCAAGCTTCTGGTGTGAAGAGGTCTAGGAAGAAGCAACCTGATCATGGTGCAGAGACGTGCAAAAAGAAGTTATTGTGCCAGCGTGTAGCAGCAACACATGGATCCTTTAATGAAGAGATGAAGTCTTTTATAAAAGGATTGTTTGACGCTTTTTCTCCTCTTTTGAGAACAAAGTTGATGCAAGATTGATAAAAATAGAGGATGAGTTGTCAGAGCTCAAGGAATCTATCTCCACACATGCTATTGCAAGAAGACATGTGGAGGCATACGCATTCACCATCCCTCAAATTATGAAGGAAATTCACACAAAATCTTATGGAAAAAATCTGCATTTGTCTCCATATTCTATCATACATGCGTAGGTGCCGTGTGGACTCAACAAATCTAACTCTGATTGTGGAGTGTATGCAATCAAGTACATCGAGTGTCACTTCCTTAACCTGCCCTTGGCTTTGCTTGACGACGACAACATTATGCACGCTCGTCAGAGGGTTGCAGTTGATCTATGGGAAGCAGCGTCTGATCCTGTATTTATTAAACGAATGTTAAGTATGAACCTCCGCAGTTAGATTCTGATATTATAGACGTTGACTGAAAAACCTTTGGAATATTTGGTTTTATATAATTAATTCGAAAATATGGGCGCATATTTCAGCTTAGATTGATCATTTTCAGTTTTTTTTCTCGTTCTTGTTGATTTCACTAACATTAGCAAAGGATCTCAAGCTACCCCACCGATAGAAAGATGTAGCGGTCGTCATTCTCGTACAAATCTGAATATTTATAGGAAAGTAAGGATCGAATGAAATCAAATCATATGAAACAATATTTACGTTTGACAAAACATTTTGCATAATCTTGAAATAACAAAGAGTTTGAGGAAATCAGTCAATCAAAATAGCCCTAATTAACCCACGTATTAAAGTAAAAAAAACATAGTCAAACGAAGAATCTAAAAATAGATGCCAATAAAAGAGATAGAATACAAAGCTTTATAAAAGACAATCATGAGGTCGAAGATATCATTAGAGAGACAGAAAACCCATAAACGTTGAACCTTCATCTTTTGTCCTCAACAATCATACTTGGAGAACAATCCTGAAATTGAAACAAATTTAATAGAGTTAATTACATGAAGGAAACTACCATCCAAAAAAATAAGATCATGCGTATGAATTGGGATTACCGTTATTATATTGATATATCACATGTCGTTCTATTGTGTCCTTCTTGACCACAACGACTGCACTTGTGCTTCTTAGACCTTTGTGATCCTTGTGACGATCGTATCTTGTCTTCGACTGTTTCGTGTCTTCTTTTTTTTCTTCTACCAGGGCCTCTTCGTGTCTCAGGTGGTAGAACTTCTGCGTCTTCAACATCTTCGGGGATACTCCATTCATCTTCAGGCACACCTATTGGATTAATGGTTTCCTCATACAACGTTCTCCATGCATTAGTGGACCAAACTTCGTCGGCAAATGGGTGTAGATCCTTGCAACTAGCAAAAGCTGCTTTTATGGCGTGTCGAAATGGAATTTTTACTAAGTTAAACTTTTCACATGAACACGTTTTGGTTTCCAAGTCAACGATATAGTCAGACTTGTCACCTTTAACCTGAAACATGTGCTCGGTAACTAGATAAGCTACGTAAAATTTAGCTTTTTCTATCCTTCTATCAAGCTTTTTCTCCACTTCAACTGTTAGAGGATCGGTCTGCTTCGCACTTAATGCTCTACGCTCATAAAACCACCGTGTCAACATTTCTCTGATGCTGTCTAACAAAGGAATTATTGGATATTCTCTAGGCGATCTTAACGCTGCATTTATTGATTCAGCAGGATTGGTGGTTCTGATATCGTACCTGTATCCTGGAAAATGACAGCGAGCCCATTTTTTGACATCAGCATCCTCTAGATATCTTCCAATCGCGGGACTAATGTTACAAATTTTTGTGAATAATTTCTCAAATTCAGCAATCCTATACACTTTTGAGGCTTTCGCAACCAGACCTGCCAAACCCTTTCCCTTGTGAGATGTTATGACATTATTCAGCAAGTGATGGATGCAAATGCCATGTTTAGCCGATGGGTAAATGCTAGCAATCGATTTACCAATCGACAAATGTCTATCTGACACAAAAGCTAAACCTTCTTCATCAGCTATAACGACCTTAAGCTGCATTAAAAACCACTTCCACGAAAGATCATTCTCAGAATCAGCAATCCCAAAAGTGATTGCATACAAATTAGAGTTACCATCTACGGCAGTTGCAACTAGTAGAACTCCTTTGTATTTGCTCTTCAAAAACGTACCGTCAATTACAATCACCTTCCGAATTGCCTTATAGAATCCTCTTATTGATTGCCCAAAAGATATAAATAGATATTTGAATCTACCATCGCAATCGGTTTCATACTTCGTATACGTACCAGGATTAGCTTCTTGTAGCATGTGCAAGTATTTTGGTATCTTACCAAAGCTTTTCTCAGGTATTCCTCTGACCTCGTTGAATGCATACTCACGAGACTCCCAAGCTTGGGAATAAGTCAGCTCGAATCCATACTTTGTGCGCATGATATTGATGATATCATTCGGTATAGGCCCTTCCTTCACACCTTCGTATTTGTGCATAAAGAGATGTCCAATTGTTCTTGCGGAAGGTGTCCTAGCGAATTTGCTTTTCTTTGAAGGAGCACACCTATGTTCAGCCACGTACTTATTGATTTTGAAATATTTAGACCCCGCTAAACACTCAGCGCGAACAGTCCATTTGCAAACAGTATCAATGCAGCGTATACTCCAAATTGTCCGATCAGATTTTGTAACTTTGTAGTCAAAATTATACTTAATCGCATAAATTTCCATAGTTGCCTGTAAAGTTTCCTTGCTTGTGAAGAGCTGCCCCTTCTTCACCAACGAATGTACCGAAGTTGATCCGACATCAACACCAACTTCAGCGTCAGAAGCATGCTTGAAGAACTCATCATTCGGTTTATCCTCATTCATCAAAATTACTGATTTTTTACGCACCTTACCATCATCGTTTCCATCACTTGAATCACGTGGATGGTCATTCAAATCGATATTGAATTGTCTCTTTTGATCTCCAACTCTAGGTTTAAACGTCACGCACAATCGTATCGTACTCTTCCTTTTAAAATACCCAAAAAAATTCTGAAGTTGTCGTTGGTTAGTCATAACAACAGGAGGAGAATCAACACTTAGATCTGTAGGTATCAACTGAATTCCACATCCACCATACTATGTTCAATTTCGTAGTCTTCTGAAACCATCATTTTGAGCTCTTCAAGAGTTGTAGTGGATTGCAAAGTAAGTAATCTCGCACGTTTTTCTTCATCAACCATAAATCTCCACTCTTTCTCAAACGATCTCCATACACCACAAATTATGTAGATCTGCATCATATTAAGTTGCTAAAAACACAGGAAAACAAAGAAAAATCTTTATAAGAAAACTAGGTATGTAGAGAAAGATGTCGACAATTTTATTGAATTCTGACAAAAGCAGAATACGCATTCTGAAAAAAGTAGAATGTAGTCTAAAAGTATATTCGATTTTCTAAACTACTAGATTCAGTTTCGAGATTTCGAATATTTAGTTTCCTTAATTTTCGGAATTCTGAATTAATTTAGAATTGCTTTTCTGAACTTTGAAGAACATACAGCAAAGAGAAGAATACGTATTCCGGTTTTAGTAGAACATCGAACAAACGGAAGAATACGTATTCTGCTATTAGTAGAAATAACTTTTGTAGATGACTTATTCTAAACTTTGTTAACAAATGTTAGACAGCCTATTCTAACTTTTTTTAGAACATAGAATAAAGTGCAGACGACCTATTCTAAAATTGTCTTCTAAATTTTGTAGAACGTAAATGAATTCTAAACTTTGTAGAACATGTACAGTGCGTAGATTACATAATCTGAAAGTTCTAGAACATGTATAAAACGCAGAAGGTGTATTCTAAACAAAGCAGAACAAATTTTATAAATCCAAAATCTAATCTATCGATTAGCAAACAACAATCACACATTTGACAAAAAATCTTATTCTTTTATTTCTCATATTTTTGACAAATTTTTTTTTTTTAAATTGATTATTTATTCTATAAAAAGTAGTTTAGGTATAAATAGAAATTTCGAAATAAAAATATATATGGACAAATTTAAAAAAATATATATCATTTATTTCCAATTCTCCCTAAACTCTATTAGTAATATGGATCTTGGATCTTTTAATTTAAATCAGTGTCTACCGTACTACTTCAAAACCTTATACTAACTCGTCTAAAAATATAACCAATCAAGTATCCTCAAAATTTAGATTTGTTAGAAGAAAAATTGAAATAGCCATGTACCACGTCGGATTAATTCAGTAATTTTATATCCAATAAATAGAAGAGCAAATTTAGGGAGCAAACATGCGCACAAACTTTCAAATATCACCATGATTAGCTGCACATGTACACCATTCATGTTTTATTTTTCCACAAGCACTTTTTTCTCTCTATTTATTATCAATTTTCTACCCAGCTACTTTTTTCTCTTTCTAATTTGAAATGTATTTTTCATGAAAAATATTTTATTTTTCCAACATCCGTAAATTTGAACTCGAATGATAACGTAACGATAACATTTTAACAAATAACTAGATTATATATCATGACTAATTTTTTTCATCTATTATATTATCATTAGTAATGAATCTATATTTACAAAAAATAAATATAATTTTTGTAGCTATTTTATGTTAAATTTTATGAATTTTTAATTTAAAGATAATTTATTAAAAAAAAAAATTGACCTAAGTCATTTTTATATTACTTCAAATTTTTTTACTTTCGATGTGGGATATATTTTTTATATGCCTTCTCAAAATGATGACTGTTATAGTCATTCATCTCGAGATCCCATTATATGAATAATTTTGGGTTAGATTGATCGGACTAACTTCGTGTCAAATCGATCAGACCACTTTCGGACCAGATCGATTTCGGTTTGAGTTGGGACATTGTGTAATCTGACCTGATACCATGTCAAGTTTTATGAGATTTTAACTCAAAGCCAATTTACAAATAGTAGATTGTCTCATGTCCCTTATATAGTAGTTGAAATCCTTTCCCATTTTCGATGTGGGACATATTTTTCACAATGATAAGTTTCATGAGTTTCAACTCAAAACCAATTGACAAAGAGTATATTGACCAAAGTCTCCTATATATTAGTTCAAATCTCTTCTTACTTCTGATGTAGGATATATTTTTTACATTTTATCGTGAACAATTCAACAACAAACATTTATATTCGCACCATAGTGATGTTTCAACTTAGACCTCATTTACGATATAAAAATTTATTGTTAATAGACGAGACCACAACAGATGGCTCTACATCTACCGTGTTTAGAGATTTTAGTAAGTCATGTCTTTAAATCTGCAATAATTCATATTTTATGAAAATAAAACCTCTGATGTAAACAAACCATTCTACATGTAGAATGTACCGCATTGAAAATCTTCGAAATTTTTTTTTTCTTATTATGAAATTATTCGTACTTTCGAAATTTCCCTCTCCGGTCGCCGAATTTTCTAACCGCCACCGTGAGAGGGACCCCGTCCACCTTGGTTTCCCCTTTCCGGTTCCTCTTCGGCGATTTTCTCTGCTCTCGGTTCCAGGTCTGGTAGTTCTCCAGGTTGCTTGTTTGAGTTGTCGATGAAGCTTTCAGATCTGTGTTCGGTGGCTCTCGTCGGTGGTGGCCGTCTCTGGTGCTCTCCTCTTCTCGAGTTGTATGCTTGAGGACGGCAGAAATCTCGTGTGTTGAGATCTCCGGTGACTCACCCATCTCTGACTTGGCTTCTCTGACGCATCCGGTTACTTCTCTCCGGCGAGCTCTATAGTTGTTGAGTCTTCGGCGAGCTCTGTAGTTGTGGAGTCTTCGGCTTAGGAGCCAAGGGCTAATGTCTCTCTGTTGTGATTTTTTAGGACGATTCTCACTTCGGAGATTCGCCGGTTTCTTCCTCCTTGCCGAGTCCGGCTCTCATTGGTGGCTCCCTTTGACTTATCTCTCCGGCAAATTGGTAAATGCTGAGTTCTTGTCTCCTCTGGTTACTTCCTCTTCCTTTGTCAATTAGGTCTACTTATTCTTCTGACTGCTATCACTCCGAGGCTTGGTGGTTGTTGTCCCTGTATATGTGTTTGTTCTCTGGTCCGTTTGCTTGCTTTTGCTCTAACTTGGAGTTGGTTTTAGTTTATGAGATTGGTACAACTTCTGACAATTCCCTTCGGTGCTTTTTCTCTTCTCTCTGCATCTTTGGTTATTGTTGGTCGAGGTTTGAGGTTTCTGGGTCTACAGGTGCGGCCATTTCTTTCTTTCCCTCCCTCGCCTGCTTGATTTCGTAGGTTCTGGAGCTTCTTCCTTCTCAGCCTGGTGCCACTACAAAGTCTGATTTCCAGGTGTAGATGGAGCTTCGGTTTACAGGTGGCTTGTTTGTTGATTGGTTATCTGTTGGGGTTAGTCCTCTCGAGGTGTGCCTACCTCTTCTTCATCACCAAGAGGAGTCTAATGTCGTCTCCAGATTTTCCTTCTAGCTTGCTGACCCAGGTGTTCTTGTGCTTCTTGCTTTGCCTGAAAGTTGGGGTATATATTCGGTACATTGTCATTATGTGAGAGTTTTTGCACTGCTTTGGATTGAGTTTCAATGGCCTATTCGGTTGTTGGTTCTCTGGTCTACGACTGTTCAAATTCTCGGTTGTTAGTTGGGTGTTGGCTTTGATGGTTCAGTGTAGGTTGCAGCTAAGGCTCCTTTAGGATTGCGGTTTGATCTTCTTCTGGTTCTGCTAGTGCGCCTCGATAATGAGGTGGTTTGCCTTCCTCTCTCTGATTGATGGTTTTGTGTTTGTTTTTGGATTGACCCTCTTCTTTGTCAGTTGCCTCTCTCGGCATGTAAGATCTCGGATAATTTAGATAGTACTTGTTGGGTTACAGTTCACCTATGCCGCGGTTGAAATATTGGTTAGGTTGCTCTCATTCTTGGGGATGTTCTATGGGTTCGGGGTCAAGAAAAATTGTATATGCTTTTTATTATCCTTTGCGCAATTCATATATTTTCTATTTTACTTTCGCTTTATCGTTATTTTTTTATAATATTTTTACATGCCGTAATGTTCATCCGCTTTTAATAGAATGTTCGTTCTAAAAAAAAATATATACAATTTGTTTTAAAAAAAACAAAATTTACCAATGTTTAAAAAAGCAAAAAATGGAACATGTGTCATTTTTGTTGGTATGATGTGGGAATAATTTGATTAATTGAGACTTGGAAAAAAGCTAAGTCAATGGAGAAAAAGGACGAAAATGCTATGATGAGATCAAAAAACTCAAAACCCTCCCATTCGCACATGTCTGACTCTCTCTCCTCTCTTCTCTTCTCTTCTCTTCTCTCTCATCGCTCTGTCAAATATACGACCAGAGACAGAGTTGCCCCCACGTTTGTCCAGCAAGACTCACGCTCTTCGCTTTCACCACATTCCTTCTTTCTTTCCCACTCTCCTCCATCTCTCAACCTCACTTACCTTTCTACTTTCTTCTTCTCGATTCTTCCTAGAGATTTCGAATCTTCGTCGTGAAACTACAGTTTTGTTCATCTGGGTCTGCTCTGATTTTCGCTTCTACCTTCATTTGGATGCTTTTGGGCTCATTTTGTGTTTAAAGCTCGAGTTTTTCCCTTCTGGGTTTTCGAGTTTCTAGAGAAAATTACGGTTCTCTACTGCTCTGAATTTCGCTCCTAGCTTCATCTAGGGTTTATTTTTGAGTAGGTTGACTTCGGGTAGATCCTTGGCCGCAGAATTGGGAATTGACAATTTTTTGCTATAATTTTGGAATTAGGTTTTGTTCATAAGCTTCAATTTTGGGTTTTTTTTTGTTCTTGTAATGGATCGATAATAAGGTGTTAGAAGAAAGTTTGTTGCGTTGATTCGTATCCAAGTGTGATCAAGAATGAGTTTGGTTCCTCCTTTACCGATTTTATCGCCACCGCCGTCCAATTCTTCAACCACCGTACCTCCTCCGTCGTCGCCGTCTCAGCCCACCACTCCATCTGCTCCACCTCCGGTCACACCACCTCCTTCTCCGCCGCAATCACCGCCACCAGTAACAACATCATCACCCCCACCACTGGTTGTATCATCACCTCCACCGTCTTCTTCTCCACCACCGTCACCTCCCATCGTCACCTCACCTCCTCCCACCGTCGCTACTTCCTCTCCTCCACCTCCTGTGGTGGTTTCTTCTCCTCCTCCGTCAACTCCGGCGACAACACCACCGTCTCCTCAAATTGTCTCTCCTCCTCCGCCTCCTGAATCTTCTCCCTCTCCTCCGGCAACAACAATATCCCCTCCTCCGCCTAAACCTTCTCCTTCACCGCCGGGAGAAACACCTTCTCCGCCTAAACCTTCTCCGTCAACTCCAGCAACCACATCTCCACCTCCTCCTTCAGCCGTGTCTGCTCCTCCTCCGGCTTCATTTCCGACAGATCCTTCTACTTTAGCTCCTCCTCCAACTCCATTACCTGTTGTTCCTAAAGAGAAACCAACTGCTAAACCAACTGGACCAGCTTCAAGCAATGGAAACAATACTTTGCAGTCTGGTTCTGCGCGAGCCGGTGTTGGCACTGGAGGTCTTGCAGCCATTGGAGTGATTGTTGGATTGGTTCTGCTTAGCCTTTTTGTGTTGGGTGTTTGGTTTACTCGGAAACGAAAGAGAAAAGATCCTGGAACCTTTGTTGGATACACTATGCCGCCTTCTGCTTATTCCTCTCCTCAAGGCTCAGGTAATATAATGCATTAGAACACACATCTGAGGTTCCGTAACGACTCCTTTTTCATTTAGCGTATGGTTAGATCGTGTTGAGAGAAATGTGTATTGAGTAGTTTTGCTAGTTTCAGAAGCTTAAGAAGCATGAAACACTCACTGAGTTTTGGCTGCTTGATTTTGCTTAATGTCTTGATCAATCTGCACCTGATCATACAATTTCAATGTAGTTAGGTTCTGACAGTGTGTTTCTGTGTCTTGTCGGAATGTCGGTACAATTCTGTGCTTATACTTTCAGTCTAGGATATAAGACCATATATGTAACTAGAGAAGAAGCTATTTTATACGTGCGATAAATAAATAGGGCGAGAATGATGTTAATTTCTGATCAGTTGTGTTGATTGTCTCTGTGCTAATCATCAAATGCATGAACCGACACATCCATGTGATTTTTCTTTCTTGTTTGTTTAACCCATTATTGAGATGTTTAGTAACTGAAACCTCGTGTTGACAGATGCAGTGCTCTTCAACTCGCATTCTTCAGCTCCTAAAATGAGAAGCCATTCTGGTAACGATTACATGTATGCATCGTCTGACTCAGGCATGGTTAGCAACCAAAGATCATGGTTTTCATATGATGAATTAGCTCAAGTTACTAGTGGGTTCTCCGAAAAGAATCTTCTCGGTGAAGGAGGGTTTGGCTGTGTATACAAAGGCGTTCTTGCAGACGGAAGGGAAGTGGCAGTTAAACAGTTGAAGATTGGTGGAAGTCAAGGAGAGAGAGAGTTCAAAGCGGAAGTTGAAATCATTTCTCGGGTTCATCACCGTCATTTGGTTACACTAGTAGGTTATTGCATCTCGGATCAACATAGATTGCTTGTATATGATTATGTACCCAACAACACTCTCCATTACCATCTCCATGGTAAATGCCTCATCTTCTTAAACCATAAACTTATCTTTCTATAACTACACAAACTTCAAAGCCTGTGTCTTTGCAGCTCCAGGAAGACCCGTTATGACTTGGGCAACTCGGGTAAAGGTCGCTGCTGGTGCAGCTCGTGGAATCGCCTACTTACATGAAGACTGTAAGTTACTGCTGCTTTTTGGTTTTTTCATGATATCTGGTTTTTCATATTTTTGTTTCCGTCTTATGTTCTGCTTTTTTTTTTGTCAGGTCATCCTCGCATCATTCACCGTGACATTAAATCTTCCAACATACTTCTAGATAACAGCTTTGAAGCCTTGGTAACATCATATTAGCTTTACTGTAGTCGTTGAACGGTTTTTGATTTCACTACACTGAACTCTTAAGAAAATTATACCACAGGTTGCGGATTTCGGGCTAGCTAAAATAGCGCAGGAACTGGATTTAAATACACACGTCTCAACACGTGTGATGGGAACCTTCGGGTATGTGTGTGTAAGCATATTCATTAGAAGTTCTTTGATACAACCGTGCGAAAATTCACTACTTATAGAAGAACGAACCCGTTTTAAACGTCGTATCTCTCAGGTACATGGCTCCTGAGTATGCAACAAGTGGAAAGCTGTCTGAAAAAGCGGATGTTTATTCGTATGGGGTTATACTCTTGGAGCTTATAACTGGCCGGAAACCTGTAGATACGTCTCAGCCACTTGGTGACGAGAGCCTTGTTGAATGGGTAAGTATAGTAATTCGATTACTTGAAACATAAGCAGATTTTGTATCGAATCACGATTTGAAACAAAATTGTAGAATAACGTATTAGCACCAAATTTACCAAAGCACAATTTGTTGGCACTACAATTGCCGAACTTTTACCATATTTCTTGAATTTCCATGAAGATCATCAAAACTCTCTGGCTCAAAATTTCTTTTCAGGCAAGGCCCTTGTTGAGTCAAGCAATCGAAAACGAAGAATTTGACGAGCTAGTGGATCCGAGGCTAGGGAGCAACTTCAACCCGGGAGAGATGTTCAGAATGGTAGAAGCTGCGGCTGCATGCGTCCGACACTCAGCTGCAAAAAGACCAAAGATGAGCCAAGTGGTGAGAGCTTTGGACACACTGGAAGAAGCTACGGACATAACAAATGGAATGAGACCAGGACAGAGCCAAGTGTTCGATTCGAGACAACAATCTGCTCAGATAAGGATGTTTCAGAGAATGGCGTTTGGGAGTCAAGATTATAGTTCTGACTTCTTTGATCGCTCACAGTCACATAGTAGCTGGGGAAGTCGTGACCAGTCCAGATTTGTACCTTAGTTATTGTTTTTTGCTACTTTCTTCTTTCCCTTTACGATGTTTTGTATATTATTCTTTTGCATGATACATATAATGAATTTTTAAAATATACTTACATATACATCTGGTAGTGTAACATTCCTATCTCGGATTCCAAAATTTCATTGGATTTAACCCGATCCATTAGCAAAAGCCTAGGCCTATTTGTTAAAGTCTTGTGATTAATGCCTAAACCCTAGGTATTTAAGGTTAAACTTAACTCTAATTATGTTTGGGAAAACATAATCAAAAGAAAAGAAAGGAGAGAAGAGGAGAGAAACGGCAGAGAGAGATCGTGGGATCGTGAGGAAAGGAGAAGAGAAAAGAGAGAAAGGGGAAGAGAGGAGGAGAGATCACGTGGTGATCAAGGGAAAGAGAGGAAGCAGAGAAGATGAAGCAAGAGAGAAGAGGAGAAGGAGAGGGGAACGTGGAGAAGAGGCAGAGACGTGACAGTGAGGTGGAGACGTCACCGACGGTGACGTCGACGCTGATAGAGGCTACGGCGGCACGGGAGGAGGCTGCGCTGGCTTCAGTGAGCAGCGGCGGCTACGGCGACGCCGGCAGAGGCGAGTCGGCGATGAGGCAAGTCATGGAGGGGCTGCCCGGAGACGAGGTGGAGGCTTGCCTCGGGTGTGACAGTGGTGCGTACGTGGCCAGCCGTGGCACATACGGTGGAAGCAATGATGGAGGAGGGTCGCGGCAGCAACCCTAATGCCGTGACCAAGGGGCTAAGCCGATTGGAGGCTTCGGCGAAGGGTCCCGCGGCTCAGGAAGGATCCGCGGCGGATCCGGTGAGGAGAGGCAGTGACGGCGAGGCAAGAGGGGGCTGTGTCGGGGCTGCTACATCGCGGCAGAGGTGATCCGTGACGGTAGTGCACACGGGTGCACCCGAGAGTTCGGCAGCTCGGTTTGGATCACCGGCAGCGGTGACAGTTGCGGCGAGGGTTCGTGGGCGTTGGGCTCAGCAGCGGCAACCAAATGGGATTGAGTGGGTTGAGGTGCGACGAGAAACCTAGCGGTTACATCGGTTACTTCTTCCACAAGGTAACGAATCCTAAAACCCTAATTTGATTTAGAAACCCTAACCCTAATTCCTGAAGTGGAAAGTCCCGAAATTCGAAAAGGAGAAACCTGACTTACCGAAAGTGGAAGTTCCCGAAGTGTTAACTTTCCAGAATTGGAATCCTAAAAAGGAAACTTTCCTAAAAGGGTAACTTTCTTTTCCAAGAAACCTTCCCGGTTTAGTAAGCTTCTGGTTTAGCTTTGTTCCAAGTACCCAGCTGATACTGCACGGTCCGTTAACTGGCTGACGAACCTTTGGATGTGGACCCTGATTGGACCACTTATGCGTGGCGTCGCATTGGGTGGTCCAATGGCTGGACATGCCTTGGACAGACTGCTTGCTTCTGGCGTGGAGTACGTGGTTCGGTCTCGCGGGAGATGCTCTCATGTTCACAAGGGTGACTTGAAACGATTAGATTGATCGATAAGTTTGGACTTGCGATTGGGAATATTGTCTCGTATTATATTTTCTGGGCTTTGCTTGTTTTGCTTACATGATTTGTTGTGTGATGTTCTCGGTGGATTTGTGTGGTTCCAGCCCACCACACTGAGTAATTCTCCCCCGAATTGCTCACCCCTCTCTTTTGAATGTTTCAGGTATAAGAATCTCTTCTTTAAGAATCGGGTCGGATCAGAATAGTCGGTGTAAGGTGGCATCCATAAGTGGGATGTTACAGGTAGCCTTTTGAAGAAAAAAATATTTGATAGACTGGGGTTTGGAAATCCAAATAAGTTAGCATAACTTACAAAAATGGAATGAACTCATAGCAGAATATAAGATTTTTTTTTTTTTTTTTGTCAATGATCTTCATTTAATCGTATATAATTGCCCCGGAGAGCAAGCCATACCGGTTCTGTCTGACTTACATGAAAAAAGAGATAATCACGTGTTTAAACTCCTTTTGCAAGGGAGTCGGCACAGATATTTTCCATTCGTGGGATATGATCCAACCTAAATTCCCCAAAATAATCGTTAAGAGTACAAAATTAGCAGGCCAATTCTGAGGGCTCTCCGGAATATAGGATTACATGCCAAATTTAAAATATTTGTTTCAGACTGTATTATACTATTCTTATTTTTACCTTTTTCCAGAAAAGATAAACCTGCTAATTCTGGTCTTGGTTTAATACCTATTAACCTTTGTTTAATGGTTAACAGTAAGCTTCGAGGGTCAATAATAGAAACCTGATATATTTCATCAATTCTCTTTGCGTATTGAGAAGACCTTTCAACAAGAACATCGGCAAACTAATAACATTTCAAGACTGCTTAACGAGTGAGCAATCTAGGACAGAACAAGTAAGAGAATAATAAGAGAGACAAAGCCTGTAACAAGATTTTAGGTTCGTGATTAGACTAAGTTATCTTTAGGTTATGGTCATAAACATAATATGTAGCTCCAGATGATAGAACTAATCACAACAGTCTTAAAACAAAGCTAGAATAGATGAATAGGACAGTAAAAGAACTATAGATCCTCAAACAAATACAAGTTATCATGTGGTTGAACCTCGGGGAGAAAGTGCCAACTCCTTTAGCATGTCAAGGGTCGGAACCAAACATGGTTCAGACAAGATTGTTGCAGTCTTTAAGCGACAAACATTTTTCAAGATATAAATTGCAAGATCTCTCTCTTCTGGTCTTCCCAAGTATCCCGACCAGTTGAAAGTTTGTAGACTCGACAACATACATCCGGGAACAGTACTTGGTTGATTCCAGAAAATCGTACCATCATGCTCATGATCCTAAGACCAAGCAGAACAATCAGATTGAGAACCATAGTGTGCATTTAAATAAAAAAATAATAGTTTATCGAATAAACTTACTCCCATTTTAAAGAGGTGTAGTAGTTGTAAGTTAGGAGAATCTTTGAGCAACCGGACAAGAAGATTCGACAAATACCTTTTGCACACGCAGAGGTTCAGATGTTCAAGCTGGTTGAAGACAAAACCATCACCATGCACCTGCACACGATATTAAAATCAGTAACATAAGATTCCATAAATGAGATAGAAGAGTTGCACTTGATTAATAAAAACTGATTACCTCTGAACTATTGTCTATTAGACATAATGACAAACGTTTGACAGAAGTGATTGATCCGATAAGACTCTTGATATAAGGAAACCTAACATCTATATATGCATCCCCCAATTTAAGCATTTTCTCTATCAAACAATAGTGACTATGAGAATTATAATAGTCAAGTTTCATGTACTTCAAATAAGGAGTGTCTATCACAAACTCATCTAAATCATAAAGTATGCAGAGTGTTAATCTCTGCAAAGACGGGACGATAACAATCAACTTTTTGATATTGCCACCTTCACATCCGTCCACCAATAGATCTTCAAGAACAGGGCAATTAGATAAAAGTCGTTGAAGAGAATTCTCATTGAAGTCTGTCACATCTTGAAGTCGCAAAGTTTTCAAAGAAGGAAGACAAACCATACGTGGAACATCCACAAGAATCGTTCCATCGAGTTTCAAGGTCACGAGCAATTTGCAGGTATACAGGTTAGTTGGCAATATGTTTGGCTTGTTGGGATAAGAAGAATAAGAAAACTTCAGCTTATGTACGTTGCGAGAAACAGCAATTAGAACCCACAGTTTGACATATTCTGGTTTAAAATGTGAAGTACCAAACTCGAGACGCAAGCTTTCAATAACTGGAGCTCTATGTAATGGCAGATTGATGGAGTTGGAGATCCAAACCGGAGGACATCGAACCAAATTTTTTTTTTTAACCGCAATTGATTAAACTCTGGTTCGTCTTTAATTAATGTTGCATTTGTTTCAGTTGTAATAAGCAGAGAACTGGTCACCCTTTTGTTTAGGGACCAACTCTCCCATTTCCCCATTTTCCTTGTTTGAAGGAGCTACGACTCCAAATTGTTGTTTTGTTTCTTGTTCTCTATTTAATCCAATGAAAAAGCCAAAATAGGCAATATTAATTGCCAAACAAAAAGTGTTCTTGTGTTCTTATTCTTACGACAAAAGCTGGGACTATCAATTGGTATCCGAGCACTCGTTCTTTGTTTACCAAAATTTTTTTCCTTTGTTTCAAACCCCGATCAACATCATTCCACCAAAAAAATAAAAAAAAACAAACCAAAAGACAGTTAGTCTTGACTTCGACATCACCGGAAGAGTCAATGGCTACTAATAAAGAGAGGCTCGACGACTTGGAAGCCGGTCTCGGCATGGTCCAAGATGAATTGCAGAAGATTATCACCGGAATTGCAGACAAGTTTCAGAGAATGGAGAATTCTTTTAACAGAACATCAGAAGACTTCTTG
The DNA here is from genome assembly GCA_900406555.1 of Pseudoturritis turrita. NCBI lineage: Eukaryota > Viridiplantae > Streptophyta > Magnoliopsida > Brassicales > Brassicaceae > Pseudoturritis > Pseudoturritis turrita. Next base: position 243,610 of record OVBL01000202.1, on the reverse strand, counting down.
AACCGCATGATGGAGTTGGTGACAAACAACCGTATCGGTGACTCTGCTAACTCTAGTGCTCCACGGGGTAACAACCAGACTGGAGGAAGCCCACCATCAGTCTAGAGGGGTGACAACACAAACCCGTTTGTTCCACCGCATCACCGTCACGTTAAGCTGTATTTTCCACGGTTCAATGGTGGTGATCCGATGGAATGGATAAGGAAGGTTAAACAATATTTTGCATGTCAAGAGATACCTCGCGAGCAGCAAGTGAGTTTTGCTTCGTACCATCTCACAGAAGAAGCTAATGAATGGTGGCAAGATATCTCTAAAGCTCTTGCAATTAATCCCAACAATTCCACGTGGGAGATATTCGAGGCAGAACTCTGGGTTCGTTTTGGTCCAACCGTAGGTGAAAATTTCCATGAAGCGTTATCAAAAATTCGCCAAACTGGTACATTGCGAGAGTATCAACGAGAATTCGAGAAGCTAATGAACAAGGTCAAAAATTGGTCCGAGGAGGCGTTAGTGGGAACGTTCTTAAGAGGCTTGAACGATTCAATCGCGGACAACGTTCGTATGTTTTCTCCTAAAACATTGAAGGCGGTCATCAACTTAGCCCGGTTACGCGATGAGCAGTTGAGGAAGCAGAAGAACCCCTTTCAATCTTGCAATTACTCTGCTTCTTCGTCCTCTTCTTCACCACCTTCTCGACCTCTCACTACAACCACACCACCGACAACACAACATCAGTCTCTCGATCCACTATCACAGGTTCCTAAGAAGCTAAGTTGGGAGGAAATGAAGCGTAAGCGAAGCCTTGGATTGTGCTTCAGTTGTGATGAACGGTACAGTCCTGGGCACAAGTGTCGTACATCACAATTGCTTATCATGGAAGGTCTCGATGCAGAGGAAGAAGATGCTACTTGGGAGGATACGGGTCAGCTGCGCATGAGTAGTCCCACATTGAAGCTTGAGAACAAGCTTCACTTGGGGGGACGGGAGTAATGATGGAGTTGGAGATCCAAACCGGAGGACATCGGAACCAAACAAAAATCTTAAACCGCAATTGATTAAACTATGGTTCGTCTTTAATTAATGTTGCATTTGTTTCAGTTGTTATAAGCAGAGAACTGATCACCATTTTGTTTAGGGACCAAATCTCCCATTTCCCTTGTTTGAAGGAGTTACGACTCCAAGTTGTTGTTTTGTTTCTTGTTCTCTATTTAATCCAATGAAAAAGCCAAAATAGGCAATCTTAATTAGCAAACAAAAAGTGTTCTTGTGTTCTTATTCTTACGACAAAAGTTGGGACTATCATAGATTTCTGTCAAGAAAACACTAACTTCATGCATTCAGAGGTTGAATCATCCATACTACCGTACTCAAGTTTAGGCAACCACATCCAAAGAAACTCCCATTGTTTAGACAATATGCTAGTGGAGACAGCAACTTTTGTTGGAAGAAACGATAATATCTTAACCAGCAATTCATCAGACAATTCACTGATTATGCCCATATCTTCACAAACCAAGATACCTACTATTACCGTAGACAAAGTAAACAAGAAAACACTGTAAGGACGATTTAGTAGTTGGCTTAAGCTTGAAGATAGCTTGAGCAATAAGCTATCCTAAAGAGATTAGGAAAAGAGTTATATTTAGGAGTTATCTAAATATGTAAGTTTTCCTTTTTAAGTTTAGGAAACTTCTCTCTATATAAGAAGATGCTAGGTTGTGGCATAACTTATGAGTTTTAAAGAGAGAGATTGAGAGTTTTAGGTTTTGAGAGATTTTCCTAAAGTAATAAAGAGAGTAATTCTTTAATTTTGTGTTCTTAATCTCATCCTTGAATTCTATATTTGGTATTTGAGCTAAGACAAAGCGACCAAAACAAAACCTTGATTACGAGGCTTTGGCAAAGCCATGGGAGACATCATACCTACGACGGAGAAATTAAAGGAAGGAGGAGGATCATCTTCTATCCAATGTCCCATGCTTAACTCGAAAAATTATACTGTATGGGCCATACGGATGAAGAATTTTCTTAAGGTACACAAGGCTTGGGAGATCATAGAAACAGAGACGACGGATAATGAAAAAAACGACATGGCAACAGCCTTGCTATTTCAATCTATATCCGAGGCCTTAGTATTGCAAGTCGGAGAGCTAGACACGGCAAAAAAGGTGTGGGAAGCGATCAAAGCAAGGCACATGGGAGCAGAGCGGGTTAAGGAGGCGAGATTACAAACGCTAATGTCCGAATTCGATCGTCTTAAGATGAAAGAATCAAGAGACTATTGATATCTTCGTAGGAAAACTATCAGAAATTTCGTCAAAATCAGCAGCCTTAGGAGAAAGAATTGAAGAATCAAAGTTAGTTAAGAAGTTTCTTAAGAGTCTCCCGCGGAAGAAGTATATACACATTGTAGCTTCTCTCGAACAAGTACTAGATCTCAAAGTTACAAGTTTTGAAGATATTGTCGGACATCTTAAAGCTTATGAAGAACGCATCTATGATGAAGAAGAAACTCAAGAGGACCAAAGCAAACTAATGTATACAAGTGCAGAAACACCGACAAGCTTCTCAAATCGAGACTTTAACGGAGACTTCAAAGGCAGAGGATGTGGAGGCAGATCTTTCTATAGGGGAAGAGGTCGTGGACGGAACAGTGGAAGAGATATATCACATATAACATGTTATCGATGTGATAAAACTGGTCACTTTGCCTCAAACTACCCTGATCGACTACTTAAACTACAAGAAGCACAAGAGAATGACAACAAAGACACACAATAAGCAGATGAACTCATGATGCACGAAGTGGTCTTTTTGAATGAGAAGCATTGCATACCGAGAAAGTTTGAAACAAACTTAGACGGAGAGTATGTTTGGTACCTTGACAATGGGGCTAGCAACCATATGACCGGAGATCGAAGATACTTTGATAAACTTGATGACTCTGTTACCGGAAAAGTGAGATTTGGAGATGACTCACGCATCGATATTAAAGGAAAGGGCACAATTGCTTTCATCGACTTGAATGGAACACCAAGAGTAATGACTGACGTCTATTTTATACCCGATTTGAAAATCAATATTGTGAGTCTCGGACAGGCTACGGAATCAGGCTGCGACATACTATTGAGGGGAGGATACTTGACAATGCGTGATCACGACGGAAAACTGCTTGTAAAAGCAGAAAAATCCAAGAATCGTTTATACAAGGTTCAAATGGGACTAAGAGACAGTGCATGCCTATACTTAACAACGATGAGTGAATCAAGTAGATGGCACGCTAGAATGGGACATGTGAATCTTGCAACGTTAAAATCAATGATAGACAAAGAACTTGTCCAAGGAGCTCCGAACATTGTTCTTGAGAAGGAAACCTGCAGCTCATGCTTACTCGGGAAGCAAACTAGAAAAATGTTCCCGCAAGCAACTACTTATCGAGCAACAAAGATGCTCGGGCTCATACACGGAGATCTCTGCTGCCCCATAACACCAAGTACAAGTGCTGGAAACAGATACATCTTTGTTCTCATTGACGACTATTCTCGCTACATGTGGACGATTCTACTAAAGGAGAAAGGGGATGCCTTTTACAAGTTCAAAATTTTTAAAACCATGGTGGAGAGAGAATCAGAAGCAAGAATTCAAACTTTCAGAACAGACAGAGGAGGAGAATTTGTATCCCTTGAGTTTAACTCTTTCTGCGAAGAATTCGGCATTAAAAGACATCTTACTGCTCCGTATACTCCGCAGCAAAATGGAGTGGTAGAGAGACGCAATAGGACCTTGATGGAGATGGCGAGAAGCATCTTGAAGCATATGCATATGCCAAACTATCTATGGGGAGAAGCCATACGACATTCCACCTACCTCCTAAACAGAGTCGCGACACGAGCACTTGAGGACAAGACTCCGTATGAATGCTTCCGAGGCAAGAAACCAACTATCGATCACATCCAAATCTTTGGTTGCATTGCATATGCAAAAATAGACAAACCACACTTGAAAAAGTTGGATGACAGATCACGGATACTCGTTCACCTAGGGATAGAACCAGGATCAAAAGCATATCGCTTACTTGATCCGCAAGCAAAGAAAGTAATAGTAAGCCGTGATGTTGTGTTCGATGAGACAAAGGGCTGGGACTGGAAACATAATGACTCGACAAAATATGGTCACGGGAGTTTCACGGTTACGTTTGACAATTTTGGGAATCATGGCTTTCACGAAAAAAGAAGAAAATGTCGAAACATGGCAAAACATAGAAGATAAAGAACGCTCCGATGAATCTGAAGATGACGGTGACCATGTAACAACACACAAACAAGAGCAAGAACATGAGACTACAGAAACAAGTAATTCATCTCCACCGGTCTTGAGAAGAACACAAAGACAAATCAATAAACCAAAATATCTTGAGGATTATGTCTTACTTGCCGAAGAAGAAGGAGAGATGTTGCTACTCTGTTTGAACAATGAGCCAAGAAACTTCCATGAAGCAAAAGATTCTAAATAATGGACACACACCTGTGAAGAAGAAATCAGCTCCATTGAGAAGTTCAAAGTGTGGGATTTCATAGATTTGCCGTTTGGAGTAAAACCAATTGGTTTAAAGTGGGTATTCAAACTCAAAAAAAATTCTGATGGGAGTATCAACAAATACAAAGCTCGACTCGTTGCTAAAGGGTATGTACAAAAGTATGGAGTGGATTTTGAGAAAGTATTTGTTCCAGTGGCACGGATTGAAACAATAAGGCTTCTCATCGACCTCGCAGCATCGCACGGATGGGAAATACACCACCTTCACGTAAAAACGGCTTTCCTTCATGGAGAACTAAAGGAAACCGTTTATGTTTATCAACCGGAGGGGTTTGAAAAGGAGGGAAGTGAAGATAAAGTGTATAATCTCAACAAAGCACTGTATGGTTTGCGTCAAGCACCAAGAGCATGGAACAATAAGTTGAACCACATTCTCCTGGAACTTCAGTTTGAAAAATGTTCCAAGGAGCCAACCGTCTATCGAAGAGAGGTTAGAGAACATCTCCTAGTCATAGCCGTATATGTTGATGATCTATTTGTCACAGGAACGAGCTTGGATGTCATTAACAAGTTCAAAGCAGAGATGTCATCTAGATTTGATATGAGTGATCTTGGAAAATTGTCATACTACCTTGGAATCGAAGTGATTCAACATAGTGAAGGAATAGCGCTAAACCAGAACCGGTACGCTCTCAAGATTCTATAAGAAGCTGGAATGAAGGATTGCAATATGGCTCACACTCCTATGCAAATTGGTTTGAAGTTGTCAAAATCCGAGAATGAGAAAGAAGTTGATGCTATGGTTTTTCAGAAGAATGTTGGCTGCATTAGATACTTCATACGAGACCAGACCTATCATATTGTGTGGGAGTCTTAAGTCGGTATATGCAGAGCCCTAAAGAGTCACATGCAGCTGCAATGAAGCAATGTCTAAGATACTTAAAGGGAACCACTACTCTTGGTATAACATTTAAACGGTGTACGAATATACCAAAGCTAGTAGGTTACAGTGATAGTAGCCACAATGTTGATCCGGATGATGGAAAAAGTACAGCAGGACATGTGTTTTATCTTGGTGAAAGTCCGATATCTTGGTGTTCACAGAAACAAGAGACCGTGGCACTATCATCTTGTGAAGCTGAGTTCATGGCAGGAACTGAAGCAGCAAAACAGGCGATCTGGCTCCAGGACCTACTAAGTGAAATCACAGGAACTTTGTGTAAAAAGGTCACCATACGTATTGATAATCAATCAGCAATTGCACTTACAAAGAACCCAGTATTTCACGGCCGGAGCAAGCATATACACAGGCGATATCATTTTATAAGAGAGTGTGTCGAGAGTGGACAAATAGAAGTAGAGCATGTTCCGGAAAGTGAGCAAAAGGCGGACATCTTGACAAAGGCTCTTGGAAGAATCAAGTTCAAAGAGATGAGGGATCTTGTTGTGATTCAAGACGTGTCAAAAGAAGATTTCAAGCTTAAGGGGGAGAATGTTGGCTTAAACTTGAAAATAGCTTGAGCAATAAGCTATCCTAAAGAGATTAGGAAAAGAATTATATTTAGTAGTTATCTAAATATGTAAGTTTTTTTTTTAAGTTTATGAAACTTCTCTCTATATAAGAAGATATTAGGTTATGGCATAACTTATGAGTTTTAAAGAAAGAGATTGAGAGCTTTAGGTTTTGAGAGATTTTCCTAAAGTAATAAAGAGAGTAATTCTTTAATTTTGTGTTCTTTATCTCATCCTTGAATTCTATATTAGTAATAAATGAAAACACAGCCACACAAAGAAATGGGACAAAATCAAATTTTGATCCATCTGGGTAAATTTTTGTTTAACAATTGGAACGGAGCAACTAGGGAACATAAAGCCATAACAAATGCTTTCTAACGAACAAGTCTTAAAAATTGGGGTTTCAAGCACAAAGCTAATAGCCGATTAGCTAAGAAAGATGAAACATTTCCTGCGGAATCTGCTTTTTCCCTGGTGAATCTATACGATCAGTTATTACCTCGATTTTACTTTGGGGAATCGCCAATTGTAGATTTGATCTCTTCGAGCTTCTTCGCAGAAATCCAACACGAGAGGAAGAGACAAGAGACGAGAGAAGGAGAGACAGATTATAGGGTTTAGTTAAGTCTCAAAGCAAAACCATCGGTTTGTTAATGGTTTCACTTTCGGTTATTAATCCCAAACCGAACCGAAAACTTATGTCTTTTTAATTTTACTCTCAGTCGAACGGTTCGGAAAAAATCGTCATTATATATTTACCCATTCTAACAAAGAGAAAACTGTTATAAATAATAGTATAATATATATATATATATATATATATATATCTTATTATATAAAATTTGATGTGTCTAACGGTGTAACTAACACGATTGTGACATATGACATCCGATCGATCAGATTTTGACACGTGTAAAAAAGATTTCCAATTATATTTTGCCACATGTCAAACAAATCTTATTTCAAAAAAATTATATATTTATATTTATCAATTAGATTATAAAAATAATATATATCAACATTTTTCAATTACCTTCTAATTAATAATTCATAAAAAAAATTAGTAGATAGACTACATATATATACACATTTACAAATATTTTGATTTTGAATAAAAATAGATAAGGCAAAAAATCAAACACGTTTTTCATTTGAATATTAAATACACATGTAAAAAATCTTTTGAATTTGAATAGAATTAGGTTTATATACCCAAATCTTCAAGAGTTATAATCTTTCATTTTTATTTAAACAATTTTTTGCTCTCTCGATCTTCTCACCAAGCAATTTAAAATTTCAATAATCTCTTCTAGAAATTTTATTTCAATTTAGTTTTAGCCACATGTAAAAAAAAGTAATCCATTTGTAAAAATCTAATATCATTATATTTTAAAGAAGAAATAGTTCAAAATTGTACGTTTTCTAACTTTAATGTTAAGCGTGGTACCCTCGTAGGAAAAATTGTAGAACTAGTACATTTTTTTGGAAATACCAGCGCTACCCTTTAAGACCAGCAGAGTTAACGCGGACCGGTGGCACACTGTCTGCATGTTGACATTTGTAACGCAAGTAAATGTAGACTACGCAGAGTACAAGTAGAGAGAGAAAAGAGTATGCACAGTCTCTGCTTTTACTCGCAGAAGAAAAACAAAGTGTTCTCAGTCTTGCCATTGGAAGCAGAGTATACGCAAACACTGTTTATATTATACTTGTATTATGCAAAAATTTGGTATACACTGCTGTGCTTTTTTACAGTTAGGGTTTCGCAGACCAAACCACCTAACGGTAGACAAAAGCCAGACTGGTATCAGACTTTAGGATAATTCATTACAAAAAAGAGCTGAACATTGACTCCTTCCAATTAGCTTTGCACTTATGTTTCTTCATAATAAAACATAAACTCCCGACAAAAAAAAAAACAAACAAACATAAACTCATAAACAGTTTTATTAGAAGTGATCAGAGTTGTAATCTTGAAGGGGTGGAAGAAACAACACAAAGGTGTCTCGTCCTCATCCATGAAGCGCTATGCGAGCGTGTTGTTAGGGAAACGGGCCGAAAGTGACTGAGTATTGGGTTGGCCCAACCATGAAGTAGACATATCCATGTCCATTCGCTTCATCCTCAATGAACTTCACCGTGGCAAGAAAATGCATGGTTGGCGCGGGGTAGGTCAAGTAGTCCATATATCCTCCAACTCCTTCAAGTGCTTGAACCCTTCTTGTGTCCACTCCTCAAACTCGCAGGTGCCTTGAAAAGAATGGTGACTGATTCTTGTTGAAGTGCTCGTGGTTGTGAAATAATTTTAGTTATGTTCTAAAATAATTTTGAAAATACTAGCGCTACCCCTTAATGTATATCACCAACGGCAGAAGACAATCACCAGTAGTGCATTAACCGGTATAAGTCGAAACGAGAAAACTCGAGAAACTCGGTGAAAACTGAGTGGGTAGGGTATCGCAGACTGACTGAATATCACCAACGGCAGACCGAAGGCAAATCGCAATCGGAGAATTCATTTGTAGAGAGTTTTTGTTGATGTATATTTGTATATACTTCCACTTCCTTTATACATTATTTCTTTAATTTCTAACTGTTGTCAAAGTACAACTTATGTTAAAAAGAAAAACTCCACAGTGAAAACCGAGTGGTTAGGGTATCGCAGACTGAATGAATGTCACCAATGGCAGACCGAATGCATATTGATATAGGAGAATTCGTTTGTAGTGATTTTTTGTTGTTGTATGTTTGTATATACTTCCACTACCTTTATACATTATTTCTTACTGGTTTCAAAGTAAAACTTATGTTAAAAAGAACAACTCAGACAAAAAAAAAATCGTTATCATATGTTTCTTCGTGTATCTTTGTTCAACACGACACTATGTGAAACATTTCCTTGGTGTTTACCACGGTTATTGATTTTTCTTCCATTCTATGTTTTCAGTGTAAATAAGCTTTTAAACACTTAGATTGAAGATCACTTTGGAGTTATGACGTCTAAACAAATGTTAATCGAAGTTTTTAATTCGTTTTGAGTGGTTTAGGGTTTCGCAGACTGTATGCCGACGTAGCGCAGCATTTTTGAAGTTTTTGAAGAGTAAAATGCAGAGAATGTGCCTATTAAAAATAAAAATCAACTGCGCAGACTAAAAAAAAGATTGAGTAGAAGAGAAGCCGCAAGTTATTTTGAGGGTTCTTCTTTCTTTTATAGACGAGAGGGATAAAGCAAAACCACGTACGTCAGTTTTTTTGCTTAGCTGTCATTTCAACGATCCACCTTCCCATCATTTCAGCGGTCCACCTTCCCATCATTTAACCCGTTATTTCGTAGAGAATATGCAGAGAAGGTGCCTAAGCAGAGTCCTATTAAATTTATTGCAGAATATAAAAAGAGTAGTCGCAATCACTGCCATTACTTATTTAACGTGTTCTATCATGAATGATCGACACGTGGCGTATGACGTATTGTAGTAGAACAATTAATAATTTACCTTGTTTCTCGTGTTCAATAATGCGATGATCGACACGTGGCCCTTCGCATGGTGCAACATCATCTCAGAGGCGTCCAGTAATTACTGCAGAGTATGACCTATTAGGACTTCCATACCGATACGGTTTCCCTTCAACGAGTATAAAAGATCTCTTCTTTCTTTGGGTGTACAAACAAAACAAAGATAATCCAAAAGCTACAGAACGCAAGCGTATCTTTTATTCTTCTTTTCTACCCATCAGTCTCACCAATCTTCTTTGAATCCGATGTCTGCCTTTTCCTAATCTTCTTCTTCCTCTGGTGGGAGCGAACCCAATAGTGTTCTTCCTGCTCTGCCAAGGAATTCAGATTGGTTCAAATATCCAGAGGTACAATATGTGCCCGGGATTCCTCCGGTAGGCTATATCACCGTCTATTGGTCTTCCTTTCGGGCAGGTTTCCGCCATCGCCTGTTTTTTTTTATGATGGAGTTTTGTAAAGAACTTCGGATTGCACCCGGCCAACTTAATGCCCGCTCATGGGGGTTGATAAATGCCCTCCAAATACTATCGGACTTATCTGGAATCACTGTTTCCAGTGCTATGATTTTTGGGGCTTTTGAGGTTAGGAGTATAGACCCCTGGTCTAATAGATATGAACTTGTTCTTCGTGACGGTTGTAGATCTCCAGTTGAACTTCCCCTCCAAATTGAGGGTGGTGATGATGACAAGATTCACTACTTCTTTGTTCGTCATTCTGGTCCTGACGGACTTCCCCGCTTGTGGTCTGATTCAGGTAATTTCTCTCTTACAAAAAATTCATTAGACTCTGGCGAATTGATCAAGCTAACTCTTTTAACATGCGTTTTCTCTCTGTTGCGCTTCATCAGTTCTAACAACGCAGAACCGTCGCACATTTCTCGATTTTCCTAATGCCCTTTTTTTGATTCCACTCCCTTACCGACGCCCTGAGTTTCTTCTCTCCGACGCCGCAGTTGATGGGAGTTCTCTTCGGACGGATATCGACGAAGCAGAGGTCCGTCCAGGTAGCCTGGTCGCCTTAGGCTTACTTGGCAAAACGTGTATCCGTCTCGCATCACTAATGTTCATTGTCCTCGTTGCGAGGAGTTGGAGTTGGAGGGAGAAGCCCTACATGCTAAAATATGTGGTTTGGAGGCTCGTCTTTGAAATGTGGAGAGGGCTGTGGATTCGGTTAGGGTTGTGGCAACAACTTTGACCCAGCAGTCAAGGTTCTTGGATCGTATAAGTCGCGAGTTTGGATCGGCCGACGTTGGCTGCGATGTTCCTGGGAGTTATAGAGGGATGAAGCGCGACCATTCCCTGGACACTTCGTAGAATATCACCTATTTTTATCTACTTAGTTTTGTAATTGTCACATTTATCTATTTAGTGTTGCTATTGATCTGCCGTTGGTTTGCTATTGATCTGCCATTGGTTTGTTATTGATCTGCCATTGGTGTGCGACTAAATAATGATGACGTGGCGAGATATGCCAAATGGATAGAAATGTAATTAACACTACACCTATATGTTGTCCTTTGATTCTTCTGTTATATAACAAATGCGTGCTTTTTTATCGTTTATTTTTGGCAGTACCATTAGGATCAGTTCTATATATGGGTATGATCCCGTATTTGCCACGAGATTGATAATGTTTAAAAATTCAAAGATATTTGAATTTTCAATTTTCTCCCTAAACCGTAGAATCCAAATAGACTTTTCCCAGCCTCTTCTGTAAAATGCTAAGTAAAAGCAAACTCACTACATAAATCTGCAGTTTATGCAGCATATTTTTACTGCAAGTTATATCAAATATAACATCTACTGCAACTCAAATTTGATACTAGATGCTACCATTCGGACCCATCAGCTTATAGAGCGTCCAGCAAAATGGGCCCCAGAAAGGAATACACAGATTAAAAATAGATGTCTGCGATTATCGACACGTCGTAGGCAGAGTAAGAGTAGTATATGAAGTTTGCTCATACTCTGCTATCTTGAAATTTGAATATTATACTATAATTTTCTACTAATTCAATAAGTTTATTGGGTTGCTGCTAAAAAGTTATTTATAAAAGTATTTCTACGTCGAATCAAAAGTAATTGGCGCAACCCGCACTTGCCATTGATGGCTGCAGAGTATGGCCGTATAAGAGTGCATGATGTGATGTGAGTTGATATTGCTTTGACTCTTAACATTTTTAATGGAACCGTGAAAAGTAAGTTTCATTTTTACTATATATTCTTAATTTATTATATACGTAATGATTACGTATTCACAATCGTAAATGTTTTTGAGACAATAAAAATAATATTGGTTTTTGGGAAGTTTAATATAAGGTTAGGATAAATGCAGAGACAAAGCAGTACTAGGCGTAGAGAATTCGCAGCGTCTTTTCGTACTCTGCAGTAGGGAAGTTTGAAATATTTTCCTATAACTTATCTAAAATATTATTTCGGAATAACGGTAATTATACGTTATTGTTTGTTTTACCAATTAAATGCAGAGTAAGTAAATGCATGACACTGCGCATTCTAACAAACGGTTGTTAATGTTATGGTACATTCAGTTATTATTTATCTTTTACTTATCGAATATGCCACTGCTATTCAAGCAAAATGCTATGATCTGCGTAAAATGTGCCGTAATCTGCTTTAAACCACATACGTCTAATACAGTTGTTGCAGAGAAGCCGGGTAAAATTTGTATTGTATAATAAGTTAAATTCTACCATATTTGGATAACATTTGCAGTGAACATGCAAACAACACTACACCTATACGTTGTCCATTGATTCTTCTGTTATATAACAAATGCGTGCTTTTTATCGTTTATTTTCGGTAGTACCATTAGGATCAGTTCTATATATGGGTATGAACCCGTATTTGCCACGAGATTGATAATGTTTAAAAATTCAAAGATATTTGAATTTTCAATTTTCCCCCTAAACCGTAGAATCCAAATAGACTTTTCCCAGCCTCTTCTGTAAAATGCTAAGTAAAAGCAAACTCATTACATAAATCTGCAGTTTATGCAGCATATTTTTACTGCAAGTTATATCAAATATAACATCTACTGCAACTCAACTTTGATACTTCATGCTACCAGTCGGACCCATCATTTATTAGTTTCTTCTTCCTCTGCTGATAGAGCGTCCAGCAAAATGGGCCCCATAAAAGAATACACAGAATAAAAATAGAGGTCTGTTCTTCTTCTTCTGTCGTAGGCAGAGTAAGAGCAAAGTAAATACTAACATTATTTAATAAGCATATTAGAAATAGAGAAAGCGCAGTATATTAGTTTGCTCGTACTCTGCTGTGGTGAAGTTTGAAATATTATACTATAACTTTTCTAAATATCTCCAATGACCAATTCAATAAGTTTATTGAGTTGCGTCTAAAAAGTTATTTTTAAAAGTAGTTCTACGTTTAATCAAAAGTTATTGTCGTATCAATTAAAGAAGTCCGCTCTTCCTCTGCTAGAGTGTCCATCAATATGGGCTCCATAATAAAGAATCGTAGAACTAGCAAATAAGTCCCCTTCAGCAATGGAACCGTGAAAAGTAAGTTTCATTTTTACTATATATTCTTAATTTATTATATACGTAATGATTACGTATTCACAATCATAAATGTTTTTGAGATAATAAAAATAATATTGGTTTTTGAGAAGTTTAATATAAGGTTAGGATAAATGCAGAGACAAAGCAGTACTAGGCGTAGAGAATTCGCAGCGTCTGTTCGTACTCTACAGTAGGGAAGTTTGAAATATTTTCCTATAACTTATCTAAAATATTATTCCGGAATAACGGTAATTATACGTTATTGTTTGTTTGACACTGCGCATTCTAACAATTACGGCAATGCCTTGTTTCTCGTATTGCATCATGCGATTATCGACACGTGGCACTTCGCGAACCAAACTTGTGATGTGATATTGCTTTGACTCTTTAACATTTTTTGGAACCGTAAAAAGTCAGTTTTGATTATTTACCGTTCTTCAATCCAATCGTTTCTTCAAAAGAATCAAAATTTCTCAGGCTCCAACACTTTTCTCCAAATATTTCAGGCTCAAAACTTTTCTTCCAAACTTTTCTCTAAAACTTTCAGTCTAAAAAAATGGCTCATTTAGATATGGTTCTAGACTTGTCACTCATGAAGAATGGTGGAAGAATCTTGGTTCAAGTCGTAAGAGAATTTGGAGAGTACTATCCACGCTCTCAACCTGAAAGACACTTGCTTCTCGCTGATTATCACGCCGTAAGAAATGCATGCTTTGATGTCCTTATGTTGTCTCTTAGGAATACATGATTTTGTTTAATTTTTAGAGGAATAGATACAATCTTTGGTTTTATGGTTTAGGGTGTTCGGATCTCTGCAACCATTCGAAATCATCTGTTGTCAAAGTTTGAAGACGTGGCTGAAGGGGAATGGTATTTGATTAGGGATTTTGAAGTGACGACGAGGCCGGGTCAGTGGAAACTAACACAGCATGAGTTCCATATCTTCTTCCATGAAGAATCGATCATTAAAAAGGTAGCAGGAAACTGTGGTAACCATAAGGTGTCGTTATCTCTATTTCGCAGAGTTCTAAACGGCTCATTGCATAAGAAGATTAGTGTTGGTAAGTATTGATGGAATATTAGTTGATGTTGATGTTGATGTTGATGTTGATATTGATGTTGCTCTATAACACAGTTGATTTGCTTGGTGCTATTGTGAAAGTCAAGAAATTAGAAATTTATCAAGGCTTCAAAGATGACGTTTACGTTGTCCCTGGTCACAAAGTTCTACACTTCACATTGAGGAATTTCAGGTAAGTTAATTATGTTTATAGTTTAGGATGTCTTTTGAGAACGAAGTACTATAAATTCATCTTTGTGAGCTGCAGCGGCAAAAATATCAACTGTATTGCGAAGGGAACATTTGCTGATGAATTTGAGTACTTCTGGCGACTTTAGCCAATTGGGAAGGTCATATTCTGCGTGCTACGAAATTGGAATATGGACTATTTTGGAGGTAGTGTTACTACTTCATTCAACCGTAGAGAACTTTTGCAACATATATGACTAGGTGACTCTTTGGCATTGTAGGTGAGATACGTGTCTCGGCTCTCTACCCATTCTCTGAACTCCTCATAAATCCAGCAATTCCTGCCGTTGAAGAAGCAATCCATCAACTAAGGGTTGTTAAGACCGGTGGTTTCTCAATGGTTGAAGATGCATACATTGATGACCCTATTCGTGGTAACAATACCACCTAGAATAAACCTCGTCAACTGTGTTGTTTAATGTTATTGCACTCAATCTTTTGAGACTCGGAGTAACACTTATGTATGTCTCGTTATAATAGTTCAGTAATTTATGTATACTTTATTTTGTTTTGTTAGACCTTTGTGGATGAAAACAAGTTGGGAAGACGCAGTATATGCTCAGTGTAAGCGATGTAGATGCAGTATAAATGCAGAGTCCGCCCATCATCTGCTTTAAGATGCAGAGTACAAGCAGATACTGCGCCTTCGCTCAAAATAACCGAATTAATCCGCGAGTTCAAAATGAAACACTTATAGCAAACCAGTCTTCAGAAGATATTAAAGCAAACATAGAAAAGATACTAAAGAACACAGGTGAGACAGCTCCTTTCTTTGCCTCCACCACCTCACTCTGATCCCATGGCATACTTCTCCGTCCAGCTTTGCGCAGTTGACTCGAACTTGGATTTGTCAGTCTTGTAAATATGGGCTACCTCCGGCACAAAAGGATCATCTAGGATTGGGTCAGTCATCAGCGCGCAAATTGACATCAAAAACTAATTCCATAACAAAAATTCATCTCATTAACACACATGTTTGGTTGAAGTATTTTTTTCGACAAAACTTTGTTAAATCTAAAAAAATTCCAAACCTGGGACACGGTTAAAGTAGGAGACCATTTTTCTCTCAAGATATCATTGTCAATCACTCCATTTGCGTTGATGTTTGGGTGGTAAATATTTGTTTTGAAAGCCACCTGCATGCAAAGAGAAAGAGAATATCAATTAAAAGCAAGATGATGAAGAGTGAAGTTTCATCCTGCAACAAATAACAATTAACTGAAAAAGCAAAAAGCAAACCTTTGGCGCCTTTAACTGATAATCCGGAGGAAAATGGATGGTAAGCAAGAAAATCCCTCCGGCATAGGGACTGTCGGAGGGTCCATTGATAGCTGCTTCCCATTCGTAAACACAATCACCAACGGGACCTAAAACATATAAGACTCAACTCAGACATTTAATGTAAATAATACTACATCCGTAAAGTTCCTATTATCATCCGTAAATAATACTACCTCTAACTCCAAAAAGACTTGGGAGTTCTAGATTTTATACCTGCCCTGAGGATCTGTGTATGAACATCCTCCTCCTGCAGATATCAGACGCAGACTTCGCGATACTTGATGCAGATGCAGACTCTGCGATAACAGATGCAGACTCTGCGATACCAGATGCACACTCTGCGATACCGACTATTTTATGATACCCACATCAAACTAAAGACTAACATAAAACAACAGAGCACCATAAATAAGGACAAATAAATAAAGTTATAAACCAAGATTTGTTTCCTTGTTTAAATAAACTTGAAGCCAGAGTGAAGCCAGAGTAAAGCCAGAGTGAAGCCAGAGTCAAGAAAATGGGCATGTTTTTCGATTGTTTCCTGCATTATGGCATTTTGAGAACCTGTGATGAATTTTTGGGCTACTCTGGAAAAGACTCTTTTTCATCTGTGGGGGTGGAGTACTCTGCGAAAGTTAGCTTTCGTATTTGATGTTTGAGTAGTCGGAGAATTACGAGATCGTTTCCTTCTCACCTTTGGGGATGGAGTAGTGGGTAAAATATTATCGCTGAATGGAGTACTCTGCTTCGTTTTCTTCGTAACGGATGGAGTCCTCTGCTTCATTTGATTCGTTGTGGATTGAGTCCTCTGCTTCGTTTTTTGCTTTGTGGATGGAGTACTCTGCGAAGGTTCTGTTTTTTTTCTTTTTCCATTGATTACGCTTTAACCGCTTAGCCTTTTCAATAGCAGAAAGGTATCTCTTTGCCTTCGGTCTACCGGAAGGTATTTTTATGACTGGTGACAGACATTGTTCACTAATTACGTGTGGTGGTAGAATCAAATCTTCGTCTACAGGTTTTATAGGTTCTGAGTACGTTGAATACAAGTAGCCCTTTGTGAAATGATCATCCACCAGGGTAGCTTCATCAGTTTTCCGACTTAATGCTGCTTTAATCGCGTGCTCGCAGGGAATATTCTCGACATCATATTGTTTACAAGTACAAAGTCTCTGCAATCATAAATTTTAAAAAGGAATCGAACTCAGAGCAGATAAACAAGGCAAACGTTTCCTGAGACTGGCAGACTTGCTCAAGATACGTTTCCTGAAACTGGCAGTGATAAATAGCAAAAAAAAACTTACATACCTTTTGTAGATCAACCACACAATCATAATCTCCACCTGTAACATGGCTACAATTTGAATCAGTATGATGAACATTTAAAATTTCCAAGCTGCCGTGTCTTTCATGCAGTAACTTTTCAACGTTTGGGGGGAAATTTGTTTTTAATGAGGCAGCTTTGTCTCGCCTTTCCACAAACCACCTTGACAACAACTTTCTAATACCCTCCACGAAATGTTTAACAGGAAATGATCTGTCTTCCTTAAGCGCGACATTAATGGATTCTGCAATGTTGCTCGTCATTATACCAAATCTATCTCCTGGAAAATGTGTACAAGCCCATAATCGAAATTCCGCCTCTTCCAAGTAAACTGCTAATTCACTATTCTGATGACGAATCACACCAAACAATTTTTCAAAATCTACCAGTCGATATGCATATGCAGCACAACACACCAAACTGAGTATTGTGTTCTTTTTGAACTTTAAGATGAGGTTATTTTTGAGGTGATAGTAACATACTCCCCTATCAGTTGCGGGGAAAACCTTCTCAATGGCCTTTGCGATTGATGGATGACGGTCAGAAATAATGGCCAAATTTTTATCATCAAGTATCACACCACGCAAATGTGTAAAAAACCATTCCCATGAAGCATCATTCTCTGAGTCTACAATCCCAAAAGCTATTGGAAATATACTCGAATCTGCATCTTGACCTGCAGCTACCAGCATAACACCTCTGTACTTTCCAGTTAGATGTGCTCCATCTACCACAACAACCCTCCTCAAGTACTCAAATCCTTTGATGGAAGCACCAAAAGCAATGAACAAATACTTAAACCTTTGTTGAGCATCACGTTCAAGCTTTGTAATCGTACCTGGATTGGCCTGCTCTATTTTGTATAGATATGAAGGTAAGTCCTGTAACCCTTCTCAAAAGTGCCTCTGACCAGCTCTCGTGCATATGCCAACGCTTTATGTGCCTTCGTATAGTCTATGTCAAGACAATGTAGTGACTTAATACAGTTCATTACATGCTTAGGCGTGATTCCTTTAAGATCATTACCACCACTAAACCTATCAACATACATCTTTCCAATAAATTTTTCATTAGCCTGTCGTTGACGAGAATACCTACAGACAGCAGAGCATGTATGAGCTTCTTTATATATCCGAACGAGAAATTCTGGAGATTCAGATGAAACTGACAGAGTCGACGCACGAATCCTCCAAGAACAATTAGGAACAAAATATTTCGTGATAAATAGTTTCTTCCTCGACGTGGCGATTTTGAAATCAAACTTCTCGATGACTGCAATCTTGCGTAATTGCATAATTAATGCTTCCTTGTCATCAAATATTTCGCCAACCTTAATGGATCCAGATTTATTCATTGGTAATGGCTTTGTAGGCGTCTCATCGAATATATCGTAGAATAAAGGCGGCATCTGCTGTTTCTTCGCATACTGTCGACAGTCTCTGCTGTTGTTCGGTGGTGGCATCATATGCTCGTCTTTAACATTACCAACATCATCAAAATCTACCCCACCATCCTCTTTGACATCATAAGCTTCATCTTTACCCACAGCTTCTGCTTTAATTCCATCGTTTCTTTTCCATGACACGCAAAGCTGGATAACCTCTTTTTCCACCATTGTGATAAAGTTTGCAAGTTGCCTATCGTTATTCAAGAAGATAGGAGGTGTGTTGCTAGGCATTTTCTCCATGACATGTGTAGGCAACTTATAAGAAATCTCGACTGCATTTATCTGCGTTTCCAAGTTGTAATCTTCACAAACAATGCGGAGAAATTCTTCATACTTGATTTGGTCTTCAACCGCAAACAACTTGCTTCCTTTGCTTGAATCAACGTCGAAATCCCAACCCATTTTTACCTTCCATTGTCCAAAAACAGTCAACAAATGCAACATTATCTGCAAAAAAGAGAATGTTCAAAAGATCTGCAACACACTATCTTAGAAGATTTTTCGCAGAGCTCTACACTTTGGCAGGGTCTTTTAGAAATAGCTCTGTCAAAGACGTACTAGAGCTCTAGACGCAGTTTAGAAGATGGTGGTTTAGATAACTAGTGTAATGTTTTGAAGTGTTACATGTGTTCGTTCTTCCCGAAAATATGCTCGCCTTCAACCTCTAGAATATCTTTAGATGTAAACGAAGATCGTCTGTCCGAAGAATGTACGTACTTTCGTTCAAAATCGAAGTCTGTAAACAATCTTATACTCGGATTTCGCTTCCGTCTCTTTGAAAATATGAAATCTCCCTTTGAGGGTGAAATCGAAATAGTAGATCTAGGTTAAAGGTGGAGAGGTTGAAAAGGTTTATAGCAAACTCAAAAAAAGTAAGAAGTAATGGCATTCTTGTTATTATTGTGAAAATAGAGGAGTACTTCAAAATCCGACCGTTTATACAATTTAGTTACGCTGCAAATGTCAAGCCATGCCCTGCGAACAGTATGCTACAGTCTGTCGAGCAATATCTGCCTTATGTCTACAAAAAAACACACACAACATCTGCCTTAAGTCTACAAAAAAAAGCACACACAATATCTGCCTTAAGGCTACCACAACTGACACACTATATCTGCCTTAAGACTACACAGTTAGCAAAAGTTAAGAAGAGTCTGTCCAGCCTTAGCCTTAAGGCTACACAATCGACACACTATATCTGCCTTAAGACTATAGAATTAGCAGAGTTTAAGCAGAGTCTGTCCAGCTTTAGCCTTAAGGCTACACAATTCACACATTATATCTGCCTTAAGGCTACATAATTAACAGAGTTTAAGCAGAGTTTGTCCAGCCTTAGCCTTAAGGCTACCCAATTCATGCAGACTCTGCCAAGCGTAAGAGTATTTTAGACATTTTCAAAAAAAGTGTACTAGTTCTACAATTTTTCCTACGAAGGTACTCCGCTTGACATTAAAGTTAGAAAATGCACCATATCAGCAACTGTCCCTATTTTAAAATCAGATTATAAAAAAAGGAAAAATGTATATTTCAATTGCCTTCTAATTAATAATACATTAGAAAAATTTTATATAAACTACATATATACACGTTTACAGATATTTTGATTTTGAATAGAAAATAGATAATGCAAAAAATCAAACACGTTTTCTCATTAAAATATTAAATACACATGTAAAAATATTTTGAATTTGAATATAATTAAATTTATATACCCAAATCTTTTGAGAATTGTACAAAAAAATCTTCAAGAATTATAATCTTTCACCTTTATTTAAACAATTTTTTCCTCTCTCGATCTTTTCACCAAGCAATTTAAAATTTCAATAATCTCTTCTAGAAGTTTTGTTTCTAATTAGTTTTAGCCACATGTCAAAAAAATTTAATCCATTTTTAAAAATCTAATATAATTATATTTTGAAATCATATTATAAAAAAGGAAAAATATACATTATATTGTGATTTTTTTAGACTTACCATTACGTAGATACCCTAAAGTTTGCAAAATTGATGTATGAAAAGAAAAGTATTTTCAAAATTTCTCATGAAAATTATAAAAAATAAGAAACCAAGTAATGAAATACTTATAATTCGTTTTCTATTGGAAGAAAGATAATATGTCGATTCAGAAGAAAAAAAAAAGTCAAATATGATTTTAAAACATGAGTAAGTCTAATTAAAATAAAATACCAAAATCAATTCGTCAAGATTAAAACAAAAAACAGATATATGAGTAGTTAAAGTAAACATAATTCAAATATGAATAGAAAAAATAATTATTTGGAAATATGTGATAAAAATTAAGTTAAATTTGAATAATATGAAAAAAAATAGGAGAATCAAAATAAATAAATAATTTGTATGCTTCTCTATCACTGGTTTCACATCGACGTCTTCAATCCTATTTTATTTATTTTCACGAATGATCTGATTTTGTTTTCTATTTTTGTGTTTGATTTTTTTAACGGGTTATAAAATAGTAAAGGAGTAAAAATAATTCAACTAGAAATATGAGAATAAATTCATCAAGATTAAAAAAATAGATGAAATAGTAATCATAATTCAAATAGAAATAGAAAAAAAAAATTAAAATATGTGATAAAATTTAATTGGAAATATGAGAATAAATTTTTATCAAAAAAAAGAGAGAATAAATTCATTAAGATTAAAAATAAAATAGATGAAAAAATAATCATAATTAAAATAGAAATAGGAAAAACTAATAATTTAAAAATATGTGATAAATTTAATTGGAAATCAAATAATGAAATAATACAAATAAATAAATAAATGTTAGACCTCTCAGATTTTACATTAACATTCTCAATTTTATTTTATTTATTTTTATAAATAATCTAATTTTATTTTTTTATTTTTAATTAATTGATTTTATTTTTTACAAGTTATTAAATATTAAATTACAAATTCGGATCCTAAATCTAGTATATACATACAAACGAAAGAGAATGAAGTTATATCTTATTAACTTTCATCTCTTACACCTTTATATAGACTTGGAATAAGTCGGCAAAAGGCATCTTAGACATTAAGTAACAATAAAATATCTTATGGATAATTATCTATTTATTCATTCGTAACATTTCCCTTTAATTATCTATATCTAATAATGTATTACGGATTATTTTGTTAAAAACTTCATCGTAAAATAATTCATTAGTTTTTTAAAAAGCGGTCTAGGCGGTCGCTTAGGTCCCGACTAAGTGTTAGACACTTAGACGACGCCTAGATAACCGTCTAGACCGTGGAGATTACCTTATACGCGTTAAAATTATGTATTATTAAACGGATTTAAACGATTTTAAGTGATCCTAAGCACTTAAGAGCAGTCCTACAAAATCGTTAATCAATTATTCTTTAATTTAAATTTTTTTCTATTTTCAGTGTATTTTTCCAATTTCTAACTACATAGATTTAAATTTATAAGTTTTAACTCCACATATATGGTTATAAACGTTCATATGTTGTTTGATATGAGTTAAATGAATATTTTTGTTTAAATTTTGTTTATGATTTAATATTTTTATTTTTCTAGTGAATGCTTTTGTATAAATTTTATCTATAATATCATATTTATAATGTTTTATGTTGTAAACGCCTAAACCGCCTAAAATTGCCTAGGCCCCGATTAAGCATTCTAGGCGCTAGGCGCTGGGTCACCGCCTGCTTAGCGCATAGCGCTTTCTTGAACATTGATTAGGACAAAAAACTATGGCAAGGGGAAAAGAGTGCAGTCTCCTCTCCCCTTTGAAAAGATAGATATGATATTCTCCCTCTTGAATAAATGAATCTTGTAGATGACGCAATCTTGCCTTCGAATAAATAAGTCTTGTTCTCTTCATAGGTTTCGTAGATTGGTTTATCTCAATCATTCTCTTCGCTTGTCTTGATTTCATCAATGTATGACAAAGCGTTTAGAAGAGTGATAGACTTTTATCATTGAGATTGTAGCATCCCCCTTGGATGTCTATTTTTTGCGTGTTCTTTGCTGCCTCATTAAAAACCATGTCATGAAAAAACTCAGGGGGACAAAAACCATGATAAGGGAAAAATAGTACAGCCACACTCATCATCATATTTCTCCCCCTGGAAACATCATCTTCACGAGATGCATTCCGTTAATATATACCATTCTTTTGGGAGTTTTTACGAGCTGAGTTTCAGTGAACAAACTCGTATGATATTCATATAATCTCTCGGCCATTGGACTTCTGGTCCATCCCGTTCACATAGAAGATCATTTCTTTTATTGAGGGAGAATAATCCATTTCTCATGGCCATTTGCCATTTCTCTCAGTCAAGCATTTTCTGGCACTCCGACACGGACCTTGGGTTTGGATCATCATTTTCATGATCGATCTCTTTGGATATAGAAAAAAACAAACATTCCATTTGTATCATATGTTTCACTTGTAGCCCATAATTTCCCACTTTGGGCGAAACTAATGGAAATCTCATATTTTCTGTATCATGTTCGTCTTCTGGACGAATCTCTTTATCTGGTTCTTCTGGAACCTTTTCATATATGTCTTCTGGACATATATCTTTATATGGTTATTCTAGAATCTTTTCACAAATGCCTTCAAGACATTTTTCTATATGCGATTCTTCTGGAACATTTTCTCCTAAACTCATTTTCTTTCGGGGATTTTTATCTTTAGAGTCCATTGGTCTCCCGCGCTTCAATTGAACCCTCGGTTCATTTATTATACTCCCATCCGGATGTTCTTCAAAAACATTAATTCTTGATGGAGCATTAGCAGCGGGGACATATGATTTTGTCACTCTTTTCGTATCTGTGAAAGCGTCAGGTAACTGGTTTGCCATATTCTGCAAGTGTACAATTTTCTGAACTTCCACCTCGCGTTGTTTTGTAGGGGGATCAAGATATACCAAAGATGGTGTACACCAAGAAACATCTTTTGGCATTTGTTTAATTCCTTCCCTAATGCGGGAAATTCACTTTCATTAAAATGGCAATCGGTAAAACGTGTTGTAAACATATCCCTAGTTACCGGTTCAAGATACCGAATTATACTTTGTGACGTATACCCGATATATATTCTCAATCTTTTTTGTGGTCCCATTTTTGTTCTTTGCGGTGACGCTATCGGAACATAGACCGCTCACCCAAAAACACGAAAATGAGATATATTTGGCTATTGGCAAAATGTTAATTGTAATGGGGAATGTTTATGATATGCACTTGGTCTTATCTGGACCAATGCTGTTGCATGCAATATAGCATGTCCCCATACAAAAATTGGGAGCTTTGGGATCAATATTAACGGTCTTGCAATCAATTGCAACCGTTTAATTAAACTCTCAGCCATGCCATTTTGTGTATGAATATGGGGAACCGGGTGCTCAACATTTATCCCCATTGACATACAATAGTCATTAAAGGCTTGTGCAGTGAATTCACCAGCGTTATCAAGCCTGACTTTTTTTATGGCATAATTATGTAATTGTGCTTTCAACCTGATTATTTGGGTAATGAATCTTGCGAAAGCCGTATTTTGTGTTGTCAACAGACACACATGTGACCATCTACTAGATGCGTCAATTAATACCATAAATACTTAAACGGCCCGCACAGTGGATAAATCGGTCCACATATATCACCATGTATTCTCTCTAGGAATACATGAGATTCGTTCCCAACTTTGGCTGGAGATGGCCTGGCCTCACTATGAGTTTTCTTTGAGAACATGCCTTACATGAAAACTCTCCCGATTGAAAAATCTTCTGGTTTTTCAATGGGTGGCCATTCGAATTTTGCACAATTCTTCTTATCATGACTGATCCTGGATGTCCTAACCTTTCATGCCAGACTTTAAATGTACTAGTAAACTTCTGGTTTACTGTAACATATGATTCAGTCATATTTATTTTTGTGCAATATAATCTGAAGGGCATCACTTGTAACTCTTCCAATGTATGCTTCCTCTCCGATGTAATGCCAAGATATTCAATGCCATTCTTATTCATACTTTCAATATGATATCCATTTCTTCGGATATCTTTGAAACTTAACAAATTTTTGTATGAATCGGGGGAATATAATGCATAATTTATTTCAAATTTTGTTCCCCTCGGCATTGAAAATCTGACTCTTCCGGAGCCCATAATAATCTTTGCATCACCAAATATAGTACTCACGCTTCTAGCGGAGTCTTTTAATTTGAGATCGAAGAAATATTTTTATCTTTAAATATTGTGTGCGTTGTCACACGTAGGTTTCCTTCAATTGGAGGCGGAGGTTCAGGAGCGGAGTCGGGTTTGTCTAAGTAATCCTTGTAGAGTCCGTCTGTAATATGGAGGAGGTGGTGGATACGTAGCAGTAGCCATTCTCTACACAATTACAAAAAAATTACCATGGGGCTCTCTTAATTATTATACAGATTGGGATTAGATTTTCTAATCAATGCAATGAACATTAAGCCATTATAACAAAAGCCTAGACGACTTGATTCATAGAAGCCAGAATTGAAAATATGATTCGATTAGACTAAATTGTCTTTAGGTTATGATCATAAACATAATATGTAGCTCGAGATGACAGAACTAACCGCAACAGTATTAACACAAAGCTAGAGTAGGACAGTAAAAGAACTATAGTTCCTCAATCAAATACAAGTTGGCATGTGCTTGAAGCTCGGGGAGAAAGTGCCAACTCCTTTAGCATGTCAAGGGTCGGAAACAAATAGTCTTCAGACAAGATTATTGCAATCTTTAAGCGGCGAGCGTTTTTTAAGATATAAATCGCAACATCTCTCTCTCCTGGTCTTCCTAAGTATCCTGAAAACTTGAAAGTTTGTAGACTCGACAACATACATTCAGAAACTCTTGGTTGATTCCAATAAAGTATACCATTAGGGTTATGATCCTGAGATCAATCAGAATAATTAGATTGAGAACCATAGTGTGGTGTATTATACTAACAATAATAGTTCATCGAAGAAACTTACTTCCATTCCAAAGAGATCTAGTACTCTTAAGTTAGGCGAATCTTTGAGCAACCGAACAAGCACAGTTGACGCATATTCTTGGCATATACATAGTTTCAGATGTACGAGCTTGTTGAAGACAAAACCATCACCATACACAGCCTGGTTAAAGACAAAATCATTAACAGAAGATTCTATAAATGAGATTGAAGGCATGGAGTTGATAAAAAAAAATTAATTACCTCTGAATTGTAGTCTGCTATGCATAATGTAAGACGCTTGACAGATGTGATTGATCCGATAAGCTTCTCGATATAAGGAAAGCTAACATATACAGATGCCTCCCTCAGCTTAGGCATATACTCAAACAAACAGTAGTGACTCTTAGAATTAAAATACTCAAGTTCCAAGTACTTCAAAGAAGGAGTATTTATCACAAACTCATTTAAATCAATAGGTCTATAGAGTATTAATCTCCGCAAAGACGAGACGATTACAAAGAGCTTTCCCATATTGTCACCTACTCATCCATCCACCAAGAGATCTTCAAGAACAGGGCAATTAGATAGAAGCCGTTGAAGAGAATCTTCATTGAAGTATGTCACCTCTTGAAGGCGCAGAGTTTTCAGAAAAGGAAGACAAACCATCCGAGGAACATCCACGAGAATCTTTCCATTGAGTTTCAAGGTCACGAGCAACTTGCAGGTATACAAGCTGCTCGGCAATATATCCGGCTCATCCGGGTAAGAAGAATAAGAAATATCGAGCTCACGTACGTTGCGAAAAACTGCAATTAGAACCCACAGTTTGATATCTTCAGGTTTAAAATGTGAATTACCAAACTGGAGGTGCAAGGTTTCTATAACCGGAGCTCTATGTAATGTACAGATTTCTGTGAAGAAGACACCGTAGCCTCTTGCAATCAGAATCTGAATAATATCTACTACCGTACTCAAGTTTAGGCAACCACATCCAAAGAAACTCCCATTGTTTAGACAAAATGCTAGGGGAGACGGCAACTTTTGTTGGAAGAAACGATAATATCTTAACCAGCAATTCATCAGACAACCCACTGATTTTGCCCATATCTTTACAAACCCAAGATACTGCTGTACTCGTCGACAGAAGTTGGAATTTTCCGACCCTGACACAATGAACAAGAAAACACTGTAAGACTAAAAAAACAATATTAGAAACAAATGATGAAAACACAGCCACAAAGAAATGGGACAAAACCGTAGAGACATTCACATAACATCAAATTTCGATCCCCAATCAAAGACACAGCGATTATATCCATCTGGGTAAATTTTTGTTAACAATGGGAAGGGAGCAACTAAGGAACACAAAGCCATTATAACAAATGCATATACTTGATTCATAAAAAGGAAAATGAATTCAGAGAAACTCACTTGAGTATCACTGTGAAACTGGAATTTATGTTTTGATCTTTAAGAGTATGTGATGAAATAAAACCCATAAATTGAACGTCTTCAAGCTTTTCTAAAGAACAAGTCTAAAATTTGATCAACTTGGTTTTCACACACAAAGCTAATTGCCGATTAGCTTAAGAAAGATTCAAACATTTCTTGCGGAATCTCTTTTTTTCTCCAATCACATTCCCTGGTGAATCTATTCATTGTTACCTCGATTTGATTTTGGAGAATCGCCAACTGTAGATTTGACCTCTTCGAGCTTCTTCGCGGAAATCAAACACGAGAAAGATGAGAGAAGAGAGAAGGCAAGTCGAGTGAGGAGGAAGAAGAAGAAGAAGAAGGAGAGACCGATTATAGGGGTTTGGTTAAGTCTCAAAGCAAACCGATCGGTTTTGGTTTTGGTTTCGGTTTCGGTTTCGGTTTCGGATATAATTTCGAACCGAAAACCAAAGTTTTTTTTGGTCGTCTTTGGGATTGAAACACTCCGAGTTTTTAAGAAAGATGCAGAACCCATTTCTCACAATACGAAAAAACGAAGAAAGACATATACATATCAATCATGTGTTTTAAATCATAGCGCAACAACTTTCGAAGCTTGCCATCTATTGCAGATCCTCTTAGCTAGGCATGCGAGTTTGTTTTTTTTAGGTTTCTCGGTTCGGATATTTCGGTTAGTCGGATAGTTCAGTTCAAAAAAATTATACCAAAATAAACCGAAGTAAACTATGGTTCGGTTCGGTTCAGTTATCGGGTAGTTTGGATTTTGAAAATTTTACCGAATTGAACCCAAATTTTTTGATTTTTTCAAATTCGGTTTATATCGGGTAAATTCTATTAAATTATGATTAATTCAGTTCGGTTCTTCGGTTTGAAATTTAAAATATATTTTCTTGAAATTCGGTATAAAATCGGTATATGTCGATTAAGAAAATTAGAAAAAAAAAACTAAAAACCGAAGAACCGATTGGTTCGAATAAACGAACCGAATCGAACCGAAATCCAAATCTATTTTATAACGATCGATAAGTTTACACTAAATAACCGAACCAAAACCGAAAACCTCGATTTGATTCAGAAACTTCGATTCGAAAATCTACTTCCAAGATTACTATATTATTGTTTCCTTTTCCACGAACTAAGTCTTCTAATTTGATTTGTTTTTAAAGTCCCGGACGAACCGACACCAACAGTACGAGGACAGCAAATCGTTGGGCGTTTTTCATAAGAAAACAAGACACTTTTTTTAGAAGATATTCTCTCTATTTTTATATGCCAGATTTTTTAGAGTTTTCACATATATTAAAAGAATGTTAATGTTTAATTATAAATGAATTATTTTTATACTAAACAATTTCCCATAACTCTAAACCAATAGTAATTCAATAAATTGAATTATTTTTAATAAATATTTCTTAAAATTTACAATTTATTATAATCAATCCTATAATCTAATATATAACAAGAGGCCAACACTCTCCATAGTTGGACACCTGGCCTCTTCTATAGCTGCCACGTGTATTTTTGGTTCACTTATTAAAATAAAATTGCCATTTAATCGTTTCATCTTTGCCTCTGAAGAGTTACAAAAAACATAATGTTCCTTCGACAAACCAAGCTAGGTCTATTAGATATTTACTTTTCATCTCCTACATACGTCGATCCATATTCTCTATATCTCTGAAATCAACGAAACGAAGAATCGGTTCGTTTCAACATTAAATTTATAACCTTCCTCTTCTCCCAGTTTTGATGTATTTCTTTTTTCAGTTTGAGTTTGTTTGAGATCAACAATAGACAATTTCCTATAAGCAGACGAAAGCCAGCGTTGTCAACGTAAAAGAAGAAAATCGCCTAACAGAGGTGCAATCCGCCGATCTGTCACGATTACTTGATCTCGGAGGTTTAGTTTTGATTAAGTATTTTTTTTTCAAATGATTATTCTCAAGAAATTGTTCTTTGCTATTTGGAAAATGGATGATAGATTTACCGTATAAAAACAGAGGAGACATGAGAATCAAAAGCTCTCAACTTAATTGTATATATAAAAATCGAAGTAAGTCCTCTTCTTCTGAAAGCATATGTTTTTTTTCTCAGATCAAATGGCCAACGATGATTCTGATATGCAATTTTATTAAACATTGTAAAAGGCCAAGAATTAAAGGGGAAAAACAAAGTATATTAGGGATTAAGAAGTATTTGTAATCATTTCTTGCTAGAACTTTTGTTACTGTCTCCGTTAAGTCCTCACGTTTGGTTATTGACTAGGAATTCCACAACTATGCACAAGCAGCTGTCGTTTACAGTTCCACAAAATACACCAATTGTGCAACACGAATAATATAAGACAAATTAGACTTAAGTGAGCTAGAATTATCTAGATGTTTAGGTGTTACATATGAGGTGTTTTTCATATAGGCCTCTGTCCATATGTTTGGTTGTCACCTACGAGATGTTCATGACATCTACCTTGGTTTTCTTCTTTGCCTATATGGCAATGGACCACTGAAACTATGAGAAACGGGATCTCTTCAGGTCTTTAAGTTTTTTTGGGCTTATGTCATGGTTTGTTATTTCACATGTTCTACGTAGAACATAAATTTGATTGACTCTATTCCTTTGCTTAGTAGGGGTTGGGTGCAACAAATTATGAAACAAAAAGGAGGACAATATCTAACGTGGAAATTAAATCTCTTGGGAGAATGGCCTTTTGTCTACACCTCTCAATTTCCCCCATTGCCAAGACATTTTGCCATAGTTGTTCTCTCATATATATATATATATATATTTTTTTTTTTTTCCTTTCACTACTTCTATCAAATGATTCCGTTTTCCCCTCATGTATTGTCAATGCTTTTATGAGTTTTCTCTATGCAATAGTTCAAATTTTATTCTTTTTTCTTTTGAGATAACTATCTCTTCCTCCTTTTTTAAATGCAGAGTTACGACAATTTGTTGTACATGGAAGAAGGGAAAATATTGAAAGCTATAGAGAACTCATAAATTGATAACCATAAAAGGTAGATATGGTGGTAAGCGATTGAAGATCGAGAAGGAAGAGATGAACCTCCAGACGAGAGAATGATTGCAAAGAGAAAGACAACAGAGGGACAGATGGTGATGGCAAGTCGGCAAAGATAATGAAATGGAATGGCAAGCCCTAACTAAAATGTGTCACTCATCTGGAGAAAGAGCTCTTCTTCTTTTGTATAGCAGATTAGTTAACCTTTTTTATTGTGAAATTAGTCACTCACGGAATAGTCGAGTTTCAAAAACCAATGAAACTGTCTTTACCCAAAAAAAAAATACAATAAAACTAAAATATCAAACTCGCAAAATTGTTTTGGAATAAAATGTATGGGTACATGTACTACATGATTTATTAATAAAGCTTAGTTTTATTTGATTTAAAAATGGAACTAAAAACTGGCTACCTCAGCACTGGAGAGGCTGGTACGTGTCTCTTAAAAAAACCAAAACGTCAAAAACTTTACGTCTCTTCGACTTCGTCGACGGTGTAAGAAGAGAATTAGGTTTCAATGTAAGATGCTTTCGTTTTCTCTTTGTTTCATCGCATCGGTTACAAATCATTGATATTCAAGTCTGACTTTTATCTCTTACATAAACTTCTTTGTTTTCATAAACCACTTTAATGGATTCTTCTCCTCCAGCCATCGCCATCTCCCTCTCCCTCTCCCTCCATCCCAGCTTTCAAGTAGAATTGCTTCATAACATGCGAGTTGAATACGACTTGATTCGGCTTCTCTAATCATAGCCAATTGGATTATGATCGGCGTCAAACGCAAAAAATCATGATTTTTAAAAAATATATTGGAGAAATTAGAAATAACAAAATTATGTGGTACATCTCTCATATAGATAAATATATTTTATATTATAAAATTTAATTTGCATAACAATTGGTTTGGATGTAAACATTTTTGGTATAAATCGAATACGTTTGAGATTATGAGTTATCTCAAACTTATTTGAGTTCACCAAAACAAAAAAATAACGCGTTAGTATGTACAAATATTTTAAAATAAATTAAAAAAACCAAAAAATAGTAAAAATGCGAAAACTGATGATTTTTTGAAATTCAAAATTTTTTTTTTCAATTTTTTTTTGTATAAACTGTTTGCCATTCGCCAATATTGACAACTTGTACATATGGTTGATAGTTTTATAAACTCCAACAGTTTGATTGATAACAAACATAGCAATAATTCTTGTATATTCTTATATATATATACTAGATTTAGGACTCGCATATATGCGGGTTTATAATTTAATATTTTATAAACTTGTGAAAAAAACGAAATACTTAAAAGTGGAAATCAGATCACCCGTGAAAGTAACCACTGATGAGAAGCATAACATTTATTTATTTTGATGCGTTTGTTATGATTTACAATTAAATTGTATCGCATATTTTCAAATTATTAGTTTTTCCTATTTCTATTTGAATTATGTGTACTTTTAAAATATTTTGCTACTCATATATCTATTTTTCAAAATATTGATAAATTTATTCTCAGATTTATATTTGAATTATTTTTTAATCTTTTAATATTTTATAACCCATGGAAAAAACTAAACATGAAAAAAGCGGAAAACAAAATGAGATCACCCCATGATGAAAGTAAATAAAATAAGATTGAGAACGTCAATACGGTTTACTTAATTTATTTTTTATATTATTTGATTTTCAATTATCACATATTTCCAAATAATTAGACTTTCCTATTCCTATTTGAATTAGGTTTATTTTTTATTTTCAATTAAATTTTATCACATATTTTCAAATAATTAGATTTTCCTATTCCTATTTGAATTAGGTTTACTATTTTACAAATAATGATATTATTAAATTGAAATAGATAAAGCTCTTTTGAAATGTGACTAAATCTAATTGAAAGAAATTCTTTTACACGTGTAGAAATCTGATCGACTAACTCACACATGTCGCGATCAGATTAATTACAAAGTAGACGAATCAAGCTTTACATAAAAATATATTTTTACTCTTTTAATATTTTATAACCGGTAAAAAAAAAAACCAAACACGAAAAAGTGAGAAAGTAAATTAGAGCACCCCATAAAAGTATATAAAATAAGATTGAGAACGTTGATACAAAACCATTGATAGAGAAGTCTAACAATTATTTATCTAATTTGATTCTCATATTATTGGATTTTCAATTAAATTTTATCACATATTTCCAAATAATTTATTTTTCCTATTCCTATTTGAATTACATTGACATTTTACTATATTAAAATAATGATATTAGATTTTTTAAAATAGATAAAAACTTTTTTGACATGCGGCTAAATTTAATTGGATGTTGACTTTTTACTATTTTGCAAATAATTATATTAATTTTTTATTAGATAAGAATTTTTTGACACGTGGCAAAATCTAATTGGAAATAGTTTTTTACATGTGTCAAAATCTGATCGATTAATTGACACGTGTCGCGATCATGTTAATTACAATGATTGACGCATAAAACTTTATATAATAAGATATGACATCGGTAAATGTTCATCGTTAAAACATTATGTTATATAACATTTTAAAATATCAAATGTTACGTTTTAATTGGGTTTAAATTTGTATCAAATTTATTTGTGGGTTTATGTTAAAAAATTAATTAGATATGTAGAGATTTCCACCATAGCATCTAGAATTAATTGAAATTTTTATATTGGTTAATTTAATTTACGTGTCCCTTAAATCTCTCTTTTATCTACAAAAATATAACTTCCTCCTAATCCGTCTGAGAATCTTGTATGTCTCTTAGGTAACTTATGCATATCTCGATCCCTTCGTCTTTTTCTCTTTGTCGACGAGTTTGTTACTTTCACTTTGTGTGATATGCTGTGAATGAATCATTACGGAATCCGTCGGGAGCAAGAGTTAAGTTTATTTGTTGACTTTTTGATGATTAGATTTCATATGAATATTGTATGTAGGAAATTATACTCTAATAGTACTTCTGCCTTTCTTCCTTCCATGAATATCATAAGGGTTTCAATTCTTTAACTTGATTGATTTTAAACGACCAAAAGGAGAACGCTTCCAAGTATCTTGGTTTTTCGTTGTTATTTTCACAGGAAACGAGAAGATAATTGAAGTTGATGAAACAAAAAACTGTCCATGCCTGGCAGAAATAAGGTTGAATGTTTTCTCTTTGTGTGAACAAAGTGTATACTAAAAACTGTCCATGCCGTTGTTTAGATTTTATTTGATATCATTAGATTTTAATGCATGCTTCTACAACTTTCAGATGAGAAAAAGGGTGCACCTGATGGAAACAAGCACATAGTAAATCCATGAATCGACAAGGTACATCGAAGTCAAACAAGAATCCCCAATGAATTGATCTGTTTATGTTGGTTCGTTGTTGATCTTCTGAATGATTAAACCTTACAATTCCAGCGATAGAACAGACTGGAAGCGTAGTCAATACTATAACAAAGAACATTATTGGAGCTTGTTACACTTATGCAGTTCAAAAAAGACCATAGACAGAGTAATTATTTTTTCGTCACATAAGTGAATCCTTTGCATTAGCCAATTGCAAGGTCAGTACTTTCATCGGCTCTTCACTCCCTTTTAACTTGAGTGCCACATTGTAGGTTTAATCTTAATTTCATTTTAGAGAATTTCCAGCTCAGTTAGCTGCGAACAATCCCCCAAATCCAGAAGGAGGTACCTTATATTCATACTTTTTAATGTATTCTTTGTTAAAATATGGCTTATTTAGGATCTAATCTCAAAGTGATTTGTTTTTAAATGGTTATTAAAGAAAATTATAATAGATGTGGAAGTTGAGCCAATGCTTGTTCACACTGAAGCCATGCTTTAGTTCTATTCTGGACTGAGCTTCTCGCATTCTTCATCGTCTAGGCTGTACTATGGCAGAAGCTGATTTATAAGAATGAATAATGTTGCAATAGTCAATCATAACCATTATATTGTAGGTCGCATTTTCTGCAGGACAGCCACATGATTTCATAATATTTTTGAGATTTTTCACACGATTCATAATCTAGGGACAATAACTTTGAAATGCACCTGCAAATTTCATGTACACGTTTACAGTATGTATAAATTTGGAATATTACCTTCATGGGTTTGTTCCAATATATAATTTAGTTATATGATTAGCAGGAAGATGGGATTAACAAATGCATGTCATGGGGTCCAATGATCCACAAGCGGTGCTACTCAAGACTCCTAAACTGTTATTGCGAGAGATGGCCGTGCAAGGAATGACTTGTAATTCAGCGTGTGTTATGACTCGACGACTCCTCTCGGGTTTATTTGAAAGACAAAGAAACCTCTCGACTCGACTCATGCCAGTTTTGATTTTGTAATGTAAGCTAAAGTTCAAGTGCAACAAACTACATTTGCTTAAAAATAGATATTCAAAAAAACTTTGTTAAAAGAATATAATGTGATATGGTGAAGAGTATTCATTCTTGATTTTAAGATTTATGAGACTGGTTTCTACTTTGATAAGGCGATTTGCATATACCTCTCAAATTATAATTTACTAAATTGCACTGTAAAATAGTATTTTGTAAAAATATTATGAATGAGAAAAACCCGAGTGTAGGCGCGGGTAATCATCTAGTAACACTAATGTCTCTCCACAAAAAGACACATCAGCATTTTGAGCTATTCTAGAGCTGCCACTTCATTAAAATTTCATTTTCTT
The DNA here is from genome assembly GCA_900406555.1 of Pseudoturritis turrita. NCBI lineage: Eukaryota > Viridiplantae > Streptophyta > Magnoliopsida > Brassicales > Brassicaceae > Pseudoturritis > Pseudoturritis turrita. Next base: position 209,018 of record OVBL01000202.1, on the reverse strand, counting down.
AAGAACCAATTAATATACATCAGCTTTAAATTGTCCACATAAACTTATATTAAAAAGAGGCATAAGTTCAAAATCTTCTAGATTTATGGGCCTTCAAGACCCGTTCACTTTTATTAAGAAAATGTGGTCGTTGAATTTGTTTAATAAGATTATTTTCTGGTTTCTCATTCGTTTATTATTGTCTTAACTTTTCAAAATTCAAAAACGTGTTTTCTAAAAATAGAGGTATAGAAGAAGCAGCAACGAGTTTCAGAGCGTGAATTGTTCAAAAGAAAAAATATAAGTTAAGTAGCGTTGGACGATGCTACTTATAATTGTCATCCTCCATTCATTCTCTAGTTAGAAGAATAAGGTTTAATAATAGGGTTTAAGACATATTTTCTTATTTCTGATTTTTTTAGTACTCTCTTTTTCACAATTTCTTTTGGTTAATCTCAAAAATTTTTATGTTTCTTATCTTAGCAAAAACTAAGGGTTAAGAAGAAAACTCAAACATTGCTAAAGACTATTGGATCCAAGATATTGAACTATGTTTTTTTTTTTTTTTAAATATCAAGGGACAAAAAGAAAACTCCTAAAGATAATTGGATTCAAGAAAAATGAAACTACAATAATAGTTCTAGCTCCCACGTTAAGTAAAAAGTATCGGATATAAGATACGGAAAAGCTATCCCATTTATAGTAGGGACAGTTGCTGATATGGTGCGTTTTCTAACTTTAATGTCAAGCGGGGTACCTTCGTAGAGAAAATTGTAGAACTAGTACATTTTTTTGAAAATGTCTAAAATACCCTTACGGTTGGCAGAGTCTGCGTGAATTGTGTAGCCTTAAGGCTAAGGCTGGATAAATTCTACTTAAACTCTGCTAATTATGTAGCCTTAAGGCAGATATAGTGTGTGAATTGTGTAGCCTTAAGGCTAAAGCTAGACAGACTCTGGTTAAACTCTGCTAATTCTGTAGTCTTAAGGCAGATATAGTGTGTCGATTGTGTAGCCTTAAGGCTAAGGCTGGACAGACTCTTCTTAACCTCTGCTAACTGTGTAGCCTTAAGGCAGATATAGTGTGTCAGTTGTGGTAGCCTTAAGGCAGATATTGTGTGTGCTTTTTCTGTAGACTTAAGGCAGATGTTGTGTGTGCTTTTTTGTAGACATAAGGCAGATATTGCTCGACAGACTATAGCATACTGTTCGCAGGGCATGGCTTGACATTTGCAACGTAACTAAATTGTATAAACGGTCGGATTTTGAAGTACTCCTCTCTTTTCACAATAATAACAAGAATGCCATTACTTCTTACTTTTTTGAGTTTGCTATAAATCTTTTCAACCTCTCCACCTTTAACCTAGATCTACTATTTCGATTTCACCCTCAAAGGGAGATTTCATAACGGAAGCGAAATCCGAGTATAAGATTGTTTACAGACTTCGATTTTGAACGAAAGTACGTACATTCTTCGGAAAGACGATCTTCGTTTACATCTAACAATATCTGCTGGTCAAAGATATTCTAGGGTTGAAGGCGAGCATATTTTCGGGAAGAACGAACACAGGTAACACTTCAAAACATTACACTAGTTATCTAAACCACCATCTTCTAAACTGCGTCTAGAGTTCTAGTACGTCTTTGGCAGAGCTATTTCTAAAAGACCCTGCCAAAGTGTAGAGCTCTGCGAAAAATCTTCTAAGATAGTGTGTTGCAGATCTTTTGAACATTCTATTTTTTGCAGATAATGTTGTATTTGTTGACTGTTTTTGGACAATGGAAGGTCAAAATGGGCTGGGATTTCGACGTTGATTCAAGCAAAGGAAGCAAGTTGTTTGCGGTTGAAGAACAAATCAAGTATGAGGAATTTCTCCGCATTGTTTGTGAAGATTACAACTTGGAAACGCAGATGAATGCAGTCGAGATTTCTTATAAGTTGCCTACACATATCATGGAGAAAATGCCTAGCGACACACCTCCTATCTTTTTGAATACCGATAGGCAACTTGCAAACTTTATGACAATGGCGGAAAAAGAGGTTATCCGGCTTTGCGTGTCATGGAAAAAAAAGGATGGAATTAAAGCAGAAGCTGCGGGTAAAGATGAAGCTTGTGATGTCAAAGAGGATGATGGTGTGGATTTTGATGGTGTTGGTAATGTTAAAGACGAGCATATGATGCCATCACCGAACAACAGCAGAGACTGCCGATAGTCTGCGAAGAAACAGCAGATGCCGCCTTTATTTTGCGATATATTCGATGACACGCCTACGAAGCCATTACCAATGAAGAAATCTGGATCCATTAAGGTTGGCGAAATATTTGATGACAAGGAAGCATTAATTATGCAATTACGCAAGATTTCAGTCATCGAGAAGTTTGATTTCAAAATCGCCACGTCGAGGAAGAAACTATTTATCGCGAAATGTTTTGTTCCTAATTGTTCTTGGAGGATTCGTGCGTCGACTCTGTCAGTTTCATCTGAATCTCCAGAATTTTTCGTTCGGATATATAAAGAAGCGCATACATGCTCTGCTGTCTGTAGGTATTCTCGTCACCGACAGGCTAATGCAAAATATATTGGAAAGATGTATGTTGATAGGTTTAGTGGTGGTAATGATCTTAAAAGAATCACGCCTAAGCATGTAATGAACTGTATTAAGTCGCTACATTGTCTTGACATAGACTATATGAAGGCGCATAAAGCATTGGCATATGCACGAGAGCTGGTCAGAGGCACTTTTGAGAGGGGTTACCAGGACTTACCTTCCTATCTATACAAAATAGAGCAGGCCAATCCAGGTACGATTACAAAGCTTGAACGTGATGCTCAACAAAGGTTTAAGTATTTGTTCATTGCTTTTGGTGCTTCCATCAAAGGATTTGAGATCTTGAGAAGGGTTGTTGTGGTAGATGGAGCACATCTAACTGGAAAGTACAGAGGTGTTATGCTAGTAGCTGCAGGTCAAGATGCAGATTCGAGTATATTTCCTATAGCTTTTGGGATTGTAGACTCAGAGTATGATGCTTCATGGGAATGGTTTTTTACACAGTTGCGTGGTGTGATACTTGATGATAAAAATTTGGCCATTATTTCTGACCGTCATCTATCAATCGCAAAGGCCATTGAGAAGGTTTTCCCCGCACCTGATAGGGGAGTATTTTACTATCACCTCAAAAATAACCTCATCTTAAAGTTCAAAAAGAACGCAATGCTCAGTTTGGTGTGTCGTGCTGCATATGCATATTGACCGGTAGATTTTGAAAAATTGTTTGGTGTGATTCGTCGTCAGAATAGTGAATTAGCAGTTTACTTGGAAGAGGCGGAATTTCGATTATGGGCTTGTGCACATTTTCCAGGAGATAGATTTGGTATAATGACGAGCAACATTGCAGAATCCATTAATGCCGCGCTTAAGGAAGACAGATCATTTCCTGTTAAACATTTCTTGGAGGGTATTAGAAAGTTGTTGTCAAGGTGGTTTGTGGAAAGGCGAGACAAAGCTGCCTCATTAAAAACAAATTTCCCCCCAAACGTTGAAAAGTTACTGCATGAAAGACACGGTAGCTTGGAAATTTTAAATGTTCATCATACTGATTCAAATTGTAGCCATGTTACAGGTGGAGATTATGATTGTGTGGTTGATCTACAAAAAGTATGTAAGTTTTTTTTTGCTATTTATCACTGCCAGTTTCAGGAAACGTATCCTGAGAAAGTCTGCCAGTCTCAGGAAATGTTTGCCTTGTTTATCTGCTCTGAGTTCGATTCCTTTTTAAAATTTATGAAATTTATGATTGCAGAGACTTTGTACTTGTAAACAATATGATGTCGAGAAGATTCCCTGCGAGCACGTGATTAAAGCAGCATTAAGTCGGAAAACTGATGAAGCTACCCTGGTGGATGATCATTTCACAAAGGGCTACTTGTATTCAACATACTCAGAACCTATAAAACCTGTAGACGAAGACTTGATTCTGCCACCACACGTAATTAGTGAACAATGTCTGCCACCAGTCATAAAAGTACCTTCCGGTAGACCGAAGACAAAGAGATACCTTTCTGCTATTGAAAAAGCTAAGCGGTTCAAGCGTAATCAATGGAAGAAGAAAAAAACAGAACCTTCGCAGAGTACTCCATCCACAAAGCAAATAACGAAGCAGAGGACTCAATCCACAACGAAGAAAATGAAGCAGAGGACTCCATCTGTTACGAAGAAAAACGAAGCAGAGTACTCCATTCAGCGATAATATTTCACCCACTACTCCATCCCCAAAGGTGAGAAGGAAACGATCTCGTAATTCTCCGACTACTCAAACACCAAATAAGAAAGCTAAACTTTCGCAGAGTACTCCACCCCCCACAGATGAAAAAGAGTCTTTTCCAGAGTAGCCTAAAAATTCATCACAGGTGCTCAAAATGCCATAATGCAGGACACAATAAAAAAACATGCCCATTTTCTTGACTCTGGCTTCACTCTGGCTTCACTCTGGCTTTACTCTGGCTTCACTCTGGCTTCACTCTGGCTTTACTCTGGCTTCAAGTTTATTTAAACAAAGAAACAAATCTTGGTTTATAACTTTATTTATTTGTCCTTATTTATGGTGCTCCGTTGTTTTATATTTGTCTTTAGTTTGATGTGGGTATCATAAAATAGTCGGTATCGTAGAGTGTGCATCTGGTATCGCAGAGTGTGTATCTGGTATCGCAGAGTCTGCATATGTTATCGCAGAGTCTGCATCTATTATTGCAGAGTCTGCATCTGCATCAAGTATCGCGAAATCTGCGTCTGATATCTACATGAATCATCTAGGAATCTCCTATTAATCTTCCTGTGCTCTACTATAGATTTTACTTTTAGTTTCATTCAAAAAATATATATGCTCAACAAATCCGAGGGTAAAACATGTTATTCAATTAAAATCCACATCTTGAATTACGGAATCATAACTTTTCAAGGATTTATAAATACAGAAACAAATAAAATTAGAAGAAATAGTTCAAATCTCCTATATAATGCGGCAAAGCTGTCTTGCGAACCAATACATGTAGCAGTTTTCGCATCCAGGTTGATATTCGTGCTCAGTGGCACAATTTGGAAAAGGCAAATATGGACAGTCAGGGTATTGCCACGTTGATGCAAAAGAATGGTTCATGGGTGGATAGAAAGCTACAACCGCATCCAGAACCTCCTCCCCAAGCCTGGTGAGTTTATCAAAATCACCTTCAGCGTGTACGTCGACACATAATTTGAGAAGTTGTGCAGCCCTTTTCGTACGTCCAGCACATACACACAGCATTCCACAGAGATAAGTTGCGTTAGCACTGAAAGGGACAAGCCGTTCCAAAAGCTCCATGGCTGCGCTGATGTCTTGTTCTGCGGTCACGAGTCTTGTAGCCTCATAATAAATAGCAGTTGGGTTTCTGGCGTTTAAGCATCTTACAAAAAAGCTGCGATTAGCCCCGTCTAGGAGAATTTTATCTGTGTCCTCACATAGATGGTCGAGACTAAGTTCCTTGAGGACTTCATCACTGTACACTACATCTCTACCGATCCGCCCTATTCGGAGGATGTGTCCGACTCTCCACAAGGTGAGGCGGCCAAGTTTTCGTGCAATGACAGAGATAATGTCCGAAGGAAGCTCTGGTATTTGCATGTTAACCTACGATGTGATGCGGTATTTGGATTTTGAAAATAATTAACAGGCACTCTGTTCGTAAACAATCTACTATTTTTATAGATAAGAAAAGAAATGAAAGGGGTCGATCTTCCTTTAAATTGTCTTGGAAAATAAAACTCAATTTACAGGGACATCGGTCAAATATTTAGTACAGTCATTGCACGCGCCTCAGTTAATGGCTCGACACGAGAGGCATGCGGGATGATTACTGTGCAACCGGTCAACTATCATAACATAAGATACTCTGCCTTGGAAAAGACAACCAATTTAATAAGAAATGGCAGAGAAAGCGCGTAAATTTGCTGCGCAATAAATGGCGCGAACACCCATAAGAATAAAGGACAAGTCATTTTTTTACACATGAGGAGATGAATGACAACTCATTTAAAAAGTATACATCAATGAACATGTGTTTATTGCAGTAGTTGAAAAACCATTCCCTAGTCTGCCAAAACCCTAGAGTAACGCTTCGTGTTCATATAGGAGAAAGTCGTGTCTGTTTGTCTCTACATCTATTTGTTAACCAAAGACACAACATTCATCATCTTCGTCTCTCTTACCAAGTTTGTGACCATGGGTTATAGTGTAAGGCGAATTAAAATGGAACTTAATCGGATCCAGAAGGATGTTCCTACACAGTTCATCATGACAGGTATAAAATCTAGAACTCCCAAGTCTTTTATGCAGTTAGAGGTAGTATTATTTACGGATGATAATAGGAACTTTACGGATGTAGTATTATTTAGATTAAATGTCTAAGTTGAGTCTTATATGTTTTAGGTCCCGTTGGTGATTGTGTTTACGAATGGGAAGCAGCTATCAATGGACCCTTCGACAGTCCCTATGCCGGAGGGATTTTCTTGCTTACCATCCATTTTCCTCCGGATTATCCGATAAAGGCGCCCAAGGTTTGCTTTTTGCTTTTTCAGTTAATTGTTATTTGTTGCAGGATGAAACTTCACTCTTGATCATCTTGCTTTTAATTGATATTCTCTTTGTCTTTGCATGCAGGTGGCTTTCAAAACAAAGATTTACCACCCAAACATCAACGTAAACGGAGCGATTGACTATGATATCTTGAGGGAAAAATGGTCTCCTGCTTTAACCATGTCCCAGGTTTGGAATTTTTTCAGATTTAACAAAGTTTTGTCGAAAAAAATACTTCAGCCAAACATGTGTGTTAATGGGATGGATTTTTGTTATGGAATTAGGTTTTGATGTCAATTTGCGCGCTGATGACTGACCCAATCCTATATGATCCTTTTCTGCCGGAGGTAGCCCATATTTACAAGACTGGCAAATCCAGGTTCGAGTCAACTGCGCGAAGCTGGACGGAGAAGTATGCCATGGGATCAGAGTGAGGTGGTGGACGCAAAGAAAGGAGCTGTCTCACCTGTGTGTTCTTTAGTATTTTTTCTATGTTTGCTTTAGTATCTTCTGAAGACTGGTTTGCTATAAGTATTTCATTTTGAACTCGCGGATCAATTCGGTTATTGGTTATTTTGAGCGAAGACACAATATCTGCTTGTACTCTGCATCTCAAAGCAGATGATGGGCGGATTCTGCATTTAGGCTGCATCTGTGTGTTCTTTAGTGTCTTTTCTATGTTTGCTTTAGTATCTTCTGAAGACTGGTTTGCTATAAGTGTTTCATTTTGAACTCGCGGATCAATTCGGTTATTGGTTATTTTGAGCGAAGGCGCAGTATCTGCTTGTACTCTGCATCTCAAAGCAGATGAAGGGCAGATTCTGCATTTAGGCTGCATCTGTGTGTTCTTTAGTGTCTTTTCTATGTTTGCTTTAGTATCTTCTGGAGACTGGTTTGCTATAAGTGTTTCATTTTGAACTCGCGGATCAATTCGGTTATTGGTTATTTTGAGCGAAGACGCAGTATCTGCTTGTACTCTGCATACTCTGCATCTGAACGCAGATGATGGGCGGACTCTGCATTTAGGCTGCATCTACATCGCTTACACTGCGCATAAACTGCATCTTCTCAACTTGTTTTCATCCACAAAGGTCTAACAAAACAAAATAAAGTATACATAAATTACTGAACTATTATAACGAGACATACATAAGTGTTACTCCGAGTCTCAAAAGATCGAGTGCAATAACATTAAACAACACAGTTGACGAGGTTTATTTATTCTAGGTGGTTTTGTTACGACGAATAGGGTCATCAATGTATGCATCTTCTACCATTGAGAAACCACCGGTCTTAACAACCCTTAGTTGCTGGATTGCTTCTTCAACGGCAGGAATTGTTGGATTTATGAGGAGTTCAGAGAATGGGTAGAGAGCCGAGACACGTATCTCACCTGCAATGCCAAAGAGTCACCTAGTCATATATGTTGCAATAGTTCTCTATGGTTGAATAAAGTAGTAACACTACCTCCAAAATAGTCCATATTCCAATTTTGTAGCACGCAGAATATGACCTTCCCAATTGGCTGAAGTCGCCAGAAGTACTCAAATTCATCAGCAAATGTTCCCTTTGCAATACAGTTGATATTTTCGCCGCTGCAGCTCAAAAAGACGAATTTATAGTACTCCGTTCTCAAAAGACATCTTAAACTATAAACATAATTAACTTATCTGAAATTCCTCAATGTGAAGTGCAGAACTTTGTGACCAGGGACAACGTAAACGTCATCTGTGAAGCCTTGATAAATTTCTAATTTCTTGACTTTCACAATAGCACCAAGCAAATCAACTGTGTTATAGAGCAACATGAATATAGATTATTTGATCTGACGTGAAATGGAAAATCAAACAACTAATATTCCATCAATACTTACCAACAGTAATCTTCTTATGCAATGAACCGTTTAGAACTCTGCGAAATGGAGATAACGACACCATATGATTACCACAGATTCGTGCTACCTTTTTAATGATCGATTCTTCATGGAAAAAGATATGGAACTCATGGTGTGTTAGTTTCCACTGACCCGGCCTCGTCATCACTTCAAAATCCCTAATCAAATACCATTCCCCTTCAGCCACGTCTTCAAACTTTGACAACAGATGATTTCGAATGGTTGCAGAGATCCGAACACCCTAAACCATAAAACCAAAGATTGTATCTATTCCTCTAAAAATTAAACAAAATCATGTATTCCTAAGAGACAACATAAGGACATCAAAGCATGCATTTCTTACGGCGTGATAATCAGCGAGAAGCAAGTGTCTTTCAGGTTGAAAGCGTGCATAGTGCTCTCTAAATTCTCTTACGACTTGAACCAAGATTCTTTCACCATTCTTCATGACTGACAAGTCTAGAACCATATCTAAATGAGCCATTTTTTTAGACTGAAATTTTTAGAGAAAAGTTTGGAAGACAAGTTTTGAGCCTGAAATGTTTGGAGAAAAGTCTTGGAGCCCGAGAAGTTTTGATTGTTTTGAAGAAACGACTGGATTGAAGAACAGTAAATAATCAAAACTGACTTTTTAAGGTTCCAAAAAATGTTAAAGAGTCAAAGCAATATCACATCACAAGTTTGGTTTGCGAAGCGCCACGTGTCGATAATCGCATGATGCAATACGAGAAACAAGGCATTGCCGTAATTGTTAGAATGCGCAGTGTCATGCATTTACTTACTCTGCATTTAATTGGTAAAACAAACAATAACGTATAATTACCGTTATTCCGGAATAATATTTTAGATAAGTTATAGGAAAATATTTCAAACTTTCATACTGCAGAGTACGAACAGACGCTGCGAATTCTCTACGCCTATTACTGCTTTGTCTCAGCATTTATCATAACTTTATATTAAACTTCCCAAAAACCAATATTATTTTTATTATCTCAAAAACATATACGATTGTGAATACGTAATCATTACGTATATAATAAATTAAGAATATATAGTAAAAATGAAACTTACTTTTCACGGTTCGATTGCTGAAAAGGGGACTTATTTGCTAGTTTCTACGATTCTTTATTATGGGGCCCATATTGATGGACACTCTAGCAGAAGAAGAGCGGACTTCTTTAATTGATACGACAATAACTTTTGATTCGACGTAGTACTACTTTTAAAAATAACTTTTTAGACGCAGCTCAATAAACTTATTGAATTGGTCATTGGAGATATTTAGAAAAGTTATAGTATAATATTTCAAACTTCACCACAGCAAAGTACGAGCAAACTAATATACTGCGCTTTCTCTGCGCTTTCTCTATTTATAATCTGCTTATTAAATAATGTTAGTATTTACTTTGCTCTTACTCTGCCTACGACAGAAGAAGAAGAACATACCTCTATTTTTATTCTGCGTATTCTTTTATGGGGCCCATTTTGCTGGACGCTCTATCAGCAGAGGAAGAAGAAACTAATAAATGATGGGTCCGACTGATAGCATGTAGTATCAAAGTTGAGTTGCAGTAGATGTTATATTTGATATAACTTGCAGTAAAAATATGCTGTAGAAACTGCAGATTGATGTGGTGAGTCAAAGCAATATCAACTCACATCACATCATGCACTCTTATACGGCCATACTCTGCAGCCATCAATGGCAAGATCGGGTTGCGCCAATTACTTTTGATTCGACGTAGAACTACTTTTATAAATAAGTTTTTAGCAGCAACCCAATAAACTTACTAAATCAGCAAGAGTACGAGCAAACTTCATATACTGCTCTTACTCTGCCTACGACGTGTCGATAATCGCAGACATCTATTTTTAATCTGCGTATTCTTTTCTGGGGCCCATTTTGCTGGACGCTCTATCAGCTGATGGGTCCGAATGGTAGCATCTAGTATCAAAGTTGAGTTGCAGTAGATGTTATATTTGATATAACTTGCAGTAAAAATATGCTGCATAAACTGCAGATTTATGTGGTGAGTTTGCTTTTACTTAGCATTTTACAGAAGAGGTTGGGAAAAGTCTATTTGAATTCTACGGTTTAGGGGGAAATTGAAAATTCAAATATCTTTGAATTTTTAAACATTATCAATCTCGTGGCAAATATGGGCTCATACCCATATATAGAACTGATCCTAATGGTACTGCCGAAAATAAACGATAAAAAACACGCATTTGTTATATAACAGAAGAATCAAAGGACAACGTATAGGTGTAGTGTTAATTACATTTCTATCCATTTGGCATATCTCGCCACGTCATCATTATTTAGTCGAAAACGAATGGCAGATCAATAGCAATCCAATGGCAGATCAATAGCAAACCAACGGAAGATCAATAGCAAAACTAAATAGATAAATGTGACAATTACAAAACTAAATAGATAAAAAACAGGTGATATTCTACGAAGTGTCCGGGGAACGGTCGCGCTTCATCCCTCTAGAACTCCCAGGAACATCGCAGCCAACGTCGGCCGATCCAAACTCGCGACTTATACGATCCAAGAACCTTGACTGCTGGGTCAAAGTTGTTGCCACAACCCTAACCGAATCCACAGCCCTCTCCACATTCCGAAGCCGAGTCTCCAAACCACATATTTTAGCACGTAGGGCTTCTCCCTCCAACTCCAACTCCTCGCAACGAGGACAATGAACATTAGTGATGCGAGACAGATACACGTTTTGCCAAGTAAGCCTAAGGCAATCCAGGCTACCTGGACGGACCTCTGATTCGTCGATATCCACCCGAAGAGAACTCCCGTCAACTGCGGCGTCGGAGAGAAGAAACTCAGGACGCCGGTAAGGGAGTTGAATAAAAAAAAGGGCATTAGGAAAATCGGGATATGTGCGACGGTTCTGCTTTGTTAGAACTGATGAAGCGCAACAGAGAGAAAATGCATGTTAAAAGAGTTAGCTTGATCAATTCGCCAGAGTCTAATGAATTTTTTGTAAGAGGGAAATTACCTGAATCAGACCACAAGCGGGGAAGTTCATCAGGACCAGAATGACGAACAAAGAAGTAGTAAATCTTGTCATTATCACCACCCTCAATTTGGAGGGGAAGTTCAACTGGAGATCTGCAACCGTCACGAAGCACAAGTTCATATCTATTAGACCAGGGGTCTATACTCCTAACCTCAAAAGCCCCAAAAATCATAGCAATGGAAACAGTGATTCCAGATAAATCCGACAGTATTTGGAGGGCGTTTATCAACCCCCATGAGCGGGCATTAAGCTGGCTGGGTGCAATCCGAAGTTCTTTACAAAACTCCATCATCAAAAAAGACAGGCGATGGCAGAAACATGCCCGAAAGGAAGACCAATAGACGGTGATATAGCCTACCGGAGGAATCCTGGGCACATCTTGTACCTCTGGATATTTGAACCAATCCGAATTCCTTGGAAGAGCAGGAATCACACTGTTGAGTTCGCTCCCGCCAGAGGAAGAAGAAGATGAGGAAAAGGCAGACATCGGATTCAAAGAAGATTGGTGAGACTGATGGGTAGAAAAGAAGAATAAAAGATACGCTTGCATTCTGTAGCTTTTGGATTATCTTTGTTTTGTTTGTACACCCAAAGAAAGAAGAGATCTTTTATACTCGTTGAAGGGAAACCGTAGTGGTATGGTAGCCCTAATAGCTCATACTCTACAGTAATTACTGGACGCCTCTGAGATGATGATGCGCCATGTGAAGGGCCACGTGTCGATCATCGCATTATTGAACACGAGAAACAAGGTAAATTATTAATTGTTCTACTATAATACGTCATACGCCACGTGTCGATCATTCATAATAGAACACGTTAAATAAGTAATGGCAGTGATTGCGACTACTCTTTTTATATTCTGCAATAAATTTAATAGTACTCTGCTTAGGCACCTTCTCTGCATATACTCTACGAAATAACGGGTTAAATGATGGGAAGGTGGACCGCTGAAATGATGGAAAGGTGGACCGTTGAAATGACAGCTAAGCGAAAAAACTGACGTACGTGGTTTTGCTTTATCCCTCTCGTCTATAAAAGAAAGAAGAACCCTCAAAATAACTTGCGGCTTCTCTTCTACTCAATCTTTTTTTTAGTCTGTGCAGTTGATTTTTATTTTTAATAGGCACATTCTCTGCATTTTACTCATTTACAGGCACATATTCAAGACATCATGGCCGCAGATCATTCGAAGAAAAGAAAAGCACCAATGTCAGACCTGGAGTTGGAAGCAGAAGAGAAGCGGAATGATGCAGTTATGGAGGCGGAAAAGGAAGGAAAGGATCGCCTGAGGGCAATTCTTCTGCTGGTGCGATCTCAAATGAGAGCGAAGGACGAAGCTCACCGCGTCAAACTCAAGTTGGAAAGAATAGCCGGTAAACGCTCTATGTTGGAGAAGATGATGCATGAAGAACAAGTGGTCATGGATGCTAGGCGGCAGCAGTTAGCAGAGAAAGAAATGAATGCTGAGGAGGAGCTGAGAAGAATTACAGTTCCTCGTATTGATTGGTTAAAACTTGATCTTTCGTTTATGGAAGACTAAATTTATGTAGAACTCTTGTTATCCTAATTATTTTACTTTTCTTAAAATTTCAACAACATTTAGTTTATTTGATGTTGTTTATCTTTTCTTGGATTTGTTGTTTGTACTCTTTTCTTCGAATTGTGTTTCTGTGTGTATTCAAAACTTTCAAACTACATCTCCTTTTGGATGCAAACTACGGTTGGTGCAGAGTAACCTACATCTCGTTTTGGATGCAAACTACGGACAGATTTTAGTGCAGAGTACAAATAGATTTAAATATAGAAGCAGAGTACCGAAAAAGTATGCCAAGCAGAGGACCTAGGTTTGGAGCATATTTTTGGCAGATTTTGAACTTATATTTATGATGCGTGTAAACGAAGAATAAGCAGAATAAGTTCTCTTCTACTAAGGAAGGAAAAACATAAATTATGCTTGTACGCCGCAGAGTTTATGTTTTTCATCCTTAGTAGAAGAGAACTTATTCTGCCCATGTTTATGCTGAGTGTAAGCAAAGCAGATGCAGAGTATGAGCAGGTGCTGCGTATTCTCGGTTTACAATCTATCAGCGTCGTTTATGATGCGTGTAAACGAAGAATAAGCAGAATAAGTTCTCTTCTACTAAGGAAGGAAAAACTTAAATTCTGCTTGTACGCCGCAGAGTTTGGTTGATGATAGCGGCAATCCTAACATGTGACACTCAATGTATTTGAGTGCGTATACTCCACAATCACCTACTTGTGGAGGCATTTTGGGAACGTCTTTTACAATTGTGATTGTAAAAGCTGCTTGATCGTAGTCTTGAGGAAAGAACATATGAATTGCGGCAGGAACCATTTCAACAAAAGCCCTCGCCGCTGCCATAATATCTGATTATGGAGTATTTAAGGAATCATATATGTAGACAACCCGGTCAACCAATGATATGACCGTCCCAACCCAATGATTCGAGCTCACGTGTAGAACGAAGTATAACGTATCAACGTCTTTGCCCCAGGCCAAATTTGTTGCGGCATAAGCTGGAAGAATACCGTGTACATTCTCGTAAGTACCACCAGGCCATCTTTCAAGCTTACACCAGTCCTTGTACCGATTCTTCCAAAGCATTTGAAATGCTGCATCCAATATAGCAATCCACGGACTCTTGAAAGAACTAGGATTTCTCTTTAGCCTTAGTCTATACAAGTTCAGTGCTGCGTCAAGGTGCTGATAATAAAAGAAGGACAAATGTTAGGCACCAAAGCAGAGTATACTAGACACACAACAACAACGGTCTGCCAGCTAAACATGAAATAAACACTTTTGCCAGATCCACTGTTGACGAGGAAGAATGTATTTACCATATCGTGTAACCATTCCCTCGGCTTCAAAAGTAAGTTGAAGAATTCATGGGCCGTTGTTTTCCCTCCAAATGGATAAATATTTGTTCTGTCGAAGAAAATCAACATTCAAGTTAGACTGCAAAATAAAATAGACGATCTTATAGGCTGTGTACTTACTCATCGGCTCTGAATACGTTCATCTTGTCCACCAGTGTTTTGTCAACATCTCCAAATACAATTTCGTAAGCAGATTTCTGGGCCAGTGGTTTTGTGCTGTTGCTAGGTACAACAGGAAGCGCAGTCGATTTGCTTAACCTTTCACTCCTCCTTGTTGTTAGCTTGTTGGTCTGGCGAAGATTTCTGGAGCTTTCGTATATTTCGATTTGAGATGTAGTTGGGTAGACTGAATCCACTGATGGTTCAATGATATTAACTGGCTGGGAGTTTCCTTTTCCTCTTCCTCTTCCTCTTCCTCTTTCTTCAATGATTTCAGTGTCAATCACTGAGCCTTTACCATCTTCAGCAGTCGAAGCAACTGTCTCCATGCAGATGTTGGTTATCAATGCCGTAATGGGATCCTTAATGCATACATTAGTTTCATCTGCTGCAGCGGCATCCTTAATGCAGACTTTGCTTTCATATGCGGGAGTGGCATCCTCTGCCTGAAGGCATGCTTTGGGATCATTATCTCTTTTTTCTTCTTTGGCATCCTCTGCCTTTTCACTCCCATCAATTTTTTCAACATCTCCAACTCTACCATCATTTTGAAGATGTTCTTCTTTGGCATCCTCTGCCTTTTCACTCCCATCAATTTTTTCAACATCTCCAACTCTACCATCATCTTGAAGATGTTCTTCTTTGGCATCTTCTGCCTTTTCACTCCCATCACTTTTTTCAACATCTCCAACTCTACCATCATCTTGAAGATGTTCTTCTTTGGCATCCCCTGCCTTTTCACTCCCATCAATTTTTTTAACATCTCCAACTCTACCATCATCTTGAAGATGTTCTTCTTTAACATCCTCTGCCTTTTCACTCCCATCACTTTTTTCAGCATATCCATCTCCATCATTACCATAATCTTCAAGATGTTCTTCTTTGGCATCCTCTGCCTTTTCACATTTGTATATTTTTTCCACATGGAACATATCTTGAAGATGTTCTTGTTTGGCATCCTCTGCCTCGATGCCACCTGCCTTTTCACTGCAATGTATTTTTGCATCATCTCCTACTTGTTCTTGTTTGGCATCTTCTGCCTCGATGCCACTATCAGTTACTTTTTCTTTGCCATCTCTTACTTTCTCATTTGAAAAGGAGCCAGAGGCAACAACCTTGATTCCTTCTCCTTCGTTGTCTTTGCCATCTCCTTTGTTATCCACCGTCGTCTCTTCTTCGTCATTCTGCAAAATTTCAAAGTAATGACTGTTACATGAACTCAGCTTCAACCTCTTACACCTTAAGGGCATACTCTGCCGTATAGGATATTAAGGAATGCCAATGATGAATAGAATTGAATGCCATTATTAGTCTGCCGTAACAATTACATGTCTCACATAAATGAATGATACAACGTAGGCAAGCAGAGTATGCCATGCCCCTCTATTGTTTTACCACATCTGATAGAGCATGATATCGCATATCATGCCAGTGCTTTTATTTCAACAATTGCTGAGTTGGACATACCATGCGATTGTCAGGTTTTAGTTTGTTGTTAGAGAAGCGAGTATCTTGCTCGAAACAAGTCATCCTCTCCATCAGCTTTCCAACGACCTGTGCCAATTTGTTTAAGGTTTCACCCAAAACAGTATGCTGTTCCATGCTGGTTCGTTGCTGTTCCAAATTTACTCGTTGCTGCTCAAGTCTGGCGTTTTCAATTCTAGCTACAACTGCGTCAAACTTGGTCTGCTGTTTATCCAGGACAAATTCAATGATGTCGACGAAATCTGTTGAACCAGTAGATGGGATTTTAGCTACAGAGAACTTCGGTTTCGTGACATACCATCCGTCATCTTCTTCTTCTTCCTCTTTTCCCCATCTCGCTCTTCAATTCCCTTCCTCTTTTTCCCTTTTCCTCTCTTTCCTTCATTATCTACTTTCCTTTTTTTTCCAGTGCGGTTTTCTGGGACTGGCGGCATTTTTGAGACCCTCCATCTGATGTTCGACAACGGCTGGCCAGAGAGAATGTATTTGATGAGATTATCAAGCTTGACATCTATTACGTCGTTACCTTTCCAACGTAGATAGATTTCTGCCTGGGATCTGTCACACATAGTAGTTACAATCACCTACAAAACAGTTATATGGTTACATAAATGTCAGCCAGAAGTCAGCGTAACTCTGCCAGAATTCTAGCGATGGTAATATGTAAACTTGTAGCAGAGTCTTTTTGCAGACGCTGCCACTGTGGCTTACTCTGCCAAAACTCTACATTTTTACTTCAACAAACTATGCCAAAGATATACATACCTCTTCACTCGAGAAGATCTTCTCCATATCGGGTCTGCCAACTTTTCCCTTGTATCTTAGCAGATGTGTACCTTCAAAAGCTATAGGTGTTCCCAAATTTTCTCCCACTTTGGGCACATAAGCATATGCCCAGACCTGTAGAACTTGCACGAACCCCTTCAAAACATAAGAGTCTTGCCATATCTTCTCTTTAGTTACTAACTTAACCTGCTCAACAAGATCTTTGTAAGCAACCCTCCCCAAGGGATACCCTTCGAAAGTTGCCAAATATATCACCAACCTAGCTAGGTTAAGGGGAATTTCGGTACGCCGATCAACACCCAACAGACCGTTAGACAGAATAGCTAGGTAACTAAGCCTAATTTTATCTTCCCTGGACCAAGATTTTCTTATATCTCCACCATGCTTCATACACAATTTCACTATGTCTCAATACAAGAGCTAGGATGGCGTATTTTGAGAAGACCCCGAAAGCGATTCTAGGTTTGGTGATTAGTTTCAGAAGATACCAACCCATCCAACTGCGTAATTTCATTACAGTTAAAACCTGTGATCTCTTCAAACTCGAAGAGCGAGAACCGTGCTGGCTGCCCCGCGATCAAAAACCACAACTCAAATGGGCTTTCACACTCCAATTGTTTGCAAATAAGATGGTGATGCACTAATTTTGCACTCCATCCGAAACCCAACTTCTCAAACTTACAAATAACTCCTACCGGTGACTTGCGGACATAATCCCACACTTCCTCACCCACTACACCTTCCACCAGTGAAAGATGATTGAACTTCGAACTGTAGTTTATTCTGGTATTTGGATCTGGCTCTTTTCCTTTGGAAAAAATAATGGCAGGAAAATCCATCTCGTAAATCATTCATATACATGATATATTCGAAGGAGAAATATCGGAAAAATGAAGAGATCGGTGAATTGTCGGAGAAATGAAGAAAATGAAGAAAATAAAGAAAGAGATCGACAAAATTGAAGATACGCTCCTCTGCTCTAGGGTTGCCGAGGGGAAGTAGAAGAAGAGTCAATGTTGTGTTTTCCAATCTTTCTGGATTTCATGGGCCTGAAACAACTGCTTTGAGGCCCGAATATATATTGTGGAAATATTTTTAAACTAATATTACCTAATTAAGACGGCGCCCCCTTTTGTCGTACAGTTAAGTCAGCGCCGCCTTTTTCTTTTAGTTGAAACTCTTCAAAAACGCTGCGCTACATCGGCATACAGTCTGCGAAACTCTAAACCACTCAAAACTCTTCAAAAACTTCGATTAACATTTGTTTAGCCGTCATAACTCCAAAGTGATCTTCAATCTAAGTGTTTAAAAGCTTATTTACATTGAAAACACAGAATGGAAGAAAAATCGATAACCATGGTAAATACCAAGGAAATATTTCACATAGTGTCATGTTGAACAAAGATACACGAAGAAACATATGATAACGATTTTTTTTGTCTGAGTTGTTCTTTTTAACATAAGTTTTACTTTGAAACCAGTAAGAAATAATGTATAAAGGTAGTGGAAGTATATACAAACATAAAACAACAAAAAATACTACAAATCCTATATCAATCTGCATTCGGTCTGCCGTTGGTGACATTCATTCAGTCTGCGATACCCTAACCACTCGGTTTTCACTGTGGAGTTTTTCTTTTTAACATAAGTTGTACTTTGACAACAGTTAGAAATTAATGAAATAATGTATAAAGGAAGTGGAAGTATATACAAATATACATCAACAAAAACTCTCTACAAACGAATTCTCCGATTGCGATCTGCATTCGGTCTGCCGTTGGTGATATTCAGTCAGTCTGCGGTACCCTACCCACTCGGTTTTCATACCCTACCCACTCCGTTTTCACCGAGTTTCTCGAGTTTTCTGGTTTCGGCTTATACCGGTTAATGCACTCCTGGTGATTGTCTTCTGCCGTTGGTGACCTTAAGGGGTTGCGCTAGTATTTTTAAAATTATTTTAGAACATACCTAAAATTAGGGATTATTTCACAACCACGAGCACTTCAACAAGAATCAGTCACCATTCTTTTCAAGGCACCTGCGATTTTGAGGAGTGGACACAAGAAGGGTTCAAGCACTTGAAGGAGTTGGAGGATATATGGACTACTTGACCTATCCCGCGCCAACCATTGCATTTCCTTGCCACGGTGAAGTTCATTGAGGATGAAGCGAATGGACACATGGATATGTCTACTTCATAGTTGGACCAATCCAATACTCACTCACTTTCGGCCCGTTTCCCTAACAACACGCTTGCATAGCGCTTCATGGATGAGGACGAGACGCCTTTGTGTTGTTTCTTCCACCCCTTCAAGATTACAACTCTGATCACTTCTAATAAAACTGTTTATGAGTTTATGTTTGTTTGTTTTTTTTTTTGTCGGGAGTTTATGTTTTATTATGAAGAAACATAAGTGCAAAGCTAATTGGAAGGAGTCAATGTTCAGCTCTTTTTGTAATGAATTATCCTAAAGTCTGATACCAGTCTGGCTTTGGTCTACCGTTAGGTGGTTTGGTCTGCGAAATCCTAACTGTAAAAAAGCATAGCAGTGTATACCAAATTTTTGCATAATACAAGTAGAATATAAACAGTGTTTGCGTATACTCTGCTTCCAACGGCAGAGACTGATAACACTTTGTTTTTCTTCTGCGAGTAAAAGCAGAGACTGCGCATACTCTTTTCTCTCTCTACTTGTACTCTGCGTAGTCTACATTTACTTGCATTGCAAATGTCAAAATGCAGACAGTGTGCCACCGGTCCGCGTTAACTCTGCTGGTCTTAAGGGGTAGCGCTGGTATTTCCAAAAAAGTGTACTAGTTCTACAATTTTTCCTACGAGGGGACCACGCTTGACATTAAAGTTAGAAAACGCACCATTTTGAACTATTTCTTCTTTATAGTATTAGCTTTATTTGATGCTGCATACAAAATAAATAACGATTAAAACAAATTATTCTATATTTCTCATTATATACCTACATCAATAGCTAAGAATTACATCTATTAAATCATGACATTAAACCAAACAAAAAAAATAACAATCATATTCTTTTTAATCCTCTCTAACTTTTTTAGCTTCTGACGTTGATGCTAAGAGGAAGATAAATCATTATCAAATAAGCCTACGCTAGCTCTCTCTCTCTCTCTCCCTCTCTCTCTCTCTCTCTCTCTCTCTCTCTCTCTCTCTCTATATATATATATATATTCTGATTTTGTCGATTCTGCTTTTGCCTCCTTCATGGCGTCTTCTGCTTTTCACTAATAATCTTCTTGTGATACTGTTTCAACTTGTAAGCGTTACTCATATAATTGAAAGAGAGCTATTTTGGTGAATTGTGATTTAAATAGTTGTCTACTTTAACTGTGACCCAGATCTTAAAAAATGTGTAAAAGTACTACTTTTCACTCTTCTTGATCTAGGTTCCATTGTTTTTTACTCTTTAAGAGACTAAATTTCAAATTAATATATTTTTAAGCATTGCTTTGTCTCTCTCTTCTGTTTTGAGGTCTAGCCTTGAATGTGGTTGAGAGATCCTCCGTGGAGATTTCTCTCAAAACGGGTGGAAGCATTCTATTCCCTGTCAATACCGCATCCCAGTCAACCATTAGAGACACTGTAGGTTTTTCTTGTGGCCTTTTTTGAAGAACAACTCTGTAAATACATTCATTTTTTTAGATTATAGAACTTATGTTTACATATACTTTGGTTCAGAATGTCAACTGCCAGAATGCAAGAGAGAAAGAGTTGATTTAGCAGTGAATTCAAGGGATTGTTGGAGCTGGTGAGTCAGGTATCTGGTTTAACACCAGAATTTTTACCAGAAACTTTTCAGCTCAACCTCTCTCGCGTGAGGGATATTCAATCTGAGATTCAGAAGATAGTTGTAGTATCCACAAGGTATGAATGATGGTTATATATGCTAAGAATATTATAGAAATTAGAGTCTTTACCTAAAAAAGATTTGTGAAATATCTGTTTTACGCAGCTTGCTCATTAGGAGACAAATACTTGCGAGTGGGAGAATAATGAAGAGCGAAAGCAAAACAGAAAGCGTGGCCAAAAATTTGTTTGATCTGTTAGATGGGAAGAAGGAAGCAGGACTGATGGAGGTTGTTGAGACAATAATGAGTGAAGAAGAAGAAGGGGAAGGGAAGAAGAAGATGATGAGAGGGTTATTGGAGAAGAGTTTGGAAGAAAGTAACACAATGTATGAGAGAGTTACAGTTTGTATATACAAAGCAGCTCGAGGAGTTTTATTGGCTGGTATTAATGGAGAAAATGGGAAGAGGTTGATTGAAATAGAGATGAAGAAAGTTGGAGGAGGAGGAAGTAGTAGTTTGAAAGGGAGGGTTTTAGAGACAGCTCGAGTCATTGGGGTCGTGGCTTGTGTCTCTGTCAGAGTTCATGGTCTATGATTGACTCATCTCATGCAACATTGAAACCACTAGGTAAAAAACTTGTATAACTTTTGTATATATATATATAATTGTAATTACACGTGTAATGAAATAAGCTGCTTTCTGATTTGATGATGCATATGTTGATTTCTAAAATTAAAAACAGCTTTGATATTTTTCTTAGCTTATTTACTCTTTATTTTTATGAATGTGTACGAATGAATAAAAGCTTGTGATTGTAATTAGTCTGAAATGTTGTATATATTGGTTAATATCAATTATATAAAGTTAGTGACTGTATCTAGACCAATATTTTTTTTTCTTGAAGCAAATGTGCATATACCTTTCTAAGATGTTAGTGCATCATGATATTCATAGTGAATTTATTGTTGCTAGAAAAATAATTTTTCAATGCTTAAATACTCAATTGCATATATTTTCTTAATCCCTACATGTTAGGATGAATTGCATTCGAGAAGCAAAATGCTTTTTGAGTGCATAATTTATCGTATATACATTTATAAAAATATGTAATTGTTTTCTTATATTGGATATGTGAATTAAAAAATATTTATAAAAACTGAAAAGTAAAAAAAAATGTGGCAATAAAACTTATTTGTAGTCCAAAATTTTCTCTATGTTTCATGGTGTTGATACAAAGTAGGAGATGAGTTTTGTCCATAAGACATCCACTAAGGTTTGCTTGTTATTGTTTGAATGCTGTTGAACTTGCTTATATAGTCTAATATTTATTTTGTACACGAAATATTTAAACTTTTTGGTAAAAACAAGAGTTCTTAGTGAGATATAAATCATTTAACTATTTTTCGAATGGTTTTACATGATAAAACAAAATTACTATCCCATAGGAGCCTGATTTTGCTATATTACAGAGGATCACATGATACGGTAATAGACTAATGTGTCATTAAATCAAGGAAAATAAACAAAAAACACAGTAAAAAAATGAGAGCTCGCGGCGTAATTAGGATATTTACCTAGTTAATTGATAAAAATGCATAGAAAACCTAAAAAATCTATCTTTATAAAACAAAATAAACATGCAGAAATCTATCTTTTAGAAAAGTAGGGAGTATAGAGTAATCTTGGAAGTAGGTTTTAATCGAAAATAGGTTCTTTTAGTAGCTCCTCTAACTCTATTAGATAAATTTTAATTCTAGTCTCCCTTATTTTTTTTCAGTAGAATTTCGAACCAACAAGAAGAGATGAAAAACGTTTGAACTAAAATAAAGCAAAACAAAAATTTAGAGGGTGTTATTGGGAGTAGGATTTTTAATAATTTTAATTTTTTTTAGATTCCACTATTATTGGTTTATAAATTCTAATGATCTTAATGAAATCCACTGTTATTGGTTCATAAATTCTAACAATCTTAATGAAATACATTGTTATTCAAAAAATTTGGGTTTTAATGATTCTGTAATTCTAGCAAAATCCAGTGTTATTGGAAAATGGATTTTTAACAATTTTACTCATTAAACACAACTTTCACAATCATGAGATTCTGAAAATTCTTACAATATAATTCTTTGATAAATTTATTGAATACACAGAACTCTTTTCAAACTTAAAACAAATCTTTCTACAAATTTAACAAATCTCTAAACTTTAAAAATCAACTAACTCTATCTAAATTCTACGGCCAATAACTTCCCCTTAAGTTCAAAATAAAAGTAGAATCCAAAAAATGGCAGAAAACAATTATATGGAAACAAAGCCCCACAAATTAAGAAAGTCTGAGACTCTAAACTAAAAAGGAGAAATCTTTTCAAATTAAAACAAAATCGCCGGATAAAAACACAAATGTTAGTCATCAGTCGAAGATTTATTCAATTTTCTTTAACCCAAAACCCATAAACAAATGATTTAGCTCTATCAAACCTCAATATTGGAACATAATATTAATATTGGAAGAATCTGATATATGTTGGACAAAAGACGAGTACATATGGAAATTAGAATCAAACTGTAGTTAAACGAAACCATCTAATGATTCAATTCCTCAATAAAAAAAAAGTTGGCATTTGGTTGAAGCTCGGGAAGAGACTGCCAATACCTTTAGCATGTTAAGGCTTGGAACCAAACATGGTTGAGAGTCTATTATTGCAGTCTTTAAGCGACGACCGTTTTCTAAGATATAAATAGCGAGATCTCTCTCTTCTGGTCTTCCTAAGTATCCCGCCCACCGGAAAGCTTGTAGACTCGACAACATACATTGAGGAACAATACTTGGTTGATTCCAGCAAACCATACCATTATAGTCACGATCCTGAGATCAAGTAGAAGAATTAGATTGAGAATCATTGTTTTCAATAGCCAAAAAAATAATAGTTTATCGAAGAAACTTACTTCCATTTCGAAGAGGTCTAGTAGTCGTAAGTTAGGAGAATCTTTGAGCAACCTGACAAGGACATTCAACGAATGCTCTTGGCATACACATAGCTTCAGATGTTTAAGCTGGTTGAAGACAAAACCATCACCATACACAGCCTGCACCCAATATTAAAATCATTCAATTACGATTCTATAAATGAGATTGAAGACTTGCACTTGCTAAAAAGAAAAATGGTTACCTCTGAACTATTGAGTAGGCATAGTGTAAAACGCTTGACAGATAAGATTGATCCGATAAGACTCTCGATATCAAGAAAGCTTACATCTACATATGCCTCCTTCAGTTTAGGCATATTCTCAATCAAACAGTAGGGACTCTTAGAATTGTAATGCTCAAGTTTGAAGTGCTTCAGAGAAGGTGTATTTATCACAAACTCATCTAAATCATAAGGCAGATAGAGTTTTAAAATCTGCAAAGACGGGGCGGTAACAATTAACTTCCTCATATTGTCACCTACACATCCATCCACCAGTAGAACTTTAAGAACATGACAATTAGATAGAAGCCGTTGAAGAGAATCTTCATTGAAGTATGTCACATCTTGAAGTCCCAAAATTTTCAGAGAAGGAAGACAAACCATACGAGGAACATCCACGAGAATCGTTCCCTTGAGTTTCAAGGTTGAGAGCAATTTGCAGGTATACAAGCTACTCGGCAATATGTCCGGTTCGTTTGGAGAAGAATAAGAAATATCCAGCTCACATAAGCAGCGAGAAACTGCAGATAGAACCCACAGTTTGATATCTTCAGGTCTAAAATGTGAATTACCAAACTGGAGATGCAAGCTTTCTATAACCGGAGCTTTATGTAACGGCAGATTTCTGTGAAGAAAACACCGTAACCTATTGCATTCAGATTCTGAATAATCTCTACTACTGTACTCAAGTTTAGGCAACCACATCCAAAGAAACTCCCACCGCTTAGACAAAACACTAGTGGAGACAGCAACTTTTGTTGGAAGAAACGATAATATCTTAACCAGCAATTCATCAGGCAATCTACTGATTTTGTCCATTTACTTGGATTGTAACTTCTTTTTCTCCAACCCTGACAAAAGTAAACTTGTAAGAAAGACTGAAAAGAGTTTGTCTGAAGCCAAACAAACAAACGATTTAGTAACAAATGAAAACAAAGACACACAGAGCAACGGGACATCAAATTTCGATCCCCAATCTAAAACTTAGTACATAATCCATCTGGGTAAAATCTGTTAACAATGGGAATGGAGCAACAAGGGAACATAAAAGCCTAGAATTTGATGTGAAATTAGAGAAACTCACTTCAGTATCAATCCATCACTTCAGTATAAATTAGTGAATTTTTATGTTTCGAAATTAAGAATAAAACCCAGAATTGAACATCGTCGAGCTTTGCTAACGAACAAGTCTAAAATTCAACTAATCGGGTTTTCATAAAATTTAACACATTTCTTGGTAAAATCTATACCGATCAATCATATTCATTGTTACCTCGATTTCTCTTTGCAGATATCCTCAGGCACTGCAACTCATTGTATCGACGGACGAGTTTGAGAGACTTGAAAAGAATGGAATCGTCAATTGTCGTCTGTGTGAAATAAACACGTAACCCAGATTACGAATCTAGGTAGGGTTAAGTCTTAAACCAAACCAGCCGGTTTGTATTTGGTTTCGGTTATTAACCCGACCCGAACCGAAAGCCCAACTCTTTAATATTTTTAACGCTTCTTCTTCACAAAAACATTTTTAAGATTACTCAAGGAGCAAGGGTTAATTGGGTGTATATTAGAAAGGGGTGTCTCAATTGGGCCTATAGCATACATAATTAGTCAGTTAAGAAACTAATAATACTCAACAATTTTTAGACAATGAAACTGACGTTTATGTCCTTACAACTATAAGAGAGAGAGGACGTTCCAGCTTGATATACGGGGAACAACATCTGCAAACAAATATATTTATAGAAACATATCTTGTATCAAATGTATAAGTAAAATAGCTTTATGACTTAGCGTGCAGTGTTGTCTAGGAATTATTTCGTCTTTTGTGGCAACGATTCTCGTGATGGGAAGTAGGTTAACATCCACCAACATCCACTATTTAAAGAAGATAAATCTCAGCTATCTTCAAAAAGATTAGAATCTGTCTACTTGTATTTGCTAAAGTAAAGCGCTATTTTGAAAACTTAGTGGACTATTTTCTCCTGAGCATTGTTTTTGTTGGTGTAGATGGTGGGTCGTCAAACGGTGTTACTCCTGAAATGTGAATGGAGACAAGAGAAAACAGGGCTGTGAACCTTTGTTACAGACATGAATGTACACAGTAGATGGGTGCTTCTGAGTGCGAGGATGAGTTATATGGAGGTTTCGCTTTTGGTGAAGGAACGTATGGGAATCGCACCAGATGCGGATGTGTTTTTGACATATCAATGGCCGATGTAAATGTTAATGGAGGATGGGAAGGATGCTCCGCCGGTTTCAATCTTCACTGATGATGATGTGTCATGTTTTATGGAGATGCGTGCTGATGTAGAGCAACTGAATATATGTGTGACGGTTGTGGAGGAGCGGATCGAAGAACCACCGGTTGTGGAGGAGCCGATTGAAGAAGCTTCGGTGATGCAGGGTGGAGGTAAGAAAGTTGTTGTCAGTAGTTAGCTATTTTTGATTTATAGACAGAGTGTAGTCAACTACGATGTATAAAGTTGTTTCTAATGTGGGAAATACAAGACTATAAGAAAGGATTTACATAGTTGACTGTAGTTTTATATTAAGACTTGAATGAGAGTATGTAGCTATATAGTAAGACTTGATTGAGAGTAGGTAGTGTATGTGGTGTATATGAAGTTACATAGTTATTTTGCTTACAGTGAATCTAATAAGTAGCCGACTATTTTATGTAAGTAGTGTACTGAGTAGGTACATATGTCAAGAGAGTACATAGTGGACTATGTAGTTGTTTATAATATTATCGTTTTATGGCTTTATCTATAAATATTTTTTGAAAGATGGTTTTGAGGCCGCATAAGATTTGCAATAATCCACCTCGGTGGGGTGGAAGTTGATAAAGGAAAAATGTGGTCGACAAAAACAGTGAATCTGATGAGGAAATTGATGACTGGCACGAGTTTGCATATGATGAAACTGCAGTGAACAGGCTAAGTTATGGGAAAAGTTCAAGGGCGGATAAGTTGCAGCTTGTTGTGTACGATTCAGGTGTAGATGGAGATGCAGAATATTTCGTTGAGTGCGAAAGTAACCAGCCTTCAATGCGATACACATGTGCTGAAGACTCTTAATGGAGTGTTCTCGGCTATGGAAGACCCCCCATCAATGTTTGAGAGGGATGCACCTCCAGTAGTGGATGATGGTAAGTAGTGGACTATCTAATAATTGTTAGGAAATTTAGTGTAGTTGTCTATGTTTCACTGACTATCTATTTAAATATGCAACTACACAGTGCATTTGATTTTGTTTTTTAACTGCCTACAACACGTATTTGCTGGTGTGTGGCTGTTTTCTGTGGTTAGTGAACATTGTAATTATGTAGGGATAAACAGCGCTTTGGAGGATGTAACATACAAGGGAGATGGAATTTTCATGGGACGTGTATTCAGGAACAAGGTGGATTGCAAGATAAAGATGGCGATACACGCAATCAACCGAAAGTTCTACTTTAGGACACTGCGTTCCACTCCAATACACATGGACTTTGTTTCTGGTTTCTTCCACAGTTGGACTTGGTTGATGCTGGCTCTGAAGTTTGTTAATCACTAGAGCAAAAATAGTTAATTTTGCCTCAATATTTGACTGTAACTCACTGAAGTTGTTATTCAACGTAGCAAATTGGTTGAGAAGCTCGGTGTTCATTTCCATGACTTTTAAATAAAATGTAGAGGCTGCTGCATCAAGCAAATTATGAGGAGGGACATCAGTGGAAGAAGTTTCATTGGCTTCTGATTTTCCCTTTTTGGTTTGACATGGTCAATGGCACTAGCTCTACCAGTCCATGATTTACGTGTGAACACATGGCCACTTTTGATTAGCTCAAGCATATGACCAACGCTAGCATCGTCTTTGTCGGCTGGCAAGCTTAATTCACTTCCAATATCGGTTTCCTCGGTTGTGTGTTTGACATCAACCTATTGTTTCTCCAAATGAATTAAGAACACTTAGTTAACTATTTCTAAAATAGTCTACTATTTTAGAAAATAGTATTTAGAGACTACACCGTGGAAGTAGACAACTAATTATACCCAAGAATAGAAATACAAATTTAAGGGTGTTGCATACCTTGTGCTCTTTGTCGAGAAACTTGACGTAAGTCATAGAGATTATTATGGGCTTCGGTGTACCTAATTGCACAATTGGAAATGAAGCATCTTCAGAATCTCTCTCCATCTCGTCCAACAAATTTGGTGCAACAGATTTTCTCCTCACTTCCTTAGCCAAAATGATAGGTGCATAGGCTAAAACAACAAATTGTAGCGCATGTGGAAAACCTTGAAGTGCACAAGAACTCTGTGCAAGTTTTGACAAATTACGACTCTTAATGCAATTCATGGTCATATCCAATGATTTGCGTCCCCAAGGAAAAGCAAGAAAGGCGTCAACGTCTTCGACCATCGAAATGTGTTGTTGGGAGATCTTTCCAAATCTGGCATTGGTACAAAGAACACCGTCTACTAATAGCAAACAAGTAAGATGCAATCTTATGTCCTTATCTTTATACGGGTTTCCCAGCAGCAATCCATTGCAGTGTTTGAGTTATGTCATTCCCAAACAATGTCTTCGTATAAGGAGAAATGTGAGCCGGGTCACAATCTTCTTGTAGTTGTAAGTTGGAATAGTTAAGACCAGTGACAGAAGAAAGCTTTATCAGGAAGAAGCGAATCGGTTTTTCAACGAATAAAATCCAAATTTCGTGACACTTTTGAGTGACAAGTTGCCTAGACAGTATGAAGTGGATAAATCTGGCCGAAGAAGCTATCTTGTTTCCAACTTTAAGTAGTTTACCAAATTGCAAGTCCATTAGCTTACGAATGTGATCATCCTCAAGCGCATTTGCAACAACATGAAGATAACCAAGCTGGGAGTATATGTTGACCTTGTTGTCTTCAGGTTCTTTCCCCAGCTTGAACAATCTCTCGGGTAATTTTCCCTGAGCCATTATCTTAATCTTTTGTCCCTGCAAAAAATGTAAATAGACCAAACCTGAGGTTAAGATGTGTTCGAGTAGTCGACTACATTAGAACAAATTGTTGAAACTGTATAGCTACAAGTAAGATAGCCGACTACATTTGATACAAAAGATTATTCCCGGATCTTGTTATCGGAAACCAAAAACCTAATGTTCACTTACACAAATGAAAATCTTAAGAGAGTTCAATACATAGTAGAGTTAAATACTATCTGTAAGTGTGATTCCACGTCAGCTGGAAGAAAAATTAGGCGATTTTGAGTGCGATTCTCTTTTCCACTTTTCTCTTACTTTCGGCAAGGTTGTCGGACTTTTGCGGTGGCTCCACCACGGCTTCTCTGATGGTTTTGCCGGCAGAAGAAGACGGATCTGGACTTCCGGTTTCAGGAGGTTCTCAGGGTGCAGTAAAAGCTACGACCTCGCTACCAGGAGGCTCTCAAGTTGAAGTAAAAGCTACGACATGGTCAACGATTGTTCAGAAGAAGCAAGCGCTATCGAAGCATGATTTCACAAGCATGATCTTCTAAAAAACAAATTTGCTCTCAAAGTTAGAGGGTTCTCCATTCGTTGTGATTCCAGATAGTGTTATTGACAACTCAACACCACTGTGGGAAGACTTTCTCATCGGCAAATTTTTCTCCACAGCACCTCATGTAGCTAAGATACATGTAATTGTCAACAAAATTTGGTCTCTCGGTGACAAAACGATCAAGATAGATGTCTTCATCGTTAACGCTACAACAGTCAAATTTCGAATAAAAAACACTCACTGAGGACTAGGATCCTGCGGCAGGGCATGTGGAACATAGCCGACGTTGCGATGATAGTTTTAAAGTGGTCACCGATTGCAGAGGAGGTGCAACCAGAAATCAAATCAATTCCCATTTGGATTACTTTAAAGAATTTCTAAATCCGGATGTTTACTTGGGATGGCCTTGGGTTCCTTGCAAGCCCTGTGGGAGATCCGAAAAGGCTACACCCGGACAAAGAAGAAAAGCTTTAAAGAAGAAAAGGTCTTTGTGGAAGCTGACATATCCAAAGAACTCCCAAAGTCTTATCGTTTTTGCTCAGAGAAGGGAATTGATGTGGTTGTTGAGTATGTTTACCCGTGGCTACCACCACGTTGTGTCATATGCTCTAAATGGGGTCATCTCAAGAATGATTGTATAGCAACTAAGAGCGGTGAACACGTCACAATTCTGAAAAGAATGACCCACAATGAGATTCGAATGGGGAATGAAGAAACAACATCCTCTGCACCAACAGCTGTCTCTGTAACGGTCAGTGAAAATTCGCAAGTGGTCATGGAAACAGAGGTAAACAATCTGATTGCAGAAGCTAAAAGGTTGAGTGAACAGGAGTTGATTCAAGCGGTAGTTCCAAACGAAGAAAAAGAAGTAGAATCAATAGTGGAGGAAACTTCTGTTCTGGTGACTTTAGAAGCTAAGGAACTCGATTTAAAGGAGAGTCATTGTTTGTATGAAGAGGTACATGGTGCCAAATCAGAGAATACTCTGATATATGAGGCAGTGGCGGTAGAAATTGAGACAGAAGAACAGGACACCTAGACCTCTATTTCTCCGACAAAGAGAGGTAGACAGATGGAGAAGTTGGGACCAGATACAAAAGTAAACCTTGCATCTCCTTCACGTTTCTCTATTCTGGCAGATGCAGAGGAAACAGAGGAAGAGGAAACAGAGAAAACAGATGAATCAGAGGATGGAGAAATTGTTCCAGAACCGCAGAGGAATTTAAATAAAAGGGGATTGGAGAAGTATGTTGTCCAAGGACCTCGTCCTTCTCTGCCCAGAGCTATGAAGTCTTCTCGTAAGAATTTATCAGAAACTAGTGTTCCACTTGCTAAAAAGCTTCTTCGTGCAACGGGCAAAAAAGGCCACAAAAAACTCATTAATGTCGAGTTTCTTTTGGAATGTTTGCGGGTTAAATAAATATACTAAACACTCTATTATACGTGGTTGGATCAACTCAGTGAAGTTTGGATGCTTGATAGAGACAAGGGTCAAGGAAAACAAGTCTCAATCGATGATTTCTTCTTACTTCAATGATTGGTCGGTTATGTCCAACTATGAATATCATAGATTTGGGACGCATTTGGGTTCCATGGAAGGATGATGTGAGATTAACTCCAGTCTTTAAGAGTGGCCGAATGATCACATGTTCAATATCTTTGGAAGGAGTCGAAGAGGAATTCTTTTTCACATTTGTGTATGCATCGAATTGTGTGGAGGAAAGGAGAGAGTTTTTGAATGATTTTAAAGATCATCACAATTCTCCCTTGTTCAGGAAGAAACCGTGGATGGTTTGTGGTGATTTCAATGAAGTGCTAGATGGGGATGAGCATCCAAACGGAATCCCAACATCTTCTGGTACGAGAGACTTCCAAGATCTTGTAAGGTATTGCTCTTTTCAGGATCTTGGATACCAAGGCCCATTATTTACTTGGTGTAATAAGCGAGACGATGGCTTGATTTGCAAAAAACTGGAACGTGTACTTGTCAATGCAGATTGGTTGGATAAATTTCCACGGGCATATAGTGTCTTCGACGCAGGAGGTTGCTCGGATCACTTACGATGTCGTATTCAGTTTGACTCGAAAGAGAGCAAGGGGAAGAAACCATTTAAATTCTCTAATGTACTTACGCATACTCCACAGTATCTGCCGATGGTGGAGAAATTTTGGAACCAAATGGATCCTCTGTTTATCTCCACATCTACACTGTTCAGGCTGTCAAAAAAACTCAAAAACCTTAAACCACGGCTGCGACAACTGGACAAAACATATCTGCTTGATTTATCTCGTCGAATGAAAGATGCTTACGAGAGTTTGTGTGTTAAGCAAGCTTCAACACTACAAAATTCATCAAGTCAGAGAGCATTAGAGAAATGTGTGGATTTTGAAAAATGGCAACATCTGGCAAACTTGGAGGATGGGTTTTTGAAACAAAGATCAAAGCTTCATTGGTTAAACGTAGGAAACCACAACAACTCCTACTTCCAAAAATCTATTCAAACCCGGAAGATGACAAACTCAATCAAGGAAATAAAATCGTCCTCGAGAGAGATTTTAACGAGTAATAAGGATATGAAAACAAAGGCAGCTGATATCTCTAAAGAACTCCTAACAAGACAGCCGTGTGACTTCAAGGGAATGGAGGTTGCTGAACTACAAGAGCTTTTGGTTTTCCGATGTTCGGACAGTGATAAATCAAATCTCATTAAGGATGTATCGGCATAAGAGATTCACAAGACGTTGTTTGCAATGCCAAATAACAAATCACCAGGTCCTGATGGTTACACAACAGAATTTTTCAAAGCATCTTGGTCGATTATTGGAAAGGATTTGACAGCCGCAGTTCAATCATTTTTCGTAAAGGATTTTTTACCTAAGGGCATTAACACGATTATTCTTGCTATAATACCAAAGAAGGAAGCCGCTGTGGAGATGAAAGATTATCGCCCTATCTCTCTTTGCAATGTTCTTTATAAGGCATTTTACAGGAAATGATTTCACAAAATCAGTCGGCGTTCATAAAAGAGAGGTTATTGATGGAAAATGCTCTCTTGGCAATGGAGTTAGTAAAGAACTATCACAAAGATTCTGTCTCGCCGCAAAGTGCCATGAAGATTGACATTTCGAAAGCATTTGATTCAGTCTAATGGGGGCGGGGGGGGGGGGGTTTATTGAATACATTATCGGCACTGGATCTACCACCACCTTTCATTCACTGAATTCATCTATGTATCTCCACTGCATCTTTCTTTGTCCAATTAAATGGAGAGTTAACGGGCTTTTTTAGAAGTGATCGAGGTCTCCGTTAAGGCTGCTCTCTTTCCCCGTACCTATTCGTGATTTGTATGAATGTACTGTCAAAGATGATTGACAAGGCTGCCGTGGAAAGGAAAATTGGATATCACCCGAAATGCAAACAGATTCAGCTGACGCATCTCTGCTTCGCAGATGACTTAATGGTATTTGTTGATGGAAAACGTAGTTCCATTGAGGGCATTATCAACATTTTTGATGATTTTGCAACAAGGTCTGGCCTGTAAATAATTATTGAAAAATCAAGTCTCTATATGGCTGGAGTCTCTGATCAAGACCGTGAAGTCATTATCAGGCGTTTTCCATTTGAAATTGGAAAGCTACCCGTGAAATACTTAGGTCTACCATTGTTATCAAAACAATTGTCATCGGCTGATTATTCTACGCTTGTGGATCGAATCAGATTGAAGTTAAACTCTTGTACAGCGAGATTTCTCTTGTATGCCGGAAGACTTCAACTGTTGAATTCGGTTGTTGCTAGTATTATAAACTTTTGGACAATGGCCTATCGATTACCTAGTGGATGTGTCAAAGAACTTGAAAAACTTTGCTCTGCTTTTTTGTGGTCAGGTCCCAACTTGAACACGGATAAAGCAAAGGTGGCGTGGAGAGACATTTGCATGCCTAAAGAGGAAGGAGGTTTAGGTATCAGATCAATCAAAGAAGTGAATCACATTAGCTGCTTGAAGTTGGTGTGGCGTATCATCTCATTTCAACTAACTCTTTGGGTAAAATGGATACAATGTAACTATCTACGCTGTGAGACCTTCTGGACAGTCAATACACGATCAATACAAGGTTCTTGGATGTGGAAAAAGTTGCTGAAATACAGGGAATTGGCTAAGTGGATGGTTCGTGTTGAAGTCATCAACGGTAATAACACATCTTTTTGCTTTGATGTTTGGTCCTCGATGGGCTATTTGTTTGACACAACAGGTCCTAGAGGATTCATTGACATGGGAATGTCGATTCATGCTACCATCGCTTCGGTTCTGAGTATCCATCATCCACGTAACCACCGTGTGGAGGTGCTAAATAAGATCGAGGCTGAGATTACAAGTCTTCGGCAACGGCGTCAACAAGAGGGTGAGGATAGTTACCTTTGAAAATCGGTCAACAACCAGTTCACACAAAGATTCAACACAAAACATACTTGGAAGATGATCAGAACATGTCAACCGCGAAAGGATTGGTACCATGGTGTTTGGTTCCATTATGCAACACCTAACCATTCATTCTTCACTTGGCTTGCTTGTCAAAACAAACTTTCAACAGGGGATCATATGTTAAGCTGGAACATCAATGCGAAAACGGATTGTTGCCTTTGTGGTGATCCGATTGAGACTCAAAATCACCTGTTGTTTCTATGTCCGTTCTCTACACACGTTTGGGGATGTCTCATGACAAACATCCTCTTGGCCTAATACACTACGGATTGGGACCAGGTAGTGCAACTCCTCTACAACTCAACGTTTGATAAAATGAAGCTCTTTCTTTTCTGATATGCATTTCATTTTGTGTTGTACCACATCTGGAAAGAACGCAACCAACGTCGGCGTAGAGAGGTCCCCCATTCTCCATCTCTTCTTGTTAAACTTATCGACAAGAATGTCGAAACAGAGTAAGTTTGATTCGGCTTGCAGGTGACTTGACCATAACCAAACTCAAACTCTCACTCAGACTTTTTGTCTAAACTCTATTATTTCTCTTTTCTGCAATTTATGGCTTATGCAACAAGAAACATGTCTTGTAAAACTGTTTTTGTTTGAGTATTAATTTTACATTCATTCAAAAAAAAAAAAAAAACCAAAGTTCTTGGTAAAATAAAGAACTCCAAAAACTCCAAAAACGTGACCACAAAAACCTCATATAACTGTAAATCGGGATAAATTATTGCAAAATCGTGAAATCATTAAACTGAAAGAAAAAATTCAACATCTCTCAATCAATGTCATCGCAGAACTAAAACTCACAGCCTATTCCAGCAATCTGGACATTGTAATTAGGTAGGAGTAAAATAAAAACACAGACAATAGAACGCATATTGACGAACCATAGAAAATCCGTGAAAATTCACCGGAACCCGCTCTGGATTGCAGGTGGCTTTGCCGGAAACAGCTCTGATTTGCAGGTGGCTTCGTTGGGGAGTAGTAACTGTAGTCTCTGAGATAGCGAACAGTAGAGATATAGGGTTATGAAGAGTTTCCTTTGATAGGGTTTTGATTCGGGTTTTCTTGAATCTGTGGAGGTTTTTGATTAGGGCGATTGAGTTTAAAAAGGTAACTAATTTCTCTTTCACTTTGAATTTAAAATTTACATAAAAATCTGAGAAATTGTGTCTGCCCAGAAGCATGTATTTGTCAGTGTTGTCGACAATAAAATGTTGGGTTGATTACATTATGACACACTTTTTCAGAGTTTTCTTTCAAGGGAGACACTTTTTGTGTTGGAGGCACTTTGTACATTATGTTTGGTTTTTTCGGACGAAAAGGCCCCCATTTAAAGTGTGCTCTTCTCGTTAGTGTAATGTTGAGATCTAAAAATCTGGTTAAAAATTTGCATCAGTAACCGTTGGATGAGGCATCATTGGATTTGTGTGTGGCTTGGATTAATTTAATTATATTGTTAGATCCAGTTCTCTTTCCTCGTTTCGTTTTATCCCCTCTATCCCCCTCTTATGTCTTTTCCTCATCCCCTTCTTCTTCCGCCTCCTCCTCCGTCTAATTTTCGTCGGAATCGTGAAGCTCGTTATCCGCCGTTCTCGTCCCGCTTACAATTACCCCTGAAGTCCAGCCGCCATTCATGTTGCTCACAACTCGTTTTCTTCCCACCACGAGGATTCATCGTTCGTTTCCAATTTCAATCTCTGTTTACTCATAGACTAATTCATCATTTGTCCACACTAACTTATCCATGTTAATCAACAGATTTTGACACCATCGACGAATCCGTTCGAAGTCACGAGATCCAGGAGTTTTTATAGCCCGTTTTTCTTGTTAGATCTCATTTGACATAAAAGATTTAATTTTTATTCGTAGAAGAAAACATGGATCCTTTTGTAATTAAATACTTAATAGAGGAATATGGAGTGATGATGAAGACAATTAAATGTTCTGTGACTGTTTTTGCAATTGAGAGAAGGAGGACGATGGATACATGATGAAGACAATCAAAAACGTTTCATGGACAATGTCTCATGAACATGTTTGTAATGGACAATGTTTTATGGACAAGTTTATGTGGATACATTATCATGTAGATATAATGTAATGGGCAATGTCTCATGGACAAATTTGGGTGGACACCTTATCATGAGGATATTAGGTAATGGATATGATTTTGTGGCCATTGAATCACACAGTGAAAAACGCAAATGAAAGTGGTCAAAACACAACAATTTGGATCCATTTTTTATGACAAGCTCTTTGTAGGCATTTCTGATAATGAAATTTGCATCTCTATGTAATGTCCATTAATAATTGTCCACGCGTCACATTTTGTATGGATAAAAGTATACCAGCTTAACAATGAACATACAGCTTAACAATGAACATACTTAGCTCCAAGAATTAGCTTTTTAAGTAAGCTAAAGATGTTAATATCCAACGACCAAATATTTAGACAAAATGTCCATGCTTGTCACATGAACATGTCCATCACCCACTGTCAGTTTATTTATAAATTCTCGTCCACAATCTCATGAATTTTGA
Source organism: Pseudoturritis turrita (assembly GCA_900406555.1). Lineage (NCBI taxonomy): Eukaryota > Viridiplantae > Streptophyta > Magnoliopsida > Brassicales > Brassicaceae > Pseudoturritis > Pseudoturritis turrita. The sequence continues at coordinate 172,624 of OVBL01000202.1, read as the reverse complement.
GCAACAAGAAAACTTGGAGCAATATAAGGATCATATCTCATAAACTAATGATTATATATAACTTGTGGTGATGCAACCATCATCACAATTACATTAAAGATTACAATTATGGTGATGCAGTTAATTTCAATTCATGTCTTTAAACTGTTTTTTTTCTTTTTAAACCAATTGTTTGACATCTTAGTAAAGATCAGAACTTTCAATTTTCAAACTAAGATCCAGATAACTGAAATTATTAAAATCCTTTTACCATATCAATCTAATAAAAAAAATGGGAAAGAACAAAAAAGAAAGAAAGAATCAAATCTGACTTTAGCAATCAGAGATAATCCTGGTTTGTTAGAGGTTGCCGTATTCGACAGTTACGGTGGCTGCCACTATCTTGGTTTCGTCTTTGATTGTTGCCACTGTCTTGGTTTCATCTTCTTTCTCTTCTGCTGACTCAGATTTTTCCTTCCATTTGGTCTCTTCCAGAGCCACCGCCGTCGATGATTTCTCCTCCGGCTTGGCTTATTCTGGTGTTGGAACCGCCGATTTCACTTCTTCATTTTTTTTGGGTTGTTGTAAGCAAGTCGAAGAAGAAGCTCCTCCACCTTCATTGACGAAAGCCTCGCCGTCGTACCTAGCTATTTATCTCCACCACCGACGGCTCTGCCTTGTTCCTCCATCTCACGACATCATCTTCTTCTTCTCTTTACCCTCTGTTTTTCTCTCACAAATCTGCATCTCTCTCTCTTCGCCTCTATTTCCTCATTTTGGTGTTTGATGTAAGCGAGTGAAGAAGAAAGAAGATCGTACTGGATAAAGTTAGAATAGGAGAGAGAGAGAGAGAGAGAGAGAGAGAGAGAGAGAGAGGTTCTAAAGAGATTGGTAAGTCTAGTTGGGGTTATAATAGTCATTTGCTTTATCAAAAGTGTGTTGGTAGTGGAAAGTGTTCCATTTTGTAAACTGTTCATAAGAAAGTGTGTTAGAGTGTAATTTATCCTAAAATGTTAGAATATGTTATATAATATAAACAAATTGTTCGGTTGATAGAAATAAAGAAGGCTAAATCGGTAAAGTTGTCAAGTCCTTTAGAGAATATTATATTTATTGGTTTTGTTTTGTCCTCAAAACCTGCTATCCTTACCAATTTCTCTTTAAAGCAATCCGGGACCGAACAAGTAAGAGTAACAAAGCCTATCAAAAGATCATGTTTAAGGTTCATGATTCGATTAGACTAGATTAAATTGTCGTTAGTTTGTTGATTCGACAACATACATCCCGGAACAATACTTGGTTGATTCCAGTAACCCATACATATATGGTTATGATCCTAAGGTCAAGCAGAAGATATAGTTTGAGAACCATACTGTGCATTAGACAAAAAAAGCTTATCGAAGAAACTTACTTCCATTTCAAAGAGGTCTAGTACTCATAAGTTATGAGAATCTTTGAGCAATCGGACAAAGATTCAACCAATACTTTGGGCATACACATATCTTCAGATGTTCAAGCTTGTTGAAGACAAGACCATCACCATGCACAACCTGCACACAATATTATAATCATTAATAGAGGATTCTATAAATGAGATTGAAGACTCGCAGTTGATAAGCAAAAATTGATTATCTCTGAAATACTATGTATTAGGCATATTAACAAACGTTTGACATAAGTGCTTGATTTGATGAGAATCTTTATATAAGGAAAACAAACATCTACATATGCCTCCCTCAGCTTATGCATATTCTCAATCAAACAGTAGTGGCTCTTACAATTATAATACTCAAGTTTCAAATACTTCAAAGAATGAGCATCTATCACAAACTCATCTAAACTATTAGCTGTATCGAGTGTTAAACGCTTCAAAGATGCAATGATAACAATGAAATTTCTCATATTGTCAGCTTCACATTCATCCACAAATAGATCTTCAAGAACGGGACAATTAGATAGAATTCGTTGAAAAGAACCTTCATTGAAGTATGTCACACTTTGAAGCCACAAATTTTTCAGAGAAGGAAGACATACTATAAGAGGAACATCTACGAGAATCGTTCCTTTGAGTTTCAAGGTCACAAGCTGTTTGCAGGTATACAAGTTACGACAATATGTTATGCTCGTTCAGAGAAGAATAATAAGAAATCTCCAGCTCATGTAAGCAGCAAGAAACTGTAGTTAGAACTCACAATTTGTAATCTTTAGGTTTAAAATGTGAATTATAAAACTGGAGACGCAAGCTTTCTATTACCGAAGCTTTATATAATGGCAAAATTCTGTGAAGAAAACATTGTAACCTCTTGATTCACATACACTGAATGATATCCACTATCGTAATCAAGCTTAGGCAACCACGTCCAAAAAACTCGCATCACTTAGAAAAAACGCTAGTGGATACATCGGCTTTTGTGGGAACAAAAGATAATATCTTAACCACCAATTCATCAGGCAATCCACTGATTTTGTCTATAACTTGGATTATAACTTCTTTTTCCGACCCTGACAAAAGTAAACAAGAAAACAACACTGTAAGAAAGACTCAAAATAGTTTGTCTGAAGCCAAACAAATGATTTAGTCAAAAATGAAAATACAGCCATACGAAGGAATGGTACAAAGCCCTTGAAAAATCTGGAATATTGTATTGGATAATTCCCTCCATTAGCCCAAATTAAAGGTCCAAGAAAGAAGCCCAAGAGTGAAGAAAAATTTATAACCAAGAAGAAGAATAAATGCCTAGAATTATCAACACTAAGAGTCTTGTGAAATATTCTAGAATTATGGAGAAGAAGAATGATCTAGATATATCAAGAGAAGTGGATAAGAATAAGGATTATCTAGAAAAATGGATAAAGCTTAAAGATCATTCTAGAATAAGTTATAATGGATAATATTTATATATTAGTGTAGAACAATATAGATTATAGCCACCACTAGTATAAATAGAAGTGGAGGGTGGTATTTGTAATCATCCGTAAAAGAAGAAACATATAAGAATGTTCACAAAGAAACTCGTCTTGTACTAACATCTTTCCTAATAATAAAAAGAGTTTAGCTTGTATTCCTAATTATCTCATTCCCATCTTAATCACACGAAAGAATATTGGGTAATTTTTCCCAGCAACTGGTATCAGAGCAAGTTCGTCTTGTAACGTCAATATCTCGTGCGAATACAGATGGAGGCTACTGTTACCTTTGAAGGTGACATGTTTAAACTCACGACAGAAAAATACTATTATTGGAAGCCTATAATGGAATATCACTTTTACTGCAAGGATTTACATGAACCCATCATCACGAAGGACAAGCCGGAAGGAAAATATGACAAGGCATGAGAGATTTTGAATCGAAAGGCGGTCGCTGTAATTCGTAAGTACATCGATCGATCTCTTTTCAAACATGTCGATATCTATACAAATGCTTTTGAATTATGGACAAAACTTGAGTCCATGATTCAAAAGAATACACCTCGAAACAAAGCTCTTCTTGTTCGACGGTTTGTAAAGTTGGAGTATAAGGATGGGCAGAGCATGATGGAGCACTTAAAAAATTTCAAGGGGCTTGTAAAACAGTTAAACAAGGTCGACATGAAGGTCGAAGACAAGATGCAAGCCCTTCGAGTCCTTAGTTCCCTATGATCGATCGATCGCACATCCGAAACTTATGGCTAGAGAATTAGATTTCATAAGCGATCGATTGATCGATCGCTGACTTGAAAAAAGAAATTTTCTTTTCTTCAATTTTATTTTCTAAATCCCAAAGGAATAAACCTAATTCGAGCCTACGTTATATAAAGACCACAACAGCCACAAAAATACCAAGCCTTCATCATTCTTTTGAAGATTGATAAATTTCTCTTCGTCACCAAAGCTTTTTAGTTTCTTTTACTTTTGTTCGATAAGGGAGAATATCTCACCTCTTGTACCTCTACGAAGAAGTTTTTTGAACCATTTGCTCTTAATGAATATGTTTTTACTGCTTTTGCTTTGGTTTGTATACTCATGTCTGAGTAGTTTTATTGTTGGGAATAAGGGATTTTCAAAGGAAAACTCATGGTTTGATAGATAGGGTTTAGCAATTAGAGTGGCGCTCCTAGTAAGTCAGAGTAGTCATTCATCTAGATCTGATCTTATTGCATATTTCTTTACTGATCATCTAGGAATTAATTATAGAACGATTTCATTTTGAACATCACTTGAGTTATTGTTTTGATTTGATGTCTGATGAGTCTAGCACTTTAACCTGCGAAAGTTGAGTTACTAAATTAGATGAACAATTGAACTTGATGATAATTGCATGTTTATCTATGTTATTGATTGCGAGAGTTGATTAATATTGTAGTTTAAATATAGATGGTTATCGCTACGAGAGTAGGTTAATCTTATAATAGTGATTTGAGTTCTAGGACGAAAGAAAGATGATGTCATTTGCCTCTAAGAGTTAGTCCTGAATAATTCGAACTGTGAATTCTCAAGAAATCCCTGAAAACCCAAAGTTTTCCTCTTTTTGCTTACATCGATTTGATTTATTGCTTTTTATTTACTTGCATTAAAAAACCCATAAAAACCTGCTTTAACTTAGTTTAATTTTTAATACATATTTCTATTGTGCATTCAAAGTCTATGTGGGATCGATTTCTAAAGTACTACAATTGATTCGTTGTACACATGCAGCTTTGCATCGTTAGTATTAGGATAAAACCTGACACATATCATCATCCTTGTGGTAGTCTTTGTCGTAATGCTGACGAGGTTTTGTAGTAATCATCCCATGGCTTATCTTTTATAGTCGGCGATTTCGGAAGTGCGTGTTTTCTTGCCATGGTAACCCTTTCTTCTTCAACCTCTATGAATTTTGTTGCTTTTTGCATCGCGTCTTCCAATGTGGGTGGCTTATTAAGCATCAGTTCATCGTAAAATTTTGATTCATACCAGAGTGCATTTCACAGTGCGACTATTGCCGCGTCGTCTGCTATGGTAACACGAGAGACCACTGCTTTAAACCATTCAATGAAAGCTCGTAGGGACTCCTTTTGTCCTTGCGCTAAGGTCCATAGCTCGGCGTTAGATGCTCCCTTCTTGATAAACATAGAGTAGTGTTAAAGGAATGCAGTTGAGAGTTGATGGAAGCTGTCTATGAATATTGCTTTGAGTCAGGAGAACCAACTCAGCGCAGCGCCACAATTCTCCACAAAAAGCTGGCAATAACCAGAATCTCGTTTTTCGGGGGAAAAGTGGGCTCGTCCCATTGCTATGCTGAAAGCAGTCTTGTAGTGGCGAGGGTCTGAGTTTCCTTCGTAAGTTGGAAATTTGATCTTCCATGTGTGACACACTAGAATGTTAATGATCCAGGCTGTAAACGGGGTTTTTGCATTTCTTCGAGTATGCGTTCAATCTCTGGGGCTGGACTAATAGCTCGATGAACCTTGGAGCTCATCTTGGAGCATGGTCTTCATTCCTTCGATCTCTCGATCCCTTTGCTAAAATGTAGTCTTCACTCTGGCGTTGGAGAGTTTCGTAGACCGGTTTCTATCGGTTTGTCTGATTGCCGACCGAGCCAAGCGTTACAGGGGGAATCGACCAATTTGGGTTGACCTGATATGACGGAGGTTGATCATAAAATAGAGTTCATCGCAATCATGTCATATTCTCACCGGGCAGCTTTCCAGATATTTGATTTCTCAGAGGTTGGATATTGTTAATTCAATCGTGACAAGCGGTTTGGGCAGCTGATAGTGCTTCGAGTCGTTCATTGGTTCCGCGGGTCAATGCGTCTTGGCGATCTAGTCTCGCAAGTAAGGTCTGTAGGAGAGCGGTGGCGCTAGGTTGTTCTCCTGTTGGTGTGACATTATCGGTGTTTAGGGGTTCTGGTGGCACTGCGATGTTACCGCTGATGTCATCTTGTGCGATTGTTTGAACGTTGGTCTCGGTGCTGTCTTCTCGAGCTGTTGGAGGCGGTGTTCCCGTCATCATCGAGTTTTGGGCTTTTTGAGTTAGAAAAATCTATGTTCCCCACAGACGGCGCTAATTGTTAAACTGAGATTTCAACTAAGTATTAGATAATCAAAAATAATTAGGGGATTCAGAGAATTTTGTATTATTAAAGCTTAAACTAGAAGATTACAAGGAAATGTTAGGTCGTCGAGGTGACGAGCTAACTAGAAAAGAATGAGAACTAAGAAATGAAATGCCGAAGAGCTCGTAGCAATTAATCTCTCAAGTCTCGTGAACTAATGATCCATGGCTCTCCTCGGTGAGGTGCTTCTCCCTTTATATATATGCCTTGTCGGTTGAATAAAACATATCTCTTTTCTATCTTCTTTCCTTTTTTCCTGCAGCTTTTTTTTTGTTTTACAGCTTTTCTTTTTTGACCATCATTTGGCCGAGCTTCATGGGCTTTCACGGGCTTCATGGACCGCTATTGATTTGGGTAGGGTTTTAAGTGAGGGTGCGCAAACAGTCTCTTCGATCTGTTATGGTTACCTTCAGATACGAATGCACATATGATTTTAAGTAACCGTCATCTATTGAAACAAAAAATATCAGTTTCAATTCAAAAAATATAATTAAGTAGCTCAAAAATTAAAACACAGAGGAATTGATGAATGAGGAGATACCTCACCAATTAATGCTCTAGACATGGCGAGAACTCCTCGAATTCTAGCTCCATCCCAGTATATAACTCGCTCACCGGCTTCAGGCCCGACCCAAGATTTATAAGGGTCCTAGGGCAAAATAAAATATTTTGGGTCCCTTGAATCAATATTATGGCAAAATTCTGAATTTTTTGGAACTCCTTAATTTTTTTTTATTAATTATGGGCCCATTTTAAGGATATTTATAAAAATATTAGCCTTTTATAGGCCTATTAGTTTGAGTAATGTTTCATATAAGCTTTTATCAAAGGTCTTGTCGAACGGCTTAAGCCTCTTCTGCATCATCTTATTTCAGAGAATTAAACTGCATTTATTCCATGCCGTCTCATTACAGATAATGTGCTTATAGCTCATGAAATGATGCACTCTATGCATACAAGGAAGCTCACTTATCTATATACGGCTATGAAATTAGATATAAGTAAGGCTTTTGATAAGGTGGAGTGGTCATTTATAGAAGAAATAATGAGAAGAATGGGCTTTGCAGAAAAATGGTGTCAATGGATCATGAAATGCATTACATCTGTTACATATTCAGTTTTAATTAATGGTAATCCATCAGACATCATTACTCCACCTCGTGGCATCTGCCAAGGAGACCCTCTTTACCCTTATATTTATATGCTGTGCACAGAAGGATTATCACATTTGATCACACAGGCTGAGGAAAGGGGTCAGATTACTGGTTTCCAAGTAAGTCGTAGTGGTCCCTCTATAACTCACGTGTTATTTGCTGATGATTATTTGCTCTTCTGTAAAGCCACAGGTCAAGAGTGCCATGTATTACTTACCATCCTACAACAATACCAGGAAGTATCTGGCTAGGAAGTTAACTTCCAAAATCAGCCATCACATTTACAAAAGATATTTCTCCAGCTCTTAAAGACTATATTCTTCAGACTACTATAATACAAAGAGTTGGTGGCTATGGAAAGTACTTAGGACTTCCTGAATATATTGGCAAAAAAAAAAGAGTGATACATTCTCTTATTGGTTCAGAGAATTTCTCAGAAAATGGAAAATTGGTATTCTAAGTTGTCTTCCCCTGCTGGTAAAGAGGTTATAATTAAAGCAGTGATCACAGCTTTTTCTTCTTATTGTATGTCGTGTTTTATGTTACCAATGAAGCTCATCAAGCATATCACAGCAGTAACAAGGAAATATTGGTGGTCTTCTCAACAGGATAAAGGCAAAATCAGTTGGATCTCCTGGGACAAACTAACAAACCACAAAAGACAGGGAGGTTTTAGAATACGATATTTAAAGGATTTTAACATTGCTCTGTTAGCTAAATAGAGTTGGAGGATCTTACAAAATCCCACCTCTTTGTTGGCGAAAGTTTACAAGTCTAAGTATTATCCTAACACAACATTGTTGGAGGCCACTCAGAAGTAGTCCTCAAGTTATGCTTGGCGAAGCATACTTCAAGGCATTAAGTTACTCAAGCAAGGGGTTAAATGGATTATTGGGAATATAGACCAAATCCATGTCTGGAAAGATCAGTGGTTGCCTATCAGTCCATCTGCTCCAACAACTAGTACTGGTACTTATGTAAATCCAGAGTTTAGGGTGAGTGATCTATTTACTCAAGGCATAACTAATTGGGATGAAGCCAAGCTAATCTCTCTTTACCACCCTATGGATATACCTTTGATAAAAATGTTGCGTCCTTTTGTTGCAAGAGTACATGATACAATCACATGGCTCCACACAAAATATGGAGAATATACTGTTAGATATGGCTACAATCTTCTTCGCTATCAAAAAGGTCAGACTTCCTCTACTCCTACTCATCTTTATCAGGCTCTATGGCAACATAATCTGCCTCCTAAGGTGAAGCATTTTTGGTGGATGGTTTTTCATGAAGCACTTCATGTCGCCACAAAGCTTAAGCAAAGGAAAATTCTTAAAGACAACCCTTGTCAAATGTGTGGGGAGGTGGAAGAATCAATTAATCACATGTTATTAAGTTGTCGTATCAGCAGAGAGATTCGGGAGTTAGCTCCAGTGAATCCCTTGGCTGAATTTTTGCTCTCTCATGATCTTCATGATAATTATGTCTCTTTCACATATTCAAACAAAGCCTCGACCGAGCAGCTTATGTTATTTCATTTGTTGGGATGGAGAATTTGGAAGCAAAGAAATGAGATAGTCTTTAAAAATAAATGATGGCCTTTACTTGATGTGATTAGTAAGGCTCTGCTTGATTTTTAAGTTATGGCTCGAAGCCTCAGATCTTAATAAGTAGGCTCTGTTGTTTACTCAAGGTCAATCGTTCTGTAATACGAGCTTAAATGGTAGGGATGTTCCTAGGAGTATGCAGCAAGCTATTCATTATGCGGATTAACTTTGTTGTTTTGTAGATGCTTCCTGGATCTCTCAGAATCAAGTAGTTGGAGTTGGTTGGGGGCTGTATGATAAGAATGAGAGACAACTACTTATATCCAATCTTCCATGGAAGCTGAAATCGAGGCTTTAAGAATTGCAGCCGTTAATTTGCGTAGGCTTGGTTATCAAGGAGTTACTTTCTGTGGAGATTTACAATCTCTATACAGGCTGCTGCAGAATTACCGAGTCAGGATGAAATCCCAAGATTGGAGACATCTTTTGGTTGCTACTCACTTACATGATATTATGAAAATCTCAGATATTTGTGGCTTCTCTTTTAAATAGATTTATGGACTTGCTAAGAGTCATGCAGATCACTTGGCTAAGCAGGCTAGATGTAATTCGCAAAACTATGTCATCAAATGGACAATATAAATCTATATCTTCAATGAAATATTTGGACGACCAAAAAAAAAACTACAACTAGCAATTCTAACATCCTAATTTTGATTCATAAAATTTTAGAAAATATGAAAGAAGAATAACAAGAAGTAAAACCATTAATTTTAACAACAAAATTATAGATTTTTAAAAATTGTTAGAATTCTTAAATTCTTTTGTTATTTGTTTATGAATTCTAATAATCTTAATGAAATCTATTGTTATTGGTTTGATGATTTTTAAATTCCATTCAGCATAATGAATACACGATATAATAAAAATCATTTTTAATGGTAATGATAACGTTTAATGCACCTTCTTATTTTGTTTCGATCAATCAAAATTTTGCTGTATAATCAGTTTTTTGTTAATTGATCGAAATAAAATAAAAAAGTGCATTAATCAAATAATATATATTGGGGATGATTACATTAAGACTATATTATATAGTAATTATTGAAATAATGTCGTATATTCAGTGTTTGCGTATAATCTTATTGAAACATAATAGCGATATAACCAGGGATATAATTAATACTGTAAATACGTACTCAATGGCAATCGATGTAATTAGTCTACTAACCAAAGCCTTTTTATATAAAATGACACGTGTACATGCGGCAATTGCGACACGTGGCACGCATGTAAATAACACGCAAACGGAAAAAGTCTCTAAAATGCTGCTCAATTAATATAGGGTCTTCCGCAAAAAAACCCTGTCATAAAATTTTTTTTTACAAGATTATTCTTCAACTTAAAAAAATACAGGTCAATCTATCCAACTCAACGGTTACCTGCAATATAGTCTTCGCCTGTGTATATGTTTTTAAATCTGTATATCACCGTGTATCTATCATCAAAACGATGAAAAAAAAACCGTCACAAAGTTTTTGTTTGCAAAATTACACTTCAACTTCAAAAAATGCGCAATATAGCCCTCGCCTGTGTATATATTTTTCAATCTGTATATCATCGTGTATCTATCATCAAAACGACGTAGTTTTGAATTTTTTTAATAAGTAAAATAATGTTAAAAAAAAAAATTCGAACCCAGATTTCGAACATGTGGCAATACATAATCATTGTGTCATTAGAATTTTATTGTTATTAAGAAAACGACGAACAAGACAAAAAATGGGTTTTATTGATTTTAATGTTCGTATTATATATATATATATGTAATTGTTATTATCAAAATCTTTAGATATATATATATATATATATATATATTTCTATCGATAAACCTATCGTGTTTTCTGTAAAAATTGTAATTTTTTTATATTTATAAAGTTGTACGTTTATCAAAAATCTCAATTTTAATTAAAATAATATGGATATAACTAAACAATATTAAAGAGAATAACTGTATGATCAATCATATTTCAAATATAGTACCAAATGGACATTAATACAACTTTTATAAACTAAATTTATATTGATAAGGGTAAATGATTTATCTTTAAAACATTATGTTATATAATCTTTTAAAAAAATAAATATTACAATTTAGTTGGGTTTAAATTTGTAACACATGTATTTGTAGACTTATGTTAAAAATTTAATGAGAATATGTAGAGATTTCCACCATAGCATACAGAATTAATTGGAATGTTTTGGTTGATTAATTTAATTAATGTGTCCCTTAAATTCTTCTTTGATCGACACATATGATTTTTTCACTTATATCTTCTCAATCTTATTATATAAAGGAGAATACGCTCATCGTAAGCGCGACACGTATGCAAAATTATAACTCACCAAATCATAACTGTGTTAATTTTAATTTAGATTGTGACATGTGTCAAATCTAAATAATGTAAAAATAGAAGTTTTCCTTCTGTAATTAATTATTTATTAAATCAAATTGTTGTGTACCTAAATAAAAATAATAAGATAAAAGAAAAGAAAAATAAGAGATATTATTGGATAATTAAAAGAAAATAATAAATAAAAAACTATAAAAAGAAAAATAAAACATATTATTTCATGTTGCACAAAAATATATTATTTCTAATTTCTAAAAGTATTAAGAAGTTTTTTTCCTATACGTGGTTTGAAAAACAAATTTCATTTTTTTTAAATGATATAAAAGGTAAAAAAAATTTAAAAAATAAAAGCTAAATTTGACGAAGATATAATTTTTTTATTTTGATGATTAATTGCAAAACATATGTGATCATTAATATATCTATAACATATCGAAAATATTGAAACGTTTCAAATCTAAATAACGTAAAAACAGAGTTTTCCTTCTGTAAATTAGTTATTTTTAAATTAAATTGATGTGTACGTAAATAAAAATAATAAGATAAAAAATATATATATATATTATTGGATAATTAAAATAAAATAGTAAATTAAAAACTATAAAAAGGAAAATAGAACATATTATTTCATGTAGCACAAAAAAAAATATTATTTCTAATTTCTAAAAGTATTAAGAAGTTGTTTTCCTATACGTGATTTGAACAAAAGTTTTCGTTTTAAAAATGAAATAAAAAGTAAAAAATAATTCTTAAAAAATAAAAGCTAAACTTTACGAATATATAATTTTTTAATTTGACGATTAATTGCAAAACATATGTGATCATTAATATCTATATAATATATCGAAAATATTGAAAAGTTTTATTTAAAATAGTTAAATAAATAGTGAATTTGATTAAAATAGAAAATTGAATTTAAATTCAATAATTAATCACAAATCATACATGACTAATCATTTCAATATAATAGAATATTTTTTACTTTGTGTTTTTGTTTTATAGAATTAAATAAAATTTCATTTAAAAGAATTAGGTAAATGGCAAATTTCAGTAAAATAGAAAATTTGAATTTAATATGATAGTTGATTCCATAAAATATTATAAAATAAAATAAAAAGTTATGAACATACATAACTTATATAAAATAAATCCAACTTTATATAATAAGATAAATATATATATTTATTATTATTATATATATAAATAATAGTTCATACAGTAATATATTTGTATTATTCTTTATATATATATTTATATGCTCAAATATTTTGGTGTAAGTGTATATAGATGTATAGTTTATTTTATTAAGTTTATTCGATTATCGACAACGAATATTTTACTTTGATTTTATTATATATAAATAAAATTATTATTAAACTCCACGTATTATGGAAATCCTAATCTAGTTAATATATAAAAGATGAATATACATGAGAGCTTAACCGACAATAGCAAGTCGGTTAAGTCATATCTTAGAGACTGAGTAATGGATAATTATTACTAACATTAGGGGTGGGACAATTCCGGATATCCTGGAATTTCAAGATATCCAGATCTAGATCCGTCGGATCCATAGCAAAGTATCCGGATCCGAATCCGTGGCATCCGGATATCCGGACTTCGGGTATCCTACAAAAAATCAGGATATTCGCGGATATCCGGATCGAAAAAAAAAATTAAAATAACTAAAGTAAAATACTAAAAACTTTAAAAAATATTATAATTTAAAATTTTGAATAATATTTTTCAAATTAAATATGATATATTAGAAAAAAACTAAAATCAATTTATATATATATATATAACTTAATATATGTAAAAAAACATATATGTTTTTAATATATTTAATGCGTCCGGATCCGAATCTTGAAATTTTACTATCGGGATATCCTAATTTTCGAAATGGATCAAAACGGATACCGAATCGGATCTCAGATGCCGGAGAATAATTCCACCCTTAACTAACATAACACACTACTATTTATTGCATTGCGTTTACTTATGAGTGTTCGTCCTAGGAACATTACTTTAAATGCTTTCTTTTTGTGTTTATTATTTGCTTACTCCTGCGTGTTTATGCAATTAATTTGGAAAGTAACACTCCATTTATTTTGGTACTGGTTGTTAGGTCAGATTGATATCTAATTCCCTTCGACCAATATAAGTGAGGTACGATTCGGTTTATTTGAATTAACCAAATGTTTCAATAAGATTTTTAATAAACAGAAAACAAGTTGTACGATTATAACTATGGTTGGTTTAGTGGTTAAAATATTAGCGTTGGGGTTGGGGTTGGGGAACCAAAACTCGAATATTTTTACTTTCGATTTCGATCATGGTTAGTTACTGTAAATTTCTTTCACATATCCCAAAAATTTTTACGAGCTTATCCAATTAGTCTATAGTCCAGTTTAACAATACTTATGTAATAGTTGTTGGAACCGATCTAAACATAGATATTTTGACTTTCTATAACTTTTTTTTTGTTAATAACATGGAAAATTTTTACCAGGTTTTTTTTTTAAATTAAAGCATTTTTGTCAAAGTCAAAGTATTTTTGTAAAAACATATACCCTTCTTTGCTAATAACATGGTATTATTTCTTATCTATCAAATTGTTTTTTTTTAAATAAATTTTTTATCATATATATATTTTAAATATATGTATCTACAAAAACACTTTATTAAATAAGAACAAGAAGAGCATTTTAAAGAATTTTATCCTAAGTTACTGCAAGAGTAGTTCAATTTTCGTCCACAGTGTTAAATTGAAGCTTCTAAAATTAATCAACCAAACAAATAAGGAGACATGAAATATCAAGCATTCATGAACCTCTCTATTCACCACTAGACTTCGACATCAACATTAATTTTGGTCAATATATATCTCTACTGTCGACAAAAAAAAAAAAAAAAAAAAAATTCTACTCTCTAGTCACCGACGACATCAACATTAATTTTCCGTATATTATATAACTATTGAATAACTTGCTGCTGATAACATTGTGATTAACCAAACAAATACACATACAAAGAATCACTAAATATAATTTATATCGAAATGTCGATCGTCTTCTCGAGTTTTCTTCTTCTCTTCATCATCATCACAAGCTTCCTCGCAACTCTAACAACACCGGCCGCTTCCTCGGCTCTTCATCCAGATGAATGTATGAGAAGAACATTTTCAAAAGTAGTTTTGTTTGGTTTTAAAATATACTTTCGAATCCAAATAACGAGGATGTTAGCTAAGAAATCTTAAGGATTTGCTAAAATCACTGATCATATAAGGCTAGATGTTGTTTGAATTTCAAAATCAATTCAAATACCTAATCCAATAAAATAGTCTAAGGTAAGAACAAAAACCAAATAAAATTTGGTTTTCGTTTTGATTTTTTTTTTTTTTTTTTGGGGAGTGGTGGGGTTATTGAACCAAGAAATTTAATTGAATTTTAATTCTATAGATTTTTTTGTGGATTCAAGTAGATATATTTCATAAAATTACTTTAAATGTATGTGTTATTGGATTTATTTGAAATTTCATAAAAAAAACTTTACAATACTTCAATTTTTTCGCTTATGTGTTCATTTCAATTCTTCCAAATTCAATCATTGAAAGTTACTTAGAGCTTTAGGTTCAGAGATGATAATGCTTTAAGCCTTTAACAAAACATGTTGGGGAGATAATTTCCAAAGAGAACAAACTCAGCAAGTATATGCTCTACTTTGCAGCGACTTGTGCCTAAATTACCTCTCGGGCACAATCCCAGTGGAATGGGCTTCATTGCCAGACCTCACTGTCATGTTAGCTCTATCATTGCCAAAGAAAACATACATCTTTGTTTCTTTTGCAGCTTTGACACTTGTTCTTTTATGATTATCGAGTAACTTTGATTTTTTCGCAGCTCCGTCTGCGGAATCGTTTGTCTGGGAATTTATCACATGGGTTGCAAAACTTCAAAAATCTGACATACTTGTACGTTCTTAATCTGTAGTTATAAATACCGGGTGTGCCTTTTAGTTTTCGCTACACCCAATATGATGAAATTTTCAGGTCGGTTGAAGCCAACCAGTTCTCTGGTACCATTCCTGACGAGCTTGGTAACTTGACCAGCCTAACCACATTGTAAGACCTTTGCGTCTAAACCATTTTTCAAAACCATAAGAATCTTTGGAATCATGGAAAAAAATGTACAGTTCTAATTGTTTTGGAGACGACTGGATTTTGTAGGCATCTTGCGTCCAATAAATTTGCAGGACGCTTTCCTAGCACTCTTGCTAGACTAGTAAACATTGAGGACCTGTAAGTTGTTGCTATACTTTGAAATGGAAATTTTGTAAAGCGTTTTCTTTTTTAACTGGAAATGCTCTTCTTTAATTAGACAAGATCAGTAAATTTGCTTAGTTCCCGAGTACATGGATACATTTTGCAGGAACTTTGAAGAATTTGTTGTTCTATCAACACCTAGATTGGACTGAAATGTGTTGAATTTTTCCTTGAATTTATACATGTTTTGTTACTTTGTAGTATGTATAGTTTATTTGTGAATTGATCTACTCTTTTAAAACGCTTACGAAAATCATCCCAGGATAATTGTGATATAGTCTGAAAACCTACTTTTACAAAGTTAGGATTCCACATCGAAAGTTATAAGGGATCTGATATAATATATAATAAACATAAGGTAATTCACTTATTGCCAATTGATTTTGAGCTGAGAGCCCATGAAACTCCACATTGTATTAAAGCCCAATTTGATGACCTTAACAAGATGGCCAAAGTAGGATATTACTGATTCAAGATGGTCAATAAGAACCATCATGTTTTGAGTTGGAAACTAAACTAGTTGTTTGTTCTCATTGTCGCAGTAGGGTATGTGACAATAACTTTACCGGAATCATCCCAGGATTTATTGGCAACTGATCTCGGCTTCGAAAACTGTAAGCTTGTCTTCTCCTTTATCACTAATTGTATTCTTTTAATGTACCAGCTACTAACCTATGTCGGTTACGATCAACAGACATCTATACGCAAGTGGACTGAAAGCACCTATTCCTAATGAAGTGGCCCGCCTAGAAAATCTTACTGAACTATAACTACCTATCTTCAGTAGATGAGCAAAAGGACCATTATAATGAGACTGATGGTTATTTTTATTTTATTTTTGGTCAACAGACTAATGGTTTATAAACGTTATATTTATGCGCAGGAGCATTAGTGATACGACTGGGATAAACTAATTTCCAAATATATCCAGCAACGCCATTAAAAGCCTGTGTGTATTGTCCGCTGAATCATTTTGTTTCTCGAAGTTTAATTTTATCTAAAGTTTTAAATTTTCCCTAATGTGAGTTTGTCTGGTTCTATTCCTGCTTACATCTGGAATAAGACAGACTTAAACACTCTGTAAGTTGTTTTTGGTTCACCCACTATCATCCGCAAATGCTATGTTTGCAGGCATTTGCGGTTGGTAGCGTTTAACAACAATCACAGAAACCATTTTATATCGCTCCGTACCGCTTTATATCGCATAGAACCGCCTAAATCAAAAGCTCCTTCCCACAAGCGTTTGCGTTTGCGGGCAGTTGAAAAATATATTTTAAAAAAAATATTATCTTAAATAATAAATTAAAATTTACAAAAAAAATTATTTTAAAAAATTTACTTTTTATATCGAATCTTATAGTATAAAATTATATACACTTGATATATATTTAAAATTAAACTAAAATAAACTTGTAATTATAAAAAAGGTTATTCTAAAAATGTTCCAAACCTCTTTTTTAAAAATACTATTTAATTATTCTATTATTTATTTAAAATATATAATTTTAATTTTATAATAATAAATTGTTTTTTTCAATTTTAATTTTAATTTGTAATTATAAAAATGTTATTGTATATATAAAAAATGTTCCAAACATCTTTAAAATTGTTTATTTGATTATTCTATGATTTATTTAAAATATATAATTTTATTTTTTTATAATAATATATTTTTGATTTTTATATAAATTATATATTATGTCTATTTTGGTATTTTTATGTAAATCTGCTATCGCACCCGCTGTAAACCAGTCATAAACGTCTCGCAAACGCACCCGTTTTTAGCCACTTTACCAGTCGTATAAATTGTCCAATAACGCTAGAAACCACTACCACCCACTTCCGCAAACTCCCACAACCGCACCGCACCAGCTGCATTTAAACCATTCAGGTCCTAATTCGTCAAAGTTTTGTTGCAAACTATTTAGTGCTATGATGTAAATGGATTTAGTTATACAATTATAAATTTGTAGATTTACAATTTGTGGAATATTTTGATTTTATTCTCTTATAACTAACTATAAGTATATGTAGAGAATTAGAAAAAATAATAATAATGGAAATAAAATGGTAATTTAGTTAATAATTACTAACCGTAAAAATGTGCAGTAGATTATGCGTAAGTATTTTTTTTTGTTTTTGTTTTTCTTTTTTATCACGAACACACTTTATTTATCAATTAAATAAATATATTCCATAAGTAATTTTGTATTGCATAGCATGTAACTATTGTCAAACTAAATGTTTCTTTTAACTAAAACTTGTCGATTAATATAACGTTCATGCCAAGTAATATGTACACGTTGTTTGCTGCAGTGATTTGTCATTTAACAAGTTGACTGGTGAAGTTCAAGCAGCACAAAAATCACCAAAACATACGTAAGTACTACAATCCAAGATCGATTATATCGAAGAGCTGAAGACCTTTTAATGTGAATACCATCGTTTATAATATTATTTTTTCGACATGTTCTTTCAGGTATTTGACAAGCAATATGCTTTCGGGAAACATTGAATCTGGTTTTTTCCTCAACAACAACAAATCTAATATGTATGTTTCACGCCTTCCTTGTGTTGTATATGGCTTGAGAAATTTGCCGTCATGCCAATTAATCTTCTTGTCGGTTTTTCTATATTTAATTGAATCTTTATAGTGATCTTTCTTACAACAATTTCTCATGGTCATCTAGCTGCCAGGAAAAGAGGTATGAACATGAAATCTTGGTAGATAGGATACAACATGGGAACTTGCTCATGTCTTCTATATATTTGTTATAACCTGCTCATTTTTTGTTGAATCGGTAACATTAACACATACGAGAGCTCGTACTTGAAGAGTAATTTGTAAGAATAAAATGGATTATATTTAGTATCTCTTGCTTTTGAATACGGCACGACAATAAAAATGGTTTGAATGTTTGTTCTCTATGAGATAACTAAATATTATAATCATACAGAACTGATCTTCTTCAATGCGCTGGTCCAATCAACTGCACAAGTTGTAAGGCCTTATTGAGCCGTGTTAATTATTATCGACTCTCTCATAAAAATAAAGTTACAAGTAACCTAAATTTTCTAAAATAAGGTAAATATAACTACAAAATGGAAATAATATATTCACAAGTTAGGGTAAGTTTCCTAAATTAAGATATTGACACATATCTACGGTCTTTCCATAATCAAATTTTGACTTTGATTCGCAATCTCCTAACATTATTTATATTGTCTGCTTATCCTGTTAAACTCCCTTTCTTAACATTAGAAAATAGGCTACCTCTATTTTTTCTACTGATGGTGATACTCATTGTTAATTGTAGATCAACGATCACTACATATAAATTGTGGGGGGAAAGTGTGAATATTACAAACTCTTTGGGTAAATTCACTTATCAAGCTGATAACAGTAAGACCAACCCTCAACAAATCAGCACTTGGGAAACTGGGGAATCAGTAACACATGTGACTTTACCGATGATGGAAGCAATGATGAGACATACATCATTTCAACTAATTTAACATTATCTGGAGATTCTTCTGATCTTTACAAGACTACACGTTGATCTGCTCTCTCTCTAGTTTATTATGCGTTTTGCTTGGAAAATTGATCCTACAATATGAAACTCCATTTTATGGAGATTCAGTTTACAGAAGAAGAACTATACATTAGTCTCGGTAGGCGCATATTTGATATCTATGTTCAGGTGAATCTTCACTATTTACTTAATAATCTCTCCATTTCAAATTAAGTTTTTCTCTTTCAAAATAAATGTTGTTTTAGATTTTTAATGTAAATTTTGACATAAATTTTTTAATTTAATCTCAAGTTTAAACTAAATAGTAGAACATAATATAATGAAATTATTAATATGATTTCTTAATTTACGTGAAACGTGTCAAAACGACACCAAACAGAGAGAATAGTTTTTTTTTCTTTTTCTAATCATCCTTGAAATTACGTTGCATGGAAGATCATTGAAGTTTATTTGCTTTTGTCCTTTTTATCCCTTGTTAGGGAGAATTGTTCTTCAAGGATTTTAACATCAAAGAGGAGGCTAATGGGACTCTAAATTCTGTTGTGAAAGAAGTGAAAGCTGTTAATGTGACCCAACATATGTTAGAGATTCGCCAATACATTGGGCAGGGAAAGGAACGACCCTCATTCCAAACAGAGGATATTATGGTCCTCTTATTTCTGCAATCTCTTTGTGTCACAGTAATAACACTTGTCTTCTGCTTGAGCAAATTTCAGATTATTGATATTCGTTCTTGTCACCGTGCGATAATATTTATCTTTCAAAATTTCAGGCCAGGAGCGACGATGTGGAGGTCTTAAAATACAAATAAATTAAAAATATCTTTCTGTATCTTGGTGTACAATCATGATATTCACACTTTTCGTGTTCCATTTGCAGCGAAGAAAACAAAACATCACACTAATTATCCTTTGATTTTCGGGGGACGGGTGTTTTGGTAACAATTATTCTCTTGGCTTTGGAAATATATGCAGCTCGGAAAAGATGCAGAGACAAGAACACAAGAGAAAGAGGTATCAGAGTTCACAAAGTGTATAATGAATCCATTCATTCCTTGCATATATATGCGCATAGCATAGTGATGATTTTCTCTTTGGAACCTGATCACAATAGATCTGAGAGCCCGGGTCTGCAAACGGTTTGCTTTACTTGGAGGCGACTACAAGCCGCAACAAACAATTTTGATTAAGCCAACAAATTTGGAGAAGGGGGTTTCGGATCCGTATTCAAAGTATGCTAAAGCAGATGTCAAGTTCTTCTCAAACGTAGATACTTGAGAAAATATGGCCGTTTCGGGTTTCTGATATGCATGGTCGTGTTATATCATGATCAAGTGGAGCAATCAAACATGACCTTATTAAAAATAAATTTATTAATTTAATATATGTATATATATATATATATATATATATATATATACACATATTTAACGCATTAAATATATATTTATTTTAAACTTGGTCTACACATAAATTGAGATGCTCCTGATATGAGAAGCTTTATATAGGAAAAACTGTCGGATGGAACAATCATAGCAGTCAAGCAGCTTTCTTCCAAGTCATTCCAAGGAAACCGCGAATTTTTCAATGAGATAGGCATGATTTCATGCCTGAATCATCCAAACCTTGTCAAGCTTTATGGATGATGTGTCGAGAAGAATCAACTGCTGCTCGTGTATGAGTACATGGAAAATAATTCCCTTGCTCTTGCACTTTATGGTAAATAAAAGTCATTCATTTTTTGTTGAACAACATGCAATATGCCGGTTTGAACCCGGACAATAACACAGTGAGAGCACTAAATACAAATCACTAGGCTACATGTCCCGGTCTATCATTTATCTTTTCTTTAGAAAAACGTATCTAGCCTCCTTCAAGTGCACACATATGTAATGTGATATCATTTTCTTTTTGGTTTATAATTCTAATTCCAAGAAAGAGCTCCCAGAAAATGAAGTGGGCTGCAAGACAAAAAATTTGTGTTGGAATCGCAAAAGGGTTTGAATTCCTCCACGAAGGATCGATGATCATGATGGTTCACCGTGACATAAAAACCATTGATGTGCTTCTAGACGCCGACCTTAATGCAAAGATATCTGACTTTGGATTGGCTAGGCTCCATGAAGAAGAACACACTCACATTAGCACCAAAATTGCAGGAACAATGTAAGAGTATATTATAAAACAAAAACCGCATCGTGGCCAAAGAAACATAGCTCAGTCTTGGTTTCTCTTATAATGCAGCGGATATATGGCCCCGGAATATGCACTATGGGGTCAACTAACAGAGAAAGCAGATGTGTACAGCTTTGGCGTTGTTGCAATGGAAATTGTTAGTGGGAAGAGTAATACAAAACAGAAGGGAAGTACTGATCACGTCTCGCTTATCAATTGGGTAATCGTGGAGCTTCGCTTTCTCTTTAACCCATTCGTTTCACAATTTACATAGTTGAATATTTGTGTGTCTATTTCCACAAGTTTATTCTTACATCAATCTCAGGCGTTGACACTGCAACAGAAAGGGGACATAATGGAGATCATAGATCTGATCCTCGAAAGTGATTTCAATAGGAATGAAGCAGCGAGGATGATCAAAGTTGCTCTCCTTTGCACAAACTCATCTCCTTCGTTAAGGCCAACAATGTCAGAGGCCGTGCAAATGCTTGAGGGAGAGATGGAAATAACACATGTTATGTCAGATCCTGGTTTGTATGGACACAACTTGAGCATCTCAAAACTGAGGGACATTGATACACATGGTAGTTCGAGCATTATGTCTGGTGTGACTGATCAAACAATGAAATCCTCTGTTTTTGGTAATGATCTTTACCCATTATACCCATAATCCGCCATCCTAAACTCCACAGTAGGATTTTCATCCTCGTCACTGTAATATCAAAAGTTGTGCGAATTGCCATATCTCTTATGAGAGAAAGGTTTGTGAAGTTATCTTATATCATCAATGATGTAGGAAACCTTACATTAGCACAATTTATATAGATCCAAAAACACACGTATCTATATGTAAGTTTGTGAAAAGTCGAATTATATATTTTTATGATAGGCTCTAGTGCTCGTTGGATCAAAACTCTCTTTCTTCTCACTTTGGTTGAACACTTTTCTGAAATCATTTACATCGATTTTTCTCCATGGAGTTGACTCGGATGGGATGAAACGGACACAAAAGAGCAACTCTATGATCAAGGAAATATAAACTTCATAACTTATTGTGGGAGTCGAAATCAACACAATTAGATTTGTCGAAGGTTTGTTAAGAGGGGTGAAATTTCTGTGTATGAACCACGAAAGCGAAGATCCAAAGATGGTATTTTATTAAGCTGTTTCGAAAAGCTTTTCGTACAAGAGTTTGAGAGCAAAAAGTCTAGGGTTTTGCTAAGTAAATTGCGGATCCCTTTTTACAGAGATGTACATAGACATATATACTAATCCTTCGGGATTTCCGTTTAGCCGAGTCGGATTGGCTTCATGGGCCTTTGTATTGTTATAGGCCGAAGATGGGCTTGTTGACTTCGTATAGAAATGACTTCGGCCAAACTGTCTTCGTATAGAAATGACTTCGGCCAAACCGTCTTCGTATAGAAATGACTTCGGGCAAACTGTCTTCGTATAGAAATGACTTCGGCCGCATCGTCTTCTGGCTTCGTATAGAAATGACTTCGTATGGAAATGACTTCGGCCGCATCGTCTTCTGGCTTCGTATAGAAATGACTTTGGCCAAACTGTCTTCGTATGGAAATGACTTCGGCCAAACTGTCTTCGTATGGAAATGACTTTGGCCAGGATTGGCTTCAGCCATGACTTGTCTGCGGCCGAAGTGGAGCTGCGGCCGAAGTGGATTCGTATCACGGTCGAAGCGAGCTTGTATCGTGCTTAAGTGGATTCATATCACGGCGGAAGTGAGCTCGTATCGTGCCGAATTGGATTCGTATCACGGCCGAAGTGAGTTCGTATCGTACCTAAGTAGATTCGTATCATGGCCAAAGTGAGCTCGTATCATGCCTAAGTGGATTCGTATCACGGCCGAAGTGAGCTCGTATCGTGTCGAAGTGGAGCTGTGGCCGAAGTAGAGCTGCTGCCGAAGTGGATTCGTATCACGGCCGAAGCAAGCTCTTATCGTGCCTAAGTGGATTCGTATCACGGCCGAAGTGAGCTCGTATCATGCCAAAGTGGACTCGTATCACGGCCGAAGTGAGCTCGTATCGTGCCTAAGTGGATTCGTATCACGGCCGAAGTGAGCTCGTATCGTGCCGAAGATGAGCTGCGGCCGAAATGAAGCAGCGGCCGAAGTGGATTCGTATCACGGCCGAAGCAAGCTCGTATCGTGCCGAAGTGGAGTTACGGCCGAAGTGGAGCTGCGGCCAAAGTGGATTTGTATCACAGCCAAAGTGAGCTCGTATCGTGCCTAAGTGGATTCGTATCACTGCCGAAGTGAGCTTGTATCATGCCGAAGTAGATTCGTATCACGGACGAAGTGAGCTCGTATCGTGCCTAAGTGGATTTGTATCACGGCCGAAGTGAGCTCGTATCGTGCCTACGTGGATTCGTATCACGGCCGAAGTTAGCTCGTATCGTGCCTAAGTGGATTCGTATCACGGCCGAAGTGAGATCGTATCATGCCAAAGTGGAGCTGTGGCCGAAGTGGAGCTGGGGCAGAAGTGGAGCTTTGGCCGAAGTGGAGCTGCGGCCGAAGTGGATTCGTATCAGGGCCGAGGCAAGCTCGTATCATGCCTAAGTTGATTTGTATCACGGCCAAAGTAAGCTCATATCGTGCCGAAGTGGACTTGTATCACAGCCGAAGTGAGCTTGTATCGTGCCTAAGTGGATTCGTATCACGGCCGAAGTGAGCTCGTATTCGCTTCGGCCGTGATACGAGTCCACTTCGTCACGATACGAGCCCACTTCGGCCGAGATACGAATCCACTTAGGCACGATACAAGCTCTCTTCGGCCGTGATACGAATCCACTTTGGCCGCAGCTCCACTTCGGCACGATACGAGCTCACTTCGGCCGTGATACGAATCCACTTAAGCACGATACGAGCTCACTTCGGCCGTGATACGAATCCACTTAGGCACGATACGAGCTCACTTTGGCCGTGATACGAATCCACTTAGGCACGATATGAGCTCACTTCGGTAGTGATACGAATCTACTTCGGCACGATACGAGCTCACTTCGGCCGTGATACGAATCCACTTAAGCACGATACGAGCTCACTTCGGCCGTGATACGAATCCACTTCGGCCACAACTCCACTTCGGCCACAGCTCCACTTCGGCACGATACGAGCTCGCTTCTCGTATCACGGTCGAAGCAAACTCGTATCATGCCTAAGTGTATTCGTATCACGGCCGAAGTGAGCTCGTATCGTGCCGAAGTGGAGCTGCTGCCGAAGTGAAGCTGCTGCCGAAGTGGAGCTGCGGCCGAAGTGGAGTTGCGGCCGAAGTGATTCGTATCACAGCCGAAGTGAGCTCATATCGTGCCTAAGTGGATTCGTATCATGGCCGAAGTGAGCTCGTATCGTGCCTAAGTGGATTCGTATCACGGTCGAAGGGAGCTCGTATCGAGCCTAAGTGGATTCGTATCACGGCAAAAGTGAGCTCGTATCGTGCCTAACTGGATTCGTATCACGGCCGAATTGAGCTCGTATCGTACCTAAGTGGATTCGTATCACGGCCGAAGTGAGCTCGTATCGTGCCGAAGTGGAGCTGTGGTCATCCGAAGACGAGCTGCCTACGTGCCCTTTGCAGGGATCAAGCCGCCCCGTAGTTCATGTGAAGTACCCTAAGGATAGTATTTCTTGAGATGCATTGCGTCCCATGATCTTGGTATTGGAATGTCAGACATGTTGGCGAGTTCGTATACTCCAGGTCAGACTATTTTTGTGATTTTGTAAGGTCCTTCCCAATTAGCTCTAAGTTTACCGGCGTTCCATTCTTCGGTATTCTGAAAAACCTTCCGTAGGACTAAGTCTCCTTCGTAGAACTGTCGATTTCGTACGTGAGAGTTGTAGTACTTTGCGGCTGCATTCTGGTAATTCTGAATTCGGATCAAAGCTTGATCCCGCCTTTCGTTAATCAAATCCAACTCATCGAGAATCAATAAGTGATTGAGCCCCTCCTGTTCTGGGAGTAGTCTTCGGCATACTCCTAGAAAATGTATCTCCGGTGGAATGATGCATTCTGTCCCGTATAAGAGAGCGAATGGAGTTTTGTTGGTTGCTTGTCGCGGTGTTGTCCTATGAGATCATAATACTTGTGGGAGTCGAAATCAACATAATTAGATTTGTTGAAGGTTTGTTAAGAGGGGTGAAATTTCTACGTATGAACCACGCAAGCGAATATCCAAAGATGGTTTTTATTGAGCTGTTTCGAAAAACTTTTCGTACAAGTGTTTGTCTAGCAAAAAAGTCTAGGGTTTTTGCTAAGTAAATTGCGGATCCCTTTTTCAAGAGATGTACATAGACATATATACTAGTTTGGGTCGGCCATGTCAATCCCAAAGGGATAACAAAAACTTCCTAATCCTTCGGGATTTTCGTTTAGCCGAGTCGGCTTGGCTTCATGGGCCTTTGTATTGTTATAGGCCGAAGATGGGCTTGTTGACGTCGTATAGAAATGACTTCGGCCAAACTGTCTTCGTATAGAAATGACTTCGGCCAAACTGTCTCCGTATAGAAATGACTTCGACTTCGGCCAAACTGTCTTCGTATGGAAATGACTTCGGCTAGGATGGCTTCGACCAGGACTGGCTTCGGCCATGACTTGTCTGCGGGTGAAGTGGAGCTGCGGCCGAAGTGGAGCTGTGGTCGAATTGAAGCTGCAGCCGAAGGGGAGCTACGGCCGAAGTGGGGCTGCAGCCGAAGTGGAGCTGCGGCCGAAGTGGAGCTGCGGCAGAAGTGGAGCTGCGGCAGAAGTGGATTCGTATCAAGGCTGAAGCGAGCTCGTATCGTGCCTAAGTGGATTCGTATCACGGTCGAAGTGAGCTCGTATCGTGCCGAAGTGGAGCTGTGGCCGAAGTGCAGCTGCGGCCAAAGTGGATTCGTATCACGGCCGAAGTAAGCTTGTATCATGCCTAAGTGGATTCGTATCACGGCCGAAGTGGAGCTGCGACCGAAGTGGAGCTGCGGCCGAAGTGGAGCTGCGGCCGAAGTGGATTCATATTGAGACCGAAGCGAGCTTGAATCGTGCATAAGTGGATTCGTATCACGGTCGAAGTTAGCTCGTATCATGCCGAAGTGGAGCTGCGGCCGAAGTGGAGCTGCGGCCGAAGTGGATTCGTATCATGGCCAAAGCGAGCTTGTATCGTGCCTAAGTGGATTCGTATCACGACCAAAACGAGCTTGTATCGTGCCTAAGTGGATTCGTATCACGACCGAAGTGAGCTCGTATCATGCCGAAGTGGACTCGTATCACTTCGTCACGATACGAGCCCACTTCGGCCGTGATACGAATCCACTTAGGCACGATACAAGCTCTCTTCGGCCGTGATACGAATCCACTTTGGCCGCAGCTCCACTTCGGCACGATACGAGCTCACTTCGGCCGTGATACGAATCCACTTAAGCACGATACGAGCTCACTTCGGCCGTGATACGAATCCACTTAGGCACGATACGAGCTCACTTTGGCCGTGATACGAATCCACTTAGGCACGATATGAGCTCACTTCGGTAGTGATACGAATCTACTTCGGCACGATACGAGCTCACTTCGGCCGTGATACGAATCCACTTAAGCACGATACGAGCTCACTTCGGCCGTGATACGAATCCACTTCGGCCACAACTCCACTTCGGCCACAGCTCCACTTCGGCACGATACGAGCTCGCTTCTCGTATCACGGTCGAAGCAAACTCGTATCATGCCTAAGTGTATTCGTATCACGGCCGAAGTGAGCTCGTATCGTGCCGAAGTGGAGCTGCTGCCGAAGTGAAGCTGCTGCCGAAGTGGAGTTGCGGCCGAAGTGATTCGTATCACAGCCGAAGTGAGCTCATATCGTGCCTAAGTGGATTCGTATCATGGCCGAAGTGAGCTCGTATCGTGCCTAAGTGGATTCGTATCACGGTCGAAGGGAGCTCGTATCGAGCCTAAGTGGATTCGTATCACGGCAAAAGTGAGCTCGTATCGTGCCTAACTGGATTCGTATCACGGCCGAATTGAGCTCGTATCGTACCTAAGTGGATTCGTATCACGGCCGAAGTGAGCTCGTATCGTGCCGAAGTGGAGCTGTGGTCATCCGAAGACGAGCTGCCTACGTGCCCTTTGCAGGGATCAAGCCGCCCCGTAGTTCATGTGAAGTACCCTAAGGATAGTATTTCTTGAGATGCATTGCGTCCCATGATCTTGGTATTGGAATGTCAGACATGTTGGCGAGTTCGTATACTCCAGGTCAGACTATTTTTGTGATTTTGTAAGGTCCTTCCCAATTAGCTCTAAGTTTACCGGCGTTCCATTCTTCGGTATTCTGAAAAACCTTCCGTAGGACTAAGTCTCCTTCGTAGAACTGTCGATTTCGTACGTGAGAGTTGTAGTACTTTGCGGCTGCATTCTGGTAATTCTGAATTCGGATCAAAGCTTGATCCCGCCTTTCGTTAATCAAATCCAACTCATCGAGAATCAATAAGTGATTGAGCCCCTCCTGTTCTGGGAGTAGTCTTCGGCATACTCCTAGAAAATGTATCTCCGGTGGAATGATGCATTCTGTCCCGTATAAGAGAGCGAATGGAGTTTTGTTGGTTGCTTGTCGCGGTGTTGTCCTATGAGATCATAATACTTGTGGGAGTCGAAATCAACATAATTAGATTTGTTGAAGGTTTGTTAAGAGGGGTGAAATTTCTACGTATGAACCACGCAAGCGAATATCCAAAGATGGTTTTTATTGAGCTGTTTCGAAAAACTTTTCGTACAAGTGTTTGTCTAGCAAAAAAGTCTAGGGTTTTTGCTAAGTAAATTGCGGATCCCTTTTTCAAGAGATGTACATAGACATATATACTAGTTTGGGTCGGCCATGTCAATCCCAAAGGGATAACAAAAACTTCCTAATCCTTCGGGATTTTCGTTTAGCCGAGTCGGCTTGGCTTCATGGGCCTTTGTATTGTTATAGGCCGAAGATGGGCTTGTTGACGTCGTATAGAAATGACTTCGGCCAAACTGTCTTCGTATAGAAATGACTTCGGCCAAACTGTCTCCGTATAGAAATGACTTCGACTTCGGCCAAACTGTCTTCGTATGGAAATGACTTCGGCTAGGATGGCTTCGACCAGGACTGGCTTCGGCCATGACTTGTCTGCGGGTGAAGTGGAGCTGCGGCCGAAGTGGAGCTGTGGTCGAATTGAAGCTGCAGCCGAAGGGGAGCTACGGCCGAAGTGGGGCTGCAGCCGAAGTGGAGCTGCGGCCGAAGTGGAGCTGCGGCAGAAGTGGAGCTGCGGCAGAAGTGGATTCGTATCAAGGCTGAAGCGAGCTCGTATCGTGCCTAAGTGGATTCGTATCACGGTCGAAGTGAGCTCGTATCGTGCCGAAGTGGAGCTGTGGCCGAAGTGCAGCTGCGGCCAAAGTGGATTCGTATCACGGCCGAAGTAAGCTTGTATCATGCCTAAGTGGATTCGTATCACGGCCGAAGTGGAGCTGCGACCGAAGTGGAGCTGCGGCCGAAGTGGAGCTGCGGCCGAAGTGGATTCATATTGAGACCGAAGCGAGCTTGTATCGTGCATAAGTGGATTCGTATCACGGTCGAAGTTAGCTCGTATCATGCCGAAGTGGAGCTGCGGCCGAAGTGGAGCTGCGGCCGAAGTGGATTCGTATCATGGCCAAAGCGAGCTTGTATCGTGCCTAAGTGGATTCGTATCACGACCAAAACGAGCTTGTATCGTGCCTAAGTGGATTCGTATCACGACCGAAGTGAGCTCGTATCATGCCGAAGTGGACTCGTATCACAATGGAGCTTGTATCGTGCCTAAGTGGATTGTATCACGGCCGAAGTGAGCTCGTATCGTGCCTAAGTGGATTCGTATCACGGCCGAAGTGAGCTCGTATCATGCCTAAGTGGATTCGTATCACGTCTGAAGTGAGCTCGTATCATGCCGAAGTAGATTCGTATCACGATCGAAGTGAGCTCGTATCATGCCGAAGTGGACTCGTATAGAAACTACCTAGGCCACGACTTCGGCCTTGTCCGATTCCTCGTATATCCATACTTAGCAATTTTCCCATTGATCACAGCTGGGTGGATTTTGACCCCAACAGTTAGCCATCCAGCTCGGTAGTTTTAGTTATGATAGTGCCGAGGTAAAGGAAGTCTAAGCTGGGATCAATGTGCCGTGCCAATTGGTACAAGCTGAACCGATGTGATGCCGAGTCCGTTGTTCTTGATACTTTGCCAGGTTCTTTGTCCTCAGATTGATAATCCCATTTCCAGTAGAAATTTCTTCAAGCAACTGTGTTTTGGCACGGTTTCCAAGGCATGATGACATCATCTTTTGCTTTAAGGGGCTATATATATCTCCACATCTCCTCATTTCTTCCTCACTTCTTCACTTCTCAAAAATCTCCAAGAAGACAAGGTAACTTCTTTCCTCCCTTCTCTCTCCTTCCCTTGAAGATTTTTTTTTTTAGGTTGCTGTTTTTGTTTCCCTCGCCGTTGACCGCCGAAGTGACCTTGGCCGAAGTGGTCCCCTGCCGAAGTGGTCCCCTGCCGAAGTCTCGTCGTACCAGAGTGAATCGACTTGCCGCAGTGTTTCTCTCTTCGCCGAAGTGGATTTTTCGCCTTGGCCAAAGTGATTCTTTTGCCGAAGTGGCCTTCTTCACCGCCGAAGTCATCCTTTGCCGAAGTGGCGAAGTGGAGCTCTCTCTTCGCCAAAGTTTCCGCTTGCCGAAGTCTCCTCCAGCCTAAGTGGAGCAATCTCTTCGCCGAAGTCTCCTCCGGCCGAAGTGGAGCTTTCTCATTGCCGAAGTCTCTGCTTGTCGAAGTCTCCTTTCGCCGAAGCAACCTCCTTTAATGTACGAAATGGAGAATTCTTTCAACGTAAAAATCGAAACGGAGAATTGGATTTTCAACTTTGCTAGGATGAAGCAAGATGCGGGTCTCCAAGCATGTTTTTCAAGGCGACGAGCTTCTAAGAGTGGATCCAAGCGTGAGGTACCCGATCCACCGGGGTCTACTCTTTCCACTGCAGAATCTTTGGAGAGTCTTAGGCACCGGTTCAATACCTCCGAAGAGATCGAGCTTATCCTTCCGTCACCATTAGATCGAGCCGATGAGCCTCCAAAGGGGTGTTTTACTTTGTACGAGAGTTGCTTCTACATGTGCTTTCTCTTGTTTTCGATACCAAGGGCCATTCTTGAGTATCTATGGAAGCATAGGTTGGCTTTGGTGTAAATAGCTCCTCAGGGTATTCAGCACTTGGTTGGAATTGTAGTTCGTAGTTTCGAGTACGGCGAAGAGGTTACCGTGGATCACTTGTTGAACTTGCTATCCTTTCGGATATTTTGTTCCAATGATTCGCTTCTCTACTCTATCTCGAACAAGGTCCACCGTAAAATTATCGGAGGTTTTCCAAGTAAAGATAGATATTGGGAAGACTATTTTTTCTTCGTGCCCATTTCTGATGCTTCAGTTGGTGCCGATAAGAAGACTAGGACCACATGGAGAAAAATTGGTAGCCGATTTATAGCTTTACGAAGTTTTCTGCTTTGTTGAATATACCGTGATCTTCTGTTTTCTTTGTTGGTTTTGCAGTTCCTAACCCGATCCCAACATGTCCTCCAGACGTAGTTACACTTTGCGAGACTCTTGCTTCCGGCGAGTGTGATTGGCAAAGAGACTTTACTCTTCAAAGGGTAGAGAGAGCGCGAGCTAGACACTTTGGTTATAATTCTCCAAGCTCTGCTTCTTCGTCTTCTCCTAGCAGTACGAGGAGAGCCATGGGAAAGCGATCGGCAGTTCATGAAAGGATGGAAGCTGAAGCCCGCGCCATGACTGAAATTTCCGCTGAGCAACTGAGTGATGCCCTTGCTTTTCCCTCGGGCGCTTCGTCGGTAGAGCCGTCCATGTTAGTTCTGTCCGTTCCCAATGCGAGAAAGATTGTATTGGGTCTTAGGCGATTGGATTCGTCTCCAGTTCGCCGCAGAAATGGTAAGGCTGTGGCCACGAGTAAGGACGCCGAAGGCTGACAAAGGGAAGGTCTTCCTAAGGATAGGTACTGGGACAATTCTTCACATGCTTCAGCTTCAAGCCAGACAGGCATGTTTTCAGTAAATCGGATGTACCTCTTCAACCATACACTACAAAAAATAAGGTGTGTTACATCACTTAAATTGTGTCAAAAAAAGCAATGATACTAATTTAAATTACTCATTAATAAATGATACAAAATATGTGATTTAACGTCAATTATAATAATTGATACTATTATTAACTAGTTTGACATCAGTTTAATAAAATTGTTACAAATGTATATTAATTTGCATCACTTTAAAAATGTTGATAGAAAAATACGAATTCACATCAATTAAATAACTGATGTATTTACTATAATTTTTATAACATCAATTAGAAAAATTATACAAGATATACATCAATACTAATAATTTTTCAACTAATTGTATAGAAATAATAATTTAAATTAAATAAAATTGATGCAATAACTGACGCTAATTATGTGATCTAGCTTCGATAGTAAAGAGTGATGTAAATATCGTTAAGTAAAAATATAGTTATCGTTTAATAAAATTATCTAAAACGTTGTTTGCTCCAATAAATATTTTAGTACAATAGTACAAATATACGAGCTCCAAAATAAAATAAAATAAAAAATTGAGTGTCAAGAAAATTAAATAAATTGATTAAAATATATGATTTACATCAATAAAACATCTAATGTGTCCTCATGTTTGATTTTAAATCTAATAAAATTAATATATTTTCAAATATAATATCAATTTTAATACACAAAATCTCTCCCTAAAAGTTTTTAATTTTCCTGCTTACAATAAGATATAAATTAAAAAAAAAAGGTAATTAATTAAATAGAATTCTAAAAACTCTCTTACTATTTTTTAAAAAGAAATAAATTCAACCATTTAGATATCTAAATCACTAAAATTTAGCATTTGTTAACCGAATAAATTCATATTTACTATTTATACTTATATCTTTGAATTAATTTAATTTTTCAAGAAAAATCTTTGAACTAAATCAACAGTTATATTTTTTTATCATATATTTACTATTTTTAACATATATTTACTGTTTATTAGTTTAATAATACAAGTTGATGTAAAATAGGTAATTATATTTATAATATGCCACTACACACTCTTTTTTTTTGTAGTGATAGCTCCAAATGACTTGAAACCGCCTCCAATAAAAATTTAACTCAATTTTCTATCTCGTCACCAAATTTTATCTAATTCCAAGTTGATTAAGACCTCCATAGAAAGGTAAATTTCTGGTGTATCTGTTATGTCCAACTCGAAAAATGCATATCTTGTGAATATTATGACTTGGATGATTTCTTTGACTTGTGTGAATGGCTGTAGAATGGTTTACACCTATTTTGGTCTATTTTGCATTATTTTTGATGATTTACCTTGTAAAGACTCTAAAACTTCAAATACGAGAAAAACTACCCTAAAATCATAAAATCGTAATAAAATGCATATAAAATATAATAAAAATCATAGTAAAAATCGTAAAATATAGATTATATCAATACCTCAGTTTCAAGCTCAGCCTGTAATCTTCTCATTTTGTCTTTTGAGTTCAGATCACTAGACTTCCTCTATCTAGATAGGTTCCTTCGTATTGAGGCTATTTGATATGTTATGGAATCATCTCACCATTCCTATGGTCCAGCCATGCCTTGCGTATTACTTCAGCCGTCCCCTGTAAGTTTAGAGAACTAGCACAACACATAATTTCGTTTGGAAGGCGCCAAGCTAACAAATCTACTATTATTCAATATAAGTAACCTTTACAAGATTCACATATATCGATCTATACATGTCTACTTCCTAGACTGTTTTCTATCCACGAATCAGTAGCCTATGCTACCCAATGATCTCAGAACCCTTGTGAATCAGAAGGTTGAACACTCACCTTGAAAGGTTCTATTTTTCGACAAAGCTTCAAGTTATAATCTCTCAAAATGCGCCTCTAAGTGTTACCTCACCAAGCACGACCCTTAGACCTATATATACGAATACCCCAAAACCTTAAACCTAGGATCTTTGAAATATTCTCTAAGATATGCAAAAAATATAAACTTGTTCTTCAATTTAATGATTTCCATATTTTGTGCACACCGAGATCCTCAAATCCTAGCTGCATATATTCGCATGTCCAACTCAGCAAGTCTTGACACGTCGGCTTTCCCGCCTCTTCAAGTCCTTTGCTTCATGTCCGGCTGTCTGATGCATCTTCTGATTGAATAGCTTCTAGCTCACAGACCTGATGCATCTTTAATCTCCCCATTTTTAGCTTAGTTTGATAATCAAGCACTTCCTTCTTTGGTACATGTCAACACATATCACACACAAGAACAAGCCAAGAAAATATCCAACAGTCAAGCCACAAAAGCAAGGAGCAACCGTTAGTAGCAAAGTCAAACATATCCACGATCATGTTTCGACTACAATAACCAAACATATCAGCGATCATGTTTCGGTTACAAAAACAGTTTCTAAACAGACAATTGTTAAACAGAGAATCACACTGAATGTGATTCGAATTAAGTTTAAGTCTTAGATAGGATAAACATGAAGAGAAAGAGATGTGTTAGAAACTAAATTAAAACGCATGAAGCAGCTCCCCCACACTCTATGGATTTCTCTTCTTCTTGTTCTTCGTCTCAGTGACTGGTTCGACATCCTCATTTGATTGATCAGAATTAGCCTCATCTCCCGCTGCTTGATAGCATAACTAAGATAACAATATCTAGACAGCCAAAGCAATAAAGATTTTAACTGAAACTTACCTGCTGCTAGAGCCTCCAGGAGAATCTTGATTGCCAGACGCATGGCTTTGCGGGTCTTGGTCTGATTAGCTCCAATTCGAGCATCTTTCATGTATATTTTGACCTCAGGCATCCGTTCCCCAGGATTTAGACTCACAAAATATTGTGCCTCCAGCAACCGAAATATCAAGCTCGGGAATGGCGGGAAGAAATTGGATTCGGGGGAGAGAGCCAAATACAGCACGTGATCAAATATTATTTTCCCAAAATTGAAAGGAATCTTGTGTGCGAGCTTGTACAGGTTCATGAATCGTGCTGCATTTCGGTAGCATGAGTTCTTAGTGGGATACCAATTGAGACTGCAGATCTTGAGCATGGTATTCTTATTAGCCGTGTACTGTGTGGTCGATGTGATGCCTCCTAGTGTCTTGACCTTACCTCCAGTCATGAACCGAGCTAAATCAGCTTCTGACACTTTGGCAGCAGCAACCAGATGCTCAGTATCATTCACATCAGACATACCAAACAAAGCATTGATCCGCGCAGCAGAAAACTCATACTCATGATCTCGAACCCACATAGACACATACTCTTCTTTAACTTCACACCTGATAGATGTTATAAAAACTCATATCAAAAATCAAATGAATGATGTTTATTCTATTTATATACAAGATTTAAATAAAATTTTAATTATTCAACTGGATAATCGGATATCCGGATAATTACTGGATCTTTATCTATTAAAATAATTTATTATTATCCAAATGGGTAATAACCCTTATGAATTGGAGGTTGATTAGGTCCCATAATACACGATGCGCTGCGTAGCATTGGATTATTATCTCTTACTCATAGGCGGATGAATAAAATAGCCTTCCTTTTAAATCCGACTCACAGATCTATCTGTCGCCATTCTTCTTCTTCTTCACTCCTTTTGCTTCTGCAAACCCCATTGAGTAGGTAAAAAAGTCAGTCGAGATTTTAGATTTCTTGTTTCCGAATCCTTCGTGTCGTAAATTTCGTATATGGTTTATGTTTCGAATTGAGTAGATCAAGCTGCTGGTTACTGTCTTTTTTGTTAAATTTTCGAACGCTAGTCTTTTCACAAATTGGCTGCAAAATGGATAATCTTGAAGTGGAATTGTTTTAAGTTACTGTGGTTTAGGATTTCGGAAATCTCTCTACGATTTGTATCTATAAATGTATGTGCTTTAGTTTCAAAAATGCGGAGATTAGGAGCTGGTCACTGTTCTTGTAAACTATTAAACCCTAGTTTTGTTTACCCCCAATTTTACGGTTTTTTGCATTGGGTTTTGGGGTAAGCAAAACGAGCTGGGATTGAATAAATCGCTCGAGCCTTTTTGCTTCTTGGAGCTGTTAGATTGAGATTTGTTGATTCTTTGCGTAAGGGTCTGATCTTGTGTGGCTTGTTTTGGATATGATTTTTTTTGGTCTTGAAATAGTGTTTGTATATTTTTGTTTTCTATTTAATTTGCATTTCTGATACCGCCTTTCTTATAACAGGGTATTTTTGTGGGTGGTTAGTGAAATTGATTAAGGATATAAGCTCATAGTTTTGTTTAAAAATGGAAGCTGAGGATGTGCTTGACCTACCAGCTTCAAGCAATTCTGGTTTGGAAGTACAGAAAAATGGCCTTGAATCTGGGAGTGGGTCACCTGAGGCTAATCCTTTGGTTGGTAATGAGGAGAACATGAAAAGAAATTTAGATATGGAGAATGATTTGGATCTCATGGAAGAGAATTTGAGAACTGTGAGTGGCCAGTATTCTGGGGAAATATTAGCAGAGCATGTTAGTGACGTTGTCAATGCGAGTGTTGAAAGTGTGGTGGTAGATGAGAAAGTGGGTATCCAAAAGGAGACACTAATTCAGAGCGCCACTTTGGATGTTAGTTGTATCCTTCTTTTGCTCTTCTATGTTGAAGGTTGCTTGCATTTCCTGACCTTTTGATCTGTTTCTGTAATTATTTGCTACTCAGACTCGATATCTGTGATTATGTTATCGTCTTCTGTTTTTCCATAATTCCTCATGACAGCTAAATCCGGCGTTAAAAGACTCCGAACAATGTATGACGAACAGCAACCTACAGTCCATGTTACTTATAAGCACTTAACGAGGTTAGATGAAAAAGAGTCTAACTCAACTGCATGTAATTTTAAGTTGCAGGAAGCATTGCTGTTTGCTTATGAACTTAAAATTTTGAATGGTCAAGCATTCCTGTTATATGTAATACCCGGCTTTACCATTGTTTTAATTCTTAATGGACTGCATCTTTCAGAGCTAGTAAGCAGAAGCTGGAAAGTTTATTACAGCAATGGTCAGAATGGGAGGCAGAATGTAATTCCTTGGCTCAGGTATCTCTGAATGGAGAAGGTCATTTTGCTCTCTTCTAAAATGTTATTTTATACCAATATAACACTGAAAATTCATCATTTTTCAACATTTGATCAATTAAGATTGTAGTCAAAGGAATCCTTATTGGACATGAAGACAGGAAGTGTGCAAAAATATGATATTAGATACTCTTGATATCATATAATGTATCATCATGCATGTCGTGGACCTACAAATTGCTATCATTTCATTAGATAGACCTCAGCCATGTTAGTATTGAGGAACCAACTATTTGGTGTGTGTAAAACAGAACTAGTGTTTACTAAGGCACGCTTGTCATAGTCTCTAATACCAAAATCGTTCTGATAGTCTACGAGCAATTCAGCTATCTTCTTTCAGTTTATATGATAAGATTTTGGACTTTACATGGGGCACTTGGCTGTTGACTCGGTTTTATTATTTGAATAATTTTTTTTGACATTATCATGTATGCAACTTGAGCTAGAATCTTCCGTTGGTTATACCCTCAGGATCAAGAACAACCATTAGAATCTGGTGAGGAGACATATTTTCCCGCTTTACGTGTTGGATTGCAGAAGATTTCATCTGTGGTGAGTGAAAATGTTGGCAACGCTATTAAAAGTTGTAAGTCTTCATATCGATATTCTTTTATGACATGTCAACTGGTGCATTCTTGCATATGCAGTCATTCTGGATCGACAACCAAACTGGTCCTAAGCCGTTGGAAGAGTTTGTTCTAGTGGAAAGTAGCACCACTCCTCTTTATGACCGTAAATTTGCAATCGGTTTGAATTCAGCAGATAGATCAAATAACTTGGAAGGGTAAATTGAATCTTGAATTTGTAATACTTTACTCCAGTTTCTAGTTTATCTTCACAGATCTTGATGCATCCTTTATTCTGCTTTGTTTGCATTATGTTGTAGAATAACTTAACAGTGAATATGTTAATGGTCTTTCGACGGGTGCATTCTTGTAACATTTCATGCATCTTTATTGTTCCAGGGGGTTGGAGATTATTGATGATCCTCCACGTTGCTTCAATTGTGGCGGCTATAGTCATTCCTTGAGAGAATGTCCAAAGCCTTTTGATCGATCAGCGGTTAATAGTGCTCGGAAGCTTCAGAAATCCAAACGAAATCAGAATAGTGGGTCCCGTTTACCATCGCGATATTATCAAAAGCCTCAGAGTGGAAAGTATGATGGCTTGAAACCCGGTACACTTGATGCAGACACACGTCAGCTTCTTAATCTTGGGGTAATTTTGAACTTTTTTTCTATGTATAGCTCTATCAATATTCTAGATTCCACATTTCTTAGATCAGAGAGTGAGTATTGTAATTAGTTTCTTTTCTCCTGTAAAGGAACTAGACCCTCCTCCATGGCTTAACAGAATGCGAGAGATTGGGTACCCTCCGGGATACTTAGGTAAGCTTTTCTACTCTGTTTTATTATTGTTCATGTACATGCAAAAGAAGTGGATTTCTCTGTTATCGCACAGGTCTCACGCCTTATATTGTGTCTGCGTCTTCCTGTGCTACGTCTTTAGCTCCAGAAGATGATCATTTGTCTGGAATCACTATATTTGGAGAAGAGGTGGAGACTCGGGAGGATATAGAGAGTGAAGATGGGGAAATCTTGGAAAAAGCAAACCCTCCAGAACCACAAAGGAAAATGACAGTTGAGTTCCCAGGAATTAACGCTCCATTACCAGAAAACGCAGATGCGTGGCTTTGGGAAGCTGCACCTTCATATAGGAGCAGCAGAAGCAACAGCCGATGGCAGCAAAGAACAAGCAGAGGACATGATTACAGAGATGATGGTCCGCTCGGGATTGAATCATCAAGTTATCCTCCAAGGTATGGTAGTAGAAATGATTACGGGTATGGCTCAAAAGATTATAGATCTAGATCAAGAAGCCCAGGCATCGAAAGATTGCTAACCGAAAGAAGTAAGAGGGATTATTCTTCTTATGATCCGGATTTCCGGGACAGGGACAGGGACATGGACATGGACAGGGACAGGAACAGAGACTGGGATAGGGACAGGGATAGGGACAGAGACTGGGACAGGGACGATCGTGATTGGTCTTATAGATTAAGCAGCAGAAGATGAATGGTGAGATTGCTGTAGCTGTGTGTGTATGTGGGGGTTGTGATGTTAGAGTTTAGGGTTTCATTTTCTACTCTCTCTCTCTCTCTCTCTAAGTTGGATTTGTTGTTGTATCATGTCCATGAAAGTGGTTGTATCATGTCCATGAAAGTGGAAGCTTTTTTGGTTTTCTAGTTATCAGGCTTTGGATTTTATACGTTAGATTTAGTTTGCGCCAAGTTATGACGAGGCAATACGAATGGCTTTTTATTTCCTTTTGCAAGTTTTCTTTTGAAGCTAAAGAATTAAAATCCATATGTTTGTTTCAAAGACATTTGGAATTGTACGCTAACTAATGAACATGATCGACTCTCTGAACCTCTTACAGGGTCCTTTGGTAGATCAATTAGTTTCAACTTTCAAACAGTGTTATAAAACACGGTTTCTTCGCTCGTTTAAGCATCATGTTAGATATATTTGGCAACTGGAAATCTCTGCGATTTCACTCTATATTTTGCCCAAAACTTCGGAGATTTTGAAAAATCTTCAGTTTTGATTGGCTTTAAATCAGAAACCGATATTCTATACTACTATATGATACATGAGTACAAGACATCCAAGACAAATGTACGAAGATGATAAATAAGATATATATTTATATATACCAAAAAGAACGACAATTTTAAATAGCGGTTTAGGCGGCCGGCCGTGCGATTATTTTTTAGGCGTTAGGTATGAGACATTTTTGGTTATTAGGCGGAGTTGGACAGCTTTAAGCAGATCTGGACGGTAATACAAAACTGTTAATTAATTAACTTTCATTTATTTCAGTGTAGTTTTTGAATTTTTAATTACATATAATTAAATTTATAAGTTTTGACTTCACAAATACATGATTATAAAAGTTTATATGTTGTTTGATATGAATTGAATGAATGTTTCGTCTAATTCACACATGATATTTTCCGATGTTTCGGTTTTGATATTTATAACATTTCCTATGAATTTTGAGTGTAATTTGAACTTTGAATATATTTTAAGATTTAAAACGTTAAATTTATAATTTATAAATCATGGTATTTTATGTGTTACTAGGTGATTACCCACACTATGTGCGGGACAATACTATTAATAAAAAAATTAATATAGTTTTAGTTAGAGAAATTTTGAAATATGCCACTTTTGAAATGACACTTTTCAAAAATGCCACCCTTCTAAAATCTTTTAAAAAATGCCACTAAAATTATATCATTTATTCAAAATATCATTTATGTTTGGATTAACTATTTTATGTTAGGATTTAGTTTTTAGGGTTTAGGGTTTGTTAGGGGGTCAAAACCCTTTTTAAGGTTTAGGAGTTGGGGTTTAAAAATCTTTAATAAGTGGTATTTTAGAAAATGGACAACTCATTGTGGCATTTTTGAAAATTGACAAACCAAAAGTGGCATTTTTGAAATCCCCCCATTTAGTTATGTAATATGTTGTTAAGGACCAAATGTGTAATAATGGCTAAGAAAATTATTCAAACTTTTGATTTTTTTTGTATATAAATACAATTGTAAATGTGGACAGCAAATCAATGCGTTAATTATGCAATTGCAAATATTATATTATATTATATTTTTTATGAAGTTAAAATGTTTATAATTTTATCATATTTACTGTAATCATGCGGTTTAGCTAAAAAACTAGATGAAACCATATACATTTTTTTTTTAATTTGAATGCCTATTAATTCATTATAACATATATTCGACAATATACAATATTTATATATTGAATTTTTTATCAAGTAAAAGTATTTAAATATTTTAAATTTTTGATCAATTTAAAATAATTCTAATATTTTAACATTTTTACCAAGTTAAAATATTTATAATATTTAAATTTTTTGATAAAAGTAAAATATTTATAATGTTAAAAAATTATCAAGTTAGAATATTTGTAATATTTTAGTTTTTTTTATCAAGTTACAATATTAAAACAGTTTTACTTTTATTAAATTAAAATATTTATTTTATTCAGTTTAATTATGGTGTTCAACTAAGGAATAAAAAAACAACAAAACAAGAGAAATTTTGAGAAATACCTCTTTTGTGATGCCCAGTTTCAAAAATACATCTTCTTAAAAAGTTTTTCAAAAATACCCCTTTTCAACTTAGCAAATAAACGTTTATAAGTTTTTTCATGTTAAAACATAACTTATAAATGTTTATAAACATTCTTTATCACCATAACTACCTTATTATGAATGTTTAAAAATTTGAATCTTTATATATGATTTTATAAAAAATGTATAAAAGGAGTATTTTTGAAAATTGATAATAACAAGCGGTATTTTCGAAAATGGGCATCATAAAAGAAGTATTTTCAAACTGAGATGCCTATTAAGTCATGTTTCTACTCTTATAATTTCTCATCATTTTGGTTTTTTTATAATGTTTTTGGACTACTACTAATCATGATATTCGATGTGGGGCACAATATTGTTTTTCTTTAGAGAAATTTTAAGAAATACCACTTTTGAAATGCCACTTTTCAAAAATACCACACTTCAAAAATATTTTCAAAAATGCCACTAAAATTATATCATTTACTCAAAATATCATTTAGGTTTGGGTTAACTATTTTATGTTAGGGTTTAGGATTTGTTAGGGGTCAAAACCTTTTTTAGGGTTTAGGGTTTAAAAATTCTTTGATTAGTGGCATTTTTGAAGATGAACAACTCATGGTGACATTTTTGAAAATGGACACACTAAAAGTGGTATTTTTGAAATTGTCCATTTTCTTTATAGACTAAGTAATTTATGTTCCTTTTTTAAATTCGAAGCATAACATATAGAAGACAAATTCAAGTTTTTTTTATTATATGGATGATATGATAATTTAATATATCACAAAAAAAGATCAAACAAAGATGAAAGGTTAAACATATTGATTAAAACTAATTAATGTGGTATAATTACATACCAACCAAATCTTTCTTATTCAACTTGATTGGATATAAAATATTTTTTGGAAATAATTAGATGAATTTTGTTTTAGTTAAAGATAATTATAATAAAAGAAAAAAAATCTATTATATATGGAGTGAGTTGTGTCTCATAGGGTTTGACACATAAGCACTTCTCCGGATGACACATTGATATTTGGTGTTTTTACATCTTATTGAGCTTATATCTTCATCATTTGCCATCCTATTTGTGTCATATTTACATCATTTGCATACTTTTTGAGTCTCATTTTTAGATGTATTTTAGAGTCTTAAATTATATTTCATGCATTTGCATAGTTCTTGAGTTAATTTTTAGGTGTTTTTAGAGTTATGGAAGATTGGAGATGGTGGAGAGAAAAGATCAAATGATGCAAAGGAAGATGAAGAAGAGGATGAGGGAGTTTAACCCAAAACTGAAATAAGTGGAATGACAATGCATAATCAGTCCAAAGCATCTTAAAGATCGTATCCGAGGGAAGCCTTTCGATTCTTGGATCAAGATAAAAAATCTACAACATAGGAAATTGAGTTAGCTTCACTTTGGCGGTCATTTCAACTCATTCTGATCAGCGGTTAAAGAGATACGACCGTTTTAGTGAAGTCATATCATTCTGGCATGCAGAAGGTCATAGAGCAGAGACCATACCGTGGCTTCATACCGAGGGTGGAGTGTCGGTACGGGATCTGTGACCCCACACCAAGGGTGGACCCTCAATATCGCTAGTTAGCATCACTTGTTTACATGATCCGACCCGGTTCGAAGCGGGTCGACCCAATCCAAACCAAGACCTCTATATATATTTTTAGCTTTGTAAAAACCTAAGTTTCCTTTCCTCTAGAGTTGGATTTAGATCCAAACTCCTCTTTTGATATTTTGTATTGATCTTCAACATCTCATGCCACTTTAGAGAAAGATTATTCAAACTCTTATCCCTCATCTTTTTTTTTATGCATTTTTATTATGTCTTTTTATTTGTTCTTCATCATGTGTAGTGATTAGTCTTTAGTTGGATCATGGGTAATGCTATATTAGGATGATTTGATGGTTAGATGATGATGATTTATGTTGATATTTGTTAGATCTTTCACTTAGGTTGAGATTAATGTTAGTTTTGACTTGATCACTCAAAATCTAGACTTTAGGCATTTCACGCCCGAAAGGTGTTTGTGAAAATCCTTGAACTAATTTTTTTGGGAGCTTTACATACCTAACCAATGAGAATTGATGATTAGGGTGTTTAGTGAACTAATTGGACTTTTTCTTAATGCTCATTGATTATCTAATTGCAAACGAAAGTTTATGATAATTAGGTGGTTAGTGAAGTGATTAGTGCCCTGCACTACAAGAAAACAGGGGATGAGTGACTCCCAAAAAGGTCACAAAATGGTCTTAAAGTCATAATTTGCGACTACTTAGAAACTAAAATATGTAGTCACAAATTTTTGCTCGCAAAATACAATAGTCACAAAGTAGTCACTTATTTCAGACTATTTTGTGAGTACTAAACTTAGTCGTACGTAAACGACTACTTTGTGACAACATTTAGTAGTCGTATATTAAAGACTACTTTATGACAGAATTTGGTAGTCGTACTTTTGAAACTAAGTTGTGACTGTTTTTATAATAAGAAAATTGTTTTATTAATACGAATATTATGCAATATATAATAAAATTAATACAATTATATATTTTTTAAATAGAAAAAAATAATAAAAACGAAAATGAAATATAAAATATGAAACATATACATATCTTAAAACATAAAATATCATTACACAACTCAGAATTTTCTAAACATAAAATATAATTTCATCGTATAGCCTAAGAGAATCGAAAAGGTTCCCAACTTTAGCAAAGCAAGAGACCATGTGACTGTAAGAACCCTTGTTAGGCGTGATACAGTAATTCCCCATCTCTCGCTTGAAATGCTTCTTCATCAGGAATGTGCTTAAATTTATCCATGATATCAAATGTCCGAATAGCTTGGCTAGTATCATTAGCAGCAGCATATCTACATCAACAATACCAAGACAAACCAATTCAAAACCTACTAAAATCTCTTTCTATATCACAACAAATTCAACAAAAGAGGAACTTTCATATTCTCTAATGAAGAAGACAAAACCTAACATGTCCATCATGAGAGACATAGCCTTTCTAGTATCCCTTGAAACACGAAACATATCACGGATCAGACACCAAGCTATGTTAAACTTTTGGTGATTACCCAACACCCAAATCATCAAATCACAAACTTTCTGATCATCGCAGCCTCGTTTCTAGCCCCATTTGAATGCCAAAAACGCAAGCATCCACTCATCTCTTAATTCCCAGATTAGAGAATGCAAAGACTCATGATTGAGATCAAAAGATGACTCCTCTAAAAGGATAAAAGCACAACACAAAAGCGCAAAGTGAGGAACCGATGAGTAGAGTAGAGAGAGGACATCAAAGCTTGACTAAATGATCTGGAGAAAGGACACCATGATGCATAGAAGAGCAAAGCCACATAGTCACAACATAGGACATATTCAAATTACATAAAACCAAAAACTCAGATCAAGCGAAAAAGATTATCCATGAGGACAATCTTGCAAACAGGCGAAAAAGAT
This sequence comes from Pseudoturritis turrita, assembly GCA_900406555.1. Lineage (NCBI taxonomy): Eukaryota > Viridiplantae > Streptophyta > Magnoliopsida > Brassicales > Brassicaceae > Pseudoturritis > Pseudoturritis turrita. The sequence continues at coordinate 128,549 of OVBL01000202.1, read as the reverse complement.
TGGAGCAAAATCTTCGGAAATTACCTCGGTGATGGAGACAAAAATGGGGACGACACGAGGGGTCCAGCGTTCGCTTGTATCATCACAGCCATTAGAGGCAAACTAACCATTAAGACGCCACAGATCTGAAGTAAACCAAGCTCTTAAGAAAAGAATGACATTAGATTTCAAGCTTCAGGGGAACATGTCAACAGCGAGAGAGAGAGAGAGAGAGAGAGAGAGAGAGAGAGAGAGAGAGAGAGAGAGAGAGAGATGGTGAGTACCATCTCCTTTGGAGGTAGCTCTCTGAATCAATGTTAGATGCACCATGAGAAGCTGCAACGGTGACATCACCATCGTCGATTGATTTTCAAGTAAGTATCTTTCACTTTCCCGATTCCATCACTAGATCCGCTCCGAGCCACCACACATACGACAGAAAACATCCACAGCGAGTACATCACCGAAATCCGCAACACGCTCTGTGTTTCCGTCGACATCGCAAGCCGGAGCTGAGCGCATATGTCAGATTAAGAAATCGACAGAGAAAGATGAAGAGAAGAAGATTGAAAGATGAATTCCTCTTTTGGGTGAAGGAAAGCGAGAGAGAGAGAGATGTGAAGAGAAAAAGAGTCCAGAAAGAAATCGAAAGAGAAGGATGAAGAGAAGAAGATCCAAGGTTGAATTTCTCGAATCGGTGAAAGAGAAGAACGAGAGAGAAAGATGAAGATTGTTTTAGGGTTTGCAAAAGTGATTTGGGAATCAGATTTTGAGACTTGTAATTAATAAGAAATCCCAAAATAGTTTCAAAATGGTCGCAACATAATTTTAGGGGATAAATACGCGCCTAAAAGCCCAAATTATTTTACGAAAAGTCCAAATTTTTTAAAGCTGAATATATTAGCAAATTAGAAAGAAATCAAGTTAGTAGCAAAATAGTCACAAATAGGTGATGACAGTAGTAAAGTAGTCACAAAGTGTAACTATTTTGTGACATTCTTTTATGTGTCACAAATCTATACCCTAAACCCTAAATATTTAGAGCCAAAAAATTGATACACATGCTTAAACAATTAGTCTTTTATATTTATTAAGTATATGCTTCTGTATATAGTATTAACTAATATTAATTAAGTAATTTTTTTTAAAAATTAAACTTTAACAAACATTAGATTAAAAACATATGTAGTATATCTTAAGACATTATGGATGATACAAATATTAGTTCATTAAATTGAAAGTTATAATTTTTCAAGAAGTATATTATCTTATTTAGTGTAACAACTAGTGAAATCTATGTAAATACTTAAAACTACATATGTTCACAATTTTTTTTTGTTGGTTTTTTCAAAATCACACAGATTTGTTGGTAAATAGAAGCAAATCAATCACACTTTAATAGCATCGTCGCAAAAAGTAGTCACTCATCCAGTGTTTTCTTTTAGTGAATAAAATATTACATTATAATTTATGTCATTAGGTGGGGATAAATAGAAATTTATTTAAGTGATATATTTAACAATCTTCTATGAAAATATGATTTTTTGATAGCATATGGAAAAGTAAAACTAATGGTGCTTAGTAAAATTTAAAATTAATATTAAATACATTACTAAATTATAAAAAATTAATACTCTTACATACTCCCTCTGTTTCTTTTTAATTGATGTTTAAGGTTTTTTTCACACATATTAAGAAATCATTTAATTTTCTATTTTTTCAAAACAAAACATGTTTTATCATCAACTCCTAAAAAATTCTACTAATAAAAAAACAATATGCAGAATTCAAACAGTCAAAAACAACAAAAACACAATTCATTTTGCATAGAAACTTGAAAACATCACTTAAAATGAAAAAAAAAATTCTCTAAAAGATCGAGTAAAAAGAAACGGAGGGAGTATTTAAATATATTTTCCCGCATATATCGCGGGGAGTCACCTAGGTACTTTTTTATATTTCTTTCATGATTTTCTTAAAAATTCTGGTTTTGTTGTGGGTTGTGTATTTTATTTGTAATTCATGTCCCAAAAAAGAAATCGACAATCACATATCACAAAAAATGTTAGAATTCCAGCTTTAAGTTACTTAAATGTTTTCCTTTTAAATTTTTGTAACATTTTGTTTTCATGATCTGAGAATTAAAGCTAAGAGTAATGGTTGACGATTGGATAAAACTATCAATGTGTACATACAAAAATGACTGTTAAGAAATATGCGTATGTTAATACACCACTACAAATTTACAAGGAGAGGGATTGGAGATAACGTGAGAAGAGTTAATATTTAGAAACCACCCTCTTATGACAGGTATCACAGAGCCTCCGACAATTAATAGTTCAAATGCAGCCTCCAACAAGAAGAGGGAACTTCATGCTGCATTTGAACTATTAATTGTTGAGGCTCTGTGATACCTGTCATAAGAGGGTGGTTTCTAAATATTAATTCTTCTCACGTTATCTCTTGGACAACTGGTATAACTGGGATAACTGGTATAACTACGACAACTAATGTAATTATATCGTAATATTTTTTTTCCAGGTAACAATGAATAACAGTCGTTTATACATTTTGACTATGTAAGATATTATTCAAGGAACGGAGATGAATTCCAATAGATTTCAAGTGGAGGTAAACTTTACACGTTAGTGATGAAGACATCTATCGAGGAGATCACTTATTCTAGGCAGGTTGATAAAATATGCAAGAAGATAATGATGGATTCATCTACGACAAAGCTGAAAATTAGTTGGATTCCATGGTTAATGAATTTGAAGAGACTATCATATATCTTAGATGATAAAGATGTTTTGGGTTATTTACTAGAAGTGAATAATGATCAATATAGAGTTGTAGAAGTGAATTTATAATCACGCCACTATGTTGGTGTATCTGCATGTATTTTCAAATTTGTATTTTTTTCGTTTTGTCGTGGTACAACTATGTATTACTGGTGTATCTGCATTTATCATAAACATAAATGCAAGCGGCCGATTATCATCAGAATATATCTCTCATCTCTCTCTCTCATTTGTCTCATCCATGGTGACATATTTTAATTTTATTAAATATACGAATCATCACCAAAAATGTGATATTTATTATATATTATTAGTTGATACACAATCTATTAATGATGAATTTTATTTTTGTCTAACGGACCGACGACCCTTGGGCCATGCCTAATTAGGTTCGTTAATTATGAGGCGGGTTTGGACATAATTTCAATTTTCCATGAAGTAGCAAGTCTCGCGGGTTGGTCTATTACAGTTCGTGGGTTAAACGGATTGATCTGTAACGGGTTTGCGAGTTAACTCGCGAAATACACAAAAATGTTTGTTAAATTTTTCATCTGTTGGCTTTGGTTATATGATAAGTATGAGAACATGATAATTTTAGAATTTTGCTTCCTGTCTTTATAATACAAATGGAGACACCATGCATTTGATAACATGCTGCCATTATTAGTTTTAATAATCAGCCAATGGACATGTTTGGGGTGATACATGTAGTAGACACGTGACTTTGTGAAGGACAATTGTAAGTTTTTTTTAAATAATTTTGCATTTAGTAACTTTTTGATCATATTGATTTATTGATTAGTCACAGAAAAATGTATAGTTTTTTTCTTGATCTAAGGATTAGTTCAATAGTTTTCAGCCCTAACACAACATTCATTAAGATTGCTGGAGTCATATCCTCGGTAAGTTGTAAAACCCTTTTATCTACCTAACTTCAATTTCTTTACAAACTGAAGATTTAAAATATCTATTTTGTCGGAATCTTGTGTTATCACTTTTTGGGAGTGCTTTCAAACTTTCTTTGTATGGCATTTTTTTTGCATCTTGACCCGCGGGCCAGCCCCTCAAGGCGCATGCGTGGAGAACTCCCACACCAAATAAACTTCGTCATTTCCTCTGGCAGTGACGGTTAATGAGCGTCTGGTACATAGACATATGGGGGTGGACCGGGGGAGACCATCAACCATGCGATCTTCTCTCGCCACTAGCCTTGCAATGTTGGGCTCTATCAAATATCCCATTCCGCCCAAACTGGAGCCCATCCGAGAGTCTCAGGGAGAATTTAGATTATCTATTCTGGCGAATACTAAAGACTATGGAATCGACTGAGGTCACTAGAGCTTTTCCGTGGATTATCTGGTACATATGGAAGGCACGGAATGATAAACTGTTCATGGCGGTTGACAGATCGTCGGTGGATATCATTGTTATTGCCAGGAAAGAATCCGAGGAATGGTTTTTAGCCAATACCACGGGGATGACGGTAACAGACGGTTTAAACACGGGCATGTGCCCCGAACTAGTTAGACCTACCTTCACCTGTTTTGTGGACGGGTCCTGGAAATCCGATGAATACACTAGTGGTGTAGGATGGGTGTTAGAGCTATATGATGGTACAACGGACCTGTTGGGTCTCCAGGGCAACCGGCAGAGTCTCTCACCCCTACACATGGAACTGCATGGTCTGTTTTGGGCCATGAAAAGTCTTATACGAAAAGGCGTTACTGCTCCCTTTTTGTAACATACTCAAAAGAGCTGAGAACTATGGTCACATCACCGGACGACTGGCCCAGTTTTCTACCGGAATTAAATAAATTGGCAGTACTCAGGGGATCATTCTCCGAATTTGATCTTATCTACCGGCAATGGGAGAATAATCAAAAAGCCGACTTGCTTCCAAGGACTGCACGTACTAGGAATACTATCTTTTTTTATTGGCACTTTTGTTTCTTATTGGTTTCATGATACAGACAATGTATTTATTTAATTGATAAACGAAGTGAGTTCGTGACAAAAAAACAATTAAATCTGTTAAATCGTGTTCAATTTTTTGAAATCGCATTTTGTAATTGTGATTAGATGTTAGATTGACAAAAATCCAAAACCCGATTGGCAAAAATCCAACCGGAAAATCAGTTCACGGTCCGCTTGGGATCCGCCAGCTTGGAATTCTTCATCGTGACACCGTGATGCTCCTCCCGAACTCGCTCAATCTTGCTTTATCTTAATTTCCTTGTCGTTGCTTACCTAGGAGCCGTCTCTACCACGGCGGTTGATAATTTTATTACAATATAATTATACGTGTTGGGGATAAAATAATCTCTTTTAGCTTAGGTGAATCTCTTAGTGCCACGTGTATCTAGTTTAGGCGAATTTCTTAGGGCCACTGTGTAGTTAGCCCATTGGGCCAGTCCTAGAAGTTATTGGGCATGAATCTACAATGGCGTAGATAATTTGATGGATAATACCACCTTTGACCGTCCTCCCATCCGGAGGAGCGTGGCCACGCTACCGGGGATTATCTGGGTCAAGAAACGAGTGATCAGATGTACAGGTAGCCACAACTCTCGGAGAGCGACACACAGAGCCCGAGTTCCCGTATCAGGAACTCGGGCTAGGTATGAATTTCTTCCCTTAGGCGCGTAACACAAAATTCTTTCAAATATTGTAGTTCAAGTCTTTGGTCAAATGAGTAAACATGTTTTCACCTTATGCATGCCTAGGGTAAAAGCAAGTGGACTCTGCTCCACGAAACGATTAAAGCAGACAAAGCTGATTCCGAGGAGCATCTCGGCGGTAGACCCGCCGTGTCCGACACTGTAATTAGTACGATAAAGGAAAGTTTTAGTGTCGCGGAGCCGTATTGTCAGATAGCTGGCACATAAAAATAAATGTGGTAGGTGAAAAGCACTCGAGTAAATCATACCAGATCAAACCCATGAACCGAAACCCGACCAGATTATGGACGCAGAGCCCGATATCCGAGTTCGGGCAGGTAAAACTCTATAAATATCACTCTATTCTTTCGCATAAAATACACAGCGATCTCGCTACAGAAAATACTAAGCCCACTCTTTCCTCTCGAAACTAAGGCCCATCTCCTCGGAACTTAGTCTCTTCCGACCGATTTAGGTCATCTTCTTAGCCCATCTTGGCTTCTCGTCTCTGGTCATTTTGTTGACCTTCTTCTCACAAACATTTTATTTTTACTCTGCCTCACCCTCAAAAATTTTCTACTCGTACTTTTTGATATTCCGCGGACCACCCCTTGCTCGGCCCGATATCACCATTTCTATTCTTTTCCTTTGTTTTCCGACTCTTTTCTCCGTTCTCCACGTATATCCCGTGGTCTCTTTATTTTTCTTTTTTTGCTCTATTCTGACTTGAACGTCAGAAGACCGTCGGAAAACATCCCACAATCATGTTTTTCCTGCCTTCACGTGTTTGTTGATCGTGCAGGAGCCTTTTTCCCAGTGATAGTTTCGGAAGGACCAAAATCCCCGAAAATATATGTGTTGCATGTTTTAAAATAATATCATCACTGAGATCTATTGATCTATGTTGACAATGTAAATAAATAAATAAATAAAGATAATTTTGTTATTTTTTTTTGTCTGCACAGTTTTCACATGATCACATATGAACCTTCGTCTCATATGCATGTGCCTTTTTACCAATCTAAGATTGCATTCAAAGTAAAAAAACCAAAAAGCCTTCGCCGCTCTGCAGCTCCGGTGGCTACGTTAGCGCCGGAGCTGTGAATTTTTCCTTTAGTTCTTGTTGTATTTTTTGCTTCTCGTTGTCAGCTCTCTTGGTTAGAAAGGATTTTCTTATCTAGATTTTTAGATCTAGGTTTCCAGATCTAGAATTTGGATTGAGTTTTTTCGTTTTTTCCCTCTTCGCAAGAGATGCTTTTTCTACGGTTTTTGTAGCCTCGCATGGTTTGGAGATAGGTTGGTAGCAATGATGTATGGTCATGTCTTTTGGTCTTGGTGGTGTCCCTAGCCGATGGTGCTGTTTGCAGTGGTTTGCGGTGGTATTTTGATATGCAGATCCCGCTCAAATCCTTGGGTTAAAGGTTGGTTGAAATCGATTTCGGTTTTGTATCATTTGCAGCTTCGAATCTGGAGATGAGAATTGGGGTTCGTGGAGTCGCTAGCGCCAGATGTACTGATCTTTAAGATCTTTTGACGGTGCGACATAACTTCTCTCGCTTCGATTATGCCTATCTTTCTTCAGTTCTAGTCCTAGGTTTGATCTCTTTCGGTTCGGTGGTGATTGGTTCTCGGCTTCGTTTGGCTCGAGTCGATGTTTCGTCTCCGGTCTGGATGTTTGCTCCTAGTTACCGGGTTGGTTTTTGCCTTCCTTTTCTCTTGTCGCCTTTGATCTGCATCTCCTGTTGTCATCCTTTCCAAGCTTTGCTTGTGTAGGAGTCTGGTCTGATGTGTCTAGTGTCTATCTCAGCGACGGTAAAGATGTTTAATGGGTAGTCGATTACTGTCTTGAATTCTTGTTGTGGAAAAATTTGATCTCGAGGCTTTAATACCTCTCCCAACAGCAAAGGCGGGTGTCATTCTTCTATGGTTCTTCTTCGAATTTGTCAAACAGATTGCGTTTGTTCAGTTTTTCTTCAAAAATTTACCTTCGGTTCCGACTGGTAAGGCATTATGGCTCTCATTTTTCCTCAATCGTACATGGAATTAACTTGGCTGGTGTCTTTTGTTGTTAAAGTTTTTGTGTTGTTTGTTTGTCTTCCTTATGCTTAATTGATGGGTTTTTCTAGGAACTCGCCGGTCCTGTCTATCAAGATCAATAAAAACTGTTTAGAAGAATAAAAAAAATTGCATTCAAAGTAATCAGCCCCATGTCATTGTCACCATTTAAAGTCTTCAGATAATGATATTTGTTAGCTACTATTATTGTCGGGAATTAGTATTTTGACCATTTATATTTTTATAATGAAGTCTCTCGAGAGAGATAAACACTTAAATTTCTTGGAAATTATCCCCAATATCTCAACTTTTTGAACTTATATGCTTTTTATGCATGTTTTTAGAGGGTTAGTGGAAACTAACTTTTTCTAGGATTTTAATCTTTAATTCTCTAAATAACACACAATAGCATTTGCGAAAAAATATTTTTCTCTGGCACTACGTCTTCTCTAAACTTGATTTATTTGGGGTCTGTTCATCATCCTTCCGCTTGTTCACGTTTTCTAAGCTTCGACTAGGTTTAAAACAAAGCTTCAAAATTTATGATTATAAGTTTCGACTAGGTTTAAAACAAAGGTTATAGTTTTGGGTCGCTCCAGTTAGATTTTAATCTCACTATAGGAGTTAGACATGAAAAAACGACTTTTCACATTAGGAAGATGAGCACATCAAAGTCTATAGAAACATGTAAAAGTTTCCAGAAATCTTTAGAAATTTTCAAGTTAGTACAAAAATTTAAAGGTTAATTAATGAACATCGCCAATATTTAAGAGGTTGTTAGGGTTTAGGATGTTTGGATTATGGTTTAGATTTCATGGTTTAGAGGTTAGATTCTAACAAATTAGGGTTATAAATTTCATGATTTACTGTTTAAAGTGTTTAAGATTTAGATTTTTCTATTTAAGGGTTTATGAGATACAAGGAGGTTTAAGATGTCCGTTTGGGTTTAGAATTTGATGTTTACGGTTGAAAGTGTTTAGGGTTTAGATTATTTTAGTATGGGTTTATGAGTTAGTTAGCTACTGCATTTGGGTTCCCCATACCATTTTAGGGTTTAGATTTCATTTGTTATGTCTATCTGAACGTACTGTACACTAATTAGTTTGGGTTCACCAATCCATGACTAGTTAATTAATGCATTGTGGCTATTAGAATTCTGTTTATAAGTTTTGACGAGGTTTAATACGAAAGTTAAAGTTTTGGGATGATGTAATTCGCGTTTAGATTTTACTATTTAGGAGTAAGATATGAAAAATCAAAAATTTAAATGAGGAAAATAAACAGTGTTTCTACACGGTAAACACATTAAAGTTTCTACCAACTTGTAAAAGTTTCCAAAAAATGAATTACTTAAAATACCATTAAAATATATTTTTGTTCCAAATATACCATCACTTAGTTTTTTTTCAAAAATACCACTAAATGTTTTGTTTTTCCAAAAATACCACAAACACTAAAAATGAATTTTAAAAGTTTATAATTTAAAATTTTGGGTTTGGGTTTAGGGTTTAGTTTTTAGAGATTAGAGTTTAGGATTTAATTTTGAGGATTTAAAATTTAGTTTTAATTTTGTGGTATTTTTAGTCGTTGTATAAGAGGGAGGTTAGCTCCTGCAGGAACTTTATTGTTATCCCCTCTGTTCGTTATGTCTCATGTAGTTAAAACTGCCCACTCCTTTTAGCGCTAAACTATTAGGGTAGTTTTTAACCGATTCGTATTAAGAAAGTTCTACAGATTGATATAAGAAGATATTCCTTTATTAATCAATAAGATTTGAATAAAAATCACGTGAGATAAAATTAATCGAATCTGTAACGATCGTCGATGAAGGATCTTGAGAGATTTGAGCTTCAATCATTGAATTTCTCGCCTCTGGGAAGATTTGGTCGCTAGGAATCGTCTTCGCATGGGTTCTCGATTGCTTGCTTTTCGAGCAGTCGAGAATATAGTTTCTAAGGGGTTTTACGTTATTGTGTTTTGCCTCTATGTGTTTGAGCTTCTCTTTTATATCGTTCTCCCAAACCCTAACTCCTTTTGTTTAGGTTCATTAGGATGATGTGTCACCAACTAATTTCATTTCTTTTAAGAATCGTCCATTGTATCGGCCGCCTCTAACTTTCCCTTAAGATTTGTAGCGTTTGTCTTTTGTATTCCCTATCTTCCTTAGGGTTCAGAGTTGTAGTTGCTTGTGTCTACTAGTGTTCTTAGATTTCGCAGGGGCAGTCATTGGACCTATTTTCCTTAAATTTTGTAGTGAGTCCCATGAGCGAATTTATTTTGTCCAAAGTGGTATTTTTAAAAATGGACATTAAACATGTTTTACAAAACCTTATAAATTTTTGAGTTTTTATAAACATTTGTAAAAATAGTATTTTTGAAAATAAATAATAACATGGCCAGTTTTAAAAAATAGTATTATAGAAATAGTATTTTTAAAAATTTCCCTACTATATATGGCGTATATTTATAGAATAAAACTATAAGTTAGTCAATTATCGATATGGTTCTAGAGTTTAGAATACCGAAAAGCGAGCTACACAAAAATAATAATGTGCTAGATAGAAAAATTAAAGTATGCATTTCAAAACCAAATATAAACTCTACAACTATATCGATAATTGACTAACTCATGACATAATCTTAGATAATTAATCAAAAATATAAAATTTAATTGAATATGTACTGTTTATATACTATATATATATATTTAAAAATTATGATATTAATTATGATATATATATATATATATATATTTTTTTTTTTTAAGAAGTTGAGAAAAAAAAAAATTTTAAGAGCACGTGGATTGACCCGCAAAACCCGCATATATATAGTAGGTTTAATATTCTAATTTTTGACCAAATTAAAATATTTCAAATATTTTAATTTTTTGATAAACTTAAATTATTCATAATATTTTAATTTTCATAAAATTAAAATATTTTAAAATACGTATATTATTCGGTTTAATTATGTAGTTCAACTAAAAAATCAGGTTAAACGGAATAAAAAAATTTCAAATTTGGAAGCCTATTAAATCAGACATTCTACTCTTACTCTCATCATTTTGGTCCTTTTATAATATGTTTTTGGATGTGAGACTTTTAACACACTCATTTTTCATATGCTGAGTAATTTATGTTCTTTTAAAAAATTCAAATCATAACATATGCGAAAAATCTAGATTTTTTATTATTATATAGATGATGTGATTATTTTTTAAAATAGTAATCAAACAAAGATGACGTGGATAATATAATGATTAAAAGTGATTAATTGGATATTAAATCTTTCTTATTTAATTTGATTGGCTATTAAATATGTTTGACAATAGGAGAAAATCATGTTTGGTTGTATAATAGTAGGAGAAATTTTTAACTAAATATTTTTTAATGAAAAAATCGGAAGAGAGAGAGAGAATATTTACAAAATAAATTTTGAAGAACAGTATTATAAAAAAAAATTATATAGAAATTATATCATAAATTAATACGAGAAATTATATATATATATATGATCTATAAAATAATATATATATATATATATATATTCTATTATGTTTTATATTTCGGATTAATTGTCAAAGATTATGTCTAATTTTAGTCAATATTTTTTTATCTTTTTGATCAACTAAAAGATTTCTTTATAGAAGAAATTTCTTCTTGTAAATTAATACGATAAATGTTAAATATAAATAGACGATATGTAAATATATATATGGATTTAAGATTTAGAGTTTATATATTCCATTAAGTTTTATAGAGCTGATTAAATATCAACTATTGTGTATAACTTTAGTCGATATTTATAATTTTTTTTAATTTATGATTTGGATATTTTAATCGAATTAAAATATTTTTATTTTATAATATTTAAATTTTTTGATAAATTTAATTTTTTATTTTTATTTTTATTTTGATCAAGATAAAATATTATAAATATTTAAATTTGTAATATTCTAAATTTTTGACTAAATTAAAATATTTCTAATATTTGATTGATTTCGAGGTTAAAAAGCAAACTTTGATTAATATTCTAACTCTTTGAACCATTTGTTCGTAAGCGGTAGAACATCTCTTGGAGGATATATTTGATTAATTTCCAACAATATCTTTCTCTTGAGTTCACTACTTACGATTAAATGGTTCATGTAAGGGTAAGTGTATGACAGTTAAAAATGTCATGAGCAAAATTTATGATAGGGTGGAGTGATCATTTATTGAGGATATTCTTAGAAAATTTGGTTTTGCAGAAAGATGGATCACATGGATGATATGGTGGATCAAATCAGTACAATATAAAGTTCTCATTAACGGATAATCGCAAGTACATATATTTTCTAAATGAGAATTTCGATAAGAAGATCTTTTATCACCTTATTTGTTGATCCTTTTCACGGAAGTATTGATAGCAAATATTCGGAAGGCGATTGATGAAAACATAGAGGAGGATCAGACTATCTTGAATATACTTAAACAATATGAAATGGTATTCGGTCACCGAATTAATTTTGCCAAATCGTCGATTTAGTTTTTCTGTACGATTGATGATACAATACAGGAAAAAAATAAACAACTCCTAGGGATCTCGAACATGGGAGGAATGAGTCATATTTAGGGCTCCTAGAAAATCTGGAAGGCGCAAAGAGAAATTTTTTTGCTTTCGTGAGAAAGCGGCTCCAGGACTGGATCAATGGATGAACATCAAAATTCCTATCACAAGGTGGTGAAGAAATTCTTATTAAATCAGTGGTGGCAGCAATGCCAACATATGTTTTACCAAAAAAAAATGCCAACATATGTTATGTCTTGTTTTAGTGGCAAAATTTTGTAACTAAGCAATTCACCAATGTAGTGGTAAAATTTTGGTGGAGTTTGGATGGCCAACAAAAAGGTTTACATTGGTTAGAGTGGAGAAAGATGTGTTGCAGTAAAGCGTAATGGGAAATCGACTTTCGAGGTAAAAGGAACGAGAGAAGGGAGGAAAATCCTAGAGACTTTATTCTCGATGCTGCTTAAGCGCACCGATGAGATCACATGTAACACCACCGCTGCCATAAAGTAACGACGAGGTCATCGACGTCGGTAAAGATGTTGGATGAAATCGAGAAGACCCCTAGAAGGGACGGAATCTACAACGATCCTAGAAGAGAGAAACCTAGCAAAAGTCCTAGAATTACGACCTGTTTCTTGGTTTTTCTACGATTGGCGAATTCTGAATGTTTTGATATTTGTTTAATCCAACAATATGTGATTAATAAAATAAGATCCCTGATTTCGTGTTTGCCATAGTTCTTCGAATGAACCTGTTAGCTTTGCCTAACCAAAATCCAAATTGGATGTATAAACCTCCATATGGATAATAGATGCTTAATAAATAAAAAACATAAACCTAGTCACATAAATGTGTAAATATTACATTATAAACCCAAACTGAATGCATAAACCTCCATCTGACTCACAAACCCTTAATAAAACACAAACTAAAACCTATTGGCATAATTGTGTAAGCATTACAACCATACCGATTCATGTAGAGTGCACCATACATAAGAGAAACAATCACAAACGAGTTGCAGAAAGTGTTTTGGGAAAAACAAATTCTTGTTTATAACATATATCAATTTCTGACATCTTTTAAAGCATAATCAAAAAATTTTTGGTAACATTCAATGTTTTCATTAAATATAACAATTTTAGTCAGGACGACCATTGCTCGATCTTTGATTAAAAAGGACTCAAAAGGAGTAATTTGAAGATAGGACAAATCATGAGCATCATATGTTTCGCATCAGTTGGAGACCGTCCCACCGTTGGATCAAGCTCAACTTTCACCACAAGATATATGGGAGTGTTAGCTTCAATTTACATATTAGATCGTGAAAATCCAACAGTGCGATCTCAAGATATGCTTGATTTAATGAAGATTGGTCGATAAAGGTTCGAGGAGAAGCAAGCCCAGAGGATGAAGCACGATCGATCAGCCCCCTGCGATCGATTGATTGCACATCCGAAACTTTGGATGAAGAACGAGAATTATAAGGCGATCGATCGATCGATCGCAGTTCCTAAAAAATGGGAAATTACCCTTTTCGATTTTTTTCTCATAAGCCCAGAAGGAATAAACCTAATTCGACCCCTACCCTATAAAACACACAGAGATAGCCACTAGTTTTGTAATCCTTAGAGAGAGACACACAATTATTATTTTAGAGGGAGAGCCTCAAGCTCAAACTCATAGTTCTAGGGTTTTATCGAGTTTTACGTATTGTTTCAAGGGAGAAGATCTCCAATCTTTGTACCAGCAGAGAGAAGTTTTCTGAACTCTTTTTATTTATGCAATTTTTTCATTCTATTCTAGCTATGGTCTCTATTTTCATGACTGAGTAGTTTGATTGTTGGGTTTAAGGGTTTTCAAAGGGGATTTTCATGGGTCGATAAATAGGAATTGTTTATGTTTAGGAGTTTAGAGGGAGTCTTCATCTTTGTTTTTGGCTACTGCATATTGCTTGTTTGGCCAACTTGTGATTGAACCTAAATTGATTATTGCTTTCACATCACTTGATTAATCAATTGAAACTAGTATTAGATGAGTTTAGCGCCATAACCTGCGAGACTTGAGTTATGGACCTAGGTTAACATATCGAATCTTGATCTCAATAATACATGTCTATCTATCTATTTACCTGCGATAGTTGAGTACTTAGGTTGTTTATATATAGTTAGCCATCACTACGAGAGTAGGTTGGTTAAATTACCAAGTGTATTTGAGTTAGGAATCATACTCCACTGAATTTACCTGAATAAACACCTAAATCAATTGATCTATGAGACCCTGGAGATTTTCCTGATGCCCAACATTTGTTTTCATTGATTTATTTCTATTATTTAATTATTTGCATCTTACCTTTAGAAAACAACAAAACCAATTTTCTTATTTTGTCCTACCTTAACTCTTTTCCCAAAAATTTATAGCGTAGCCTTTTAATCTTCAGTGGATCCGACCCTAAAGTAATATAATTGTCTGTTGTGCACTTGAAGTTAGAACATTGTGTTTTGGGTAAAACCTGACAAACGTCAAGTTTTTTGGCGCCATTGCCGGGGACTGATAGCTTTGCCTATAAGTTTAAGACAAGAGTTTAGTATAGGATTCTCTTTTATTTTCATTTTTTTTTCTTTGTCTATTTTTGTGTGTTTCAGGTACCGAAACTGAGAGAAAATAAACCTTCTCGATAGGTGAGAGATTCATCATTTATCCAGTTGAGTATTTCAGAGATAGAGACATGGCAAAGAACCAGTTTCGATTCCACAGGGTTCTTGTAGTGGTATGCAAATGCCAACACCTGTGGATCAACAAAGGCAATTCTAGCTTCATATTCCAATAAGGAATTTCGATCCAAATACCCCACCAGCTACTTTGGTTTTTGGACGAGGTCGTAGTTCTATTCGTCCTCCTGAGCACTTCTTTGAAGACAGAGATTACTATGTGGCTCCACCACCACCTCAAACCACTTTTGAAGAAAGATGTTCAGCCTTGATAGATCAATACCTCGAGACTCAGAGGATAGCTGCAATTGAATTAGATGCGAAAGTGGAAAGGATGAAAGCTGACATTTCTAAAATGGTGAATGCTCTTGGAGAACAACTTGAGAAGTTAGCAAAATAACATTATACAACTCCATAACGATAAAAAATGGCAGGAGATTGATATCGAGCAACACCGGACTGGCATCAAGAACATGGAGTATGCTATGGATGGTATCTCTGATTCGCATGACTGAAGGATCGAGAAATCAAAAGAGAAACTTCAGGAGATCACAACTCTTGTCGATTCTCTAGATATTCAGCTTGCTAAAATCAAAGATCCGCCATATGGGATCATTGAAAAACATGAAGTGTTCTATAAAAAAAAATCATTTTTTCCCTAAAAAGTCCAATCACTATCACAATGATGCATGTTTTATCACCGGATTCAGAGATAATAATGCTAGAGGAAAAAATGGGAGACTGTTTCATAAGGCGAAAAACAGAAGACCAGCAAGGAAACACCCACTCGGGCAGCAAGGTAAAAAAAATAATGGCATTAAAACTCTGAATGATAATCCAAACTTTGTTGCGGGAAAAAGAGAACGCAAAAAGGAATTGACAATTGAATTAAAGTCTCATAATCGTCATAATCAACAAGAAACGGACAATCAAGATGAAGGACATGCAGGAAAGGATAAATCCACTGAAATACTTGAAGCGGACCCTAATTTTACCACCAAAGGAGAATATCCCAAAGAACTCATTGTCGATTTCCTTAGACAATTCGCCTCATACCTAGAAAATGGCGTCCAAGTCGAGCTAGACGAATCTAAACTCTAAAAGGAGGTGTCCAGTGGGAGGCAACCCACTGGTAGGTGTTTTTGTTTATTTATTTTATTATTACATGATTGTGCATTAATGATTCATGAAGAACAAAAAATATGATCAGCGGACTATCGATCGATCGATCGCTAAACAAGCAATCGATCGATTCCTCTAACGATCGATCGATCCCCTACGGGTAAGTTTTCGAATTCTCTTGATTTTAAATAAAAAGTTTTAAACCTATAAAATATACTTATAAATATATTTTTTGATTTAAACTTTTAAAGATTCGTTTTTAAAATATTTTCATCATATTTCTATTTTAGTTTCGTTTTAGGTTTAAATATATATATTAGACCGATCGATCAGCGTTTAATTTTTTTTTTTTTTAATTTCGGACCCGACCCGAATCCGACCCAACCAGATCGACCCGTGAAAACTCTTTTTTTGTCAACAACTTAATAAACTTACTTACCACGATTCAGTTACCCAATCTGGTGGTGATGAGTTTACAAAAGATACATCAAAATTAACTACTCGGGCATAATTGCAAGCCTATCAGCTTTTGAATTTTTAGTGCGCAGAATGAGCGATAAAAAAAAAAAAATTCTCCTTTAGCTTCATTAACTCTTCGAGGTGGATTCCAAACGCCGGCCACTCCGTCGGTGTAGACACCATCTTCACCAAATCAGAACAGACTATTGCAAAGGCTACCTCCGGCTTCTGGTTTTCAAGCATGCATTGCATTGCCTAAACTAGAGCTTCAATCTCCAAGTGTAATATACAGGGAAAGACTCCTTCTTCTTCCCTTAAACCCGAGTTTTTAGATTAAAAACACAAAAAATATATTTTGCTCATAAATCTTTAAAACCCCATAACTTCTTCATTTTTTAAACCAAATCAAGTGATTTTGGTACCTATCCCATTCGGATTCTTGAGCCCTATCCGTCTATCTATGTTTCATCTTCGATCTGCTAAGGTAAAGCCTCCTCATTCCCTTTTTAAAGTCGCGATTTTAAGAAAAAGAAGGAAGGTTTGTGTGTTCTTGAGTTTGATATTAGTTAATGGATCGATTTAAGCTTGCTCGTGACTGCGTTGCACGAAATTTTGGTTGAAATTCGAATTTCATGGGTTAAAGTGTGTGTTTTTGAATTTTCAACGAAGAACGGATAAATTAGAACGGATTTTAGAGAAATTTAGAAAGTATTTTGTTAAATTGGTTCTTAATTACTGTTGATTGGGTTGATTTTTAACATGATTCATGCCAAAATTTAATTGTTTCTAGAATTCTAAAATTTTCATGTTTTGGGTTTTCAGAAATTGTTCCAACTATTGATTTTAGGCATAAATTGATGAAGTTGATGACTCTGAATGATGAATTACTACTTGCTTTAGCTAATCACACGGTTGAGAATGTTTATTGACTGATTTGTGATGATGCGAGAGTAAAATTGCTTATTTGCTATTTTTGTCGATTTTTGCAAGTTTGCACGAGATGTCGAGAGGCACTAGGAGTGGTTCTAGAGCTGAGATGGGATATCCTAGCGATCATAGGCAGTCAGCAGCACGAGCGTGGACCAAGCCTAAGGGGCAAAGGTTCCAAGGTATTCACTACAGGAAATGTGGGTATTCTTTGCAGCCGAAAACCGCTATCGAACGATACTAGAGCGATGTGGAAAGTGCTATGTCTGCGCCCGTCATAATAGGTCCGACACTTTCGATAGCATTTTTTTGCACTGCTATCGTGTTTTTATTTAATATAGCGCTTTTACTTATCCAATAAAATATAAATATAATAGCAATTGATTATTGTTATTAATTAACTTATTCATAGCATTTTTCAATATAACTATAACATTCGATATATGTAATGATTTGTATAGTTTGTTCCAATAATTTATATTTTCTATAGCATTTATATTTTTATTAATTGTATTTAAATTACAATTTAGTGGATTTTTTTTTGTTTTTGAGTAAATTGACATATTAAATAGGAAAATACCATATTTTTTTATATTATATAAAATTATGATACAAAAGAACTATATTACAAAGTAAAAATATATAATTAAAAGATAAGTTCATACAACTCTTATAATTAAACTTGTGAATACTCCACATTCTTGAACCTCAAATCTTAAACTCTTCAATATCATCAACAAAAACATCTTCATCTTCTTGTTACTCCTAGTTCGACTGATAAGAACCTTAAACATTTCAAAACACATTCATGTCCCAACAACTTCTTATAATGTATCTAAACCAAAAAACAAACGAGCATATGTAGCTTGTTTCCGACTAATATCATAACACCACCTGCATTACAAATCCGAGAAATATTATATAAGATAAAGACAGCAAATACATTCTCCTATTTATTAATATCGAAGAAAATAAAGTACAAAAAACCACTTTACCTATGACGGTGCAAGTGGACTGAAATATATGAGTCCGCAGCGACGGCTCTTCGATTGTCTCCGGTGAAAGGCAAATAGGATGCAGCATCAATAGTGTTCCTTGATCACCATGATGGTGATTCTCTGGAATGTCGTTGCCGACATCATCATTCTCCACCTCAAACAACTCATTCGTGTCACACCTCACGTCATCTACCAGCAACCCTCGACGCGTCTTGTTAGGACATGATATTTTCCTATGCCCTACTTCTCCGCAAGAGTAACAACGCAAAGCATCTGGTCTTGAGGAACACCGTAGAGCCTGCTCATCCACACTGCCTCCAGTCTGCACTTTCGTAGCAGTCGCCTCTGCTACCTCCTTCCCTCCTCCTTCATTCGCAACAACGTCTATTTCCGACACTACCGAAACTATGTTTCTCACGCCTCCTGAATTCCAGGTCGAAGAACCAGCCCTGAATGGTTGTTCAAATTGCGACATCGCATGTTGAATTTAAGGCCTTAATCCACCAATAAAATGAGAGACCAGCTGCATTTCGTTGTCAAAATTTTCGTTGCGTGTGAGAAGCAACGAAAACTCCTCAACGTAATCATCCACATTGCGAGATCCTTACCGTAAATTCTGAAGCCGAGTGAACATAGTCCGATCAAAATTGTACGGTAAGAAGGTGCTCTTTACAACTTCTCCCATGACTTGATTTTCTCTTTTCCAGCTCGCGATCTCGTTGCTTTGATCTGTAACCACCATGAGGCTGCCTTCCCACGAAATTTTGTGGCCACAAGAGCAACTTTTCGGTCATCCGGCACCCGTTTAAACTCCATGGCCTCCTCCACAACAACAAGCCAATAGAGAAGATCTTCTCCTCTCACACCTCCATGAAATTCGTATTAAACAAAAGAGAGCATGGGTCACCTATTAAACAAAGAGAGCATGGGTCAAGCTATTAAACAAAAGAGAATGGGCAAGTGCTGCTCTCCTTTACCAACGTCTGCAAAAGTAGAGCCTCCATCAAGTGCTGCTCTTATTTTTTTCTATATATGCAAAACTTTGTAACTCTCTCTCAATAATAAAAAAAACATCCGAAACTTCAACTCTTTCATCTTTTTAATCTTCAATCTGAATCTCAACATTCTCTCTCTCTTAATTCTGCATATTCTAACATGGTATCAGAGCATTAAGCTCCTAATTTTCTTATTCTTCATTTGTGCCACGATCCCTCTTCGTTTTCATTCGATTCTCATCTCTGATAATTTTTTGTTTTTTTTTTTTTCTTTCAATTTTTTTCTGGGAAATTCTCTTTATCCATCGGTTTTTAGTATTATCCAGTGGTTCTAGTATTCTGACCATGGAAAACTCAAAACCGATGGTTGTTCCTGTCATCCTAAAGGGGGTAAACTATTTGTTGTGGTCTAGAACGACCAGAACGGCTTTGTGTAGCCGTGGGCTTTGGAATCATGTCTTAAAGAGTGAAGCACCAAAGAAAACGGTGGATAAAGATGGCGCGAAGGTGGTTGTTGTTGGGGATAAAGACCAGTGGTTCCAGGAGGATCAACTGGTACTATCTATCATACAAAACTCTCTTGAAGCATCTCTCCTTGAGGCTTACTCCTACTGTGAAACCGCCAAGGAGCTATGGGAGACTCTCCAAAACGTGTTTGGGAACACCTCCAACTTGAGTCGAGTCTTTGAAGTCAAGAAGGCTATCAATGACCTCAACCAAGAAGACATGGAATTTACCCAGCATTTTGGGAAGTTTAGGTCTCTTTGGGCCGAGCTTGAGATGATAAGGCCAAGCTCAGTTGATCCGGTGGTTCTTAATGAGAGACGTGAGCAAGACAAGGTCTTCGGCCTTCTCATGACTCTAAATCCAATCTACACAGACCTCATCAAGCATCTCTTGAGGGCAAACAAGCTTCCAAGCCTTGAAGAAGTGTGTGCCGATATTCAAAAGAAACAAGGCTCACATGGTCTCTTTGGTGGAAAAAGGGAGCTCATAGTAGCTAACAAAGGAGTCTACAAGCCTGAGGATAGGAAGGTGTGGATATGTGATCATTGTAAGAAGAAAGGCCATACCAAGGACAAGTGTTGGATTTTACATCCTCACCTTAAGCCAAACAAGTTCAAGGATCAGAAGGCCAATCTATCCTATGAACCAATGAATGGACAGAAACAAGCCGGTTCTTCACAACAAGAAGATGGCATGGCCATGGCTGCATCCGGTGAGTTTGTAAGGAAAGCCGACTTGGAGGCTCTCATTAAAACCATTAGCTCCTTGAAGGAATCTGGTACCACATTCTATACTCATAAATCTAGTAATTCTATTGTTGTAGATTCGGGTGCTTCTCACCATATGATTAGTAACCCAAATCTTCTTAACAACATAGAATCTGCCTTAGGGAATGTGGTAATTGCAAATGGTGCGAAAATCCCAATTAAAGGTGTTGGTAATCTTAGGGTGTTTGATAAAGATTCTAAAGCCTTTTATATGCCAACTTTTACATCCAACTTATTATCTGTTAAAAGGGCTATTTCTGATTTGAACTGCTATGCTATCTTTGGTCCTAATAGTGTGCATTTTCAGGATATTGAGACTAGTAAGGTACTTGGAAAAGGAGTAATCAAGGATGATTTGTATGTGCTTGAAGACAGCGAGCCAGCCTCCTTGTTATCTCGCTCTTTTAGTTCAATTCTTGCGGATACTAATAATGCTATATGGCATGCTAGATTAGGCCATCCCCATTCTCGTGCTTTAGGACTGATGTTGCCCAGTATTACTTTTAAAAATGATGAATGTGAAGCTTGTATACTTGGTAAACATTGTAAATCAGTGTTTCCCAAGTCTTCAACTATATATGAAAATTGCTTTGATTTAGTACATTCTGATGTGTGGACCTCACCTTGTGAATCTAGAGAACATCATAAGTATTTTGTCACGTTCATAGATGAAAAAACGAAATACACTTGGGTAACATTACTTCCTTCAAAAGATAGGGTATTTGAGGCATTCTCTAACTTTCAAATATATGTTACTAACCATTACAATGCCAAGATCAAAATTTTTAGAACAGATAATGGTGGAGAATTCACAAGCAATGCCTTCAAACAACACTTAGCTAAACATGGGATAATTCATCAAACAAGCTGCCCATATACACCACAACAAAATGGAGTGGCTGAAAGGAAGAACAGGCACTTAATGGAAGTGGCACGATCTATGATGTTCCACAACAATGTTCCAAAGAAATTTTGGGGAGATGCAGTAGTTTCAGCATGCTACTTGATCAATCGAATCCCTACTAAGATTCTCAATGACATTTCTCCATTTGAGGTATTAAACAAAACCAAACCTTATATTAACCACTTACGTGTGTTTGGGTGTGTTTGTTTTGTTTTGATACCAGGAGAACAAAGAAACAAGCTTGAGGCAAAGAGCGTGAGAGCTATGTTCATTGGGTACTCAACCACTCAAAAGGGATACAAGTGCTATGTACCAGAAACAAGAAAAGTTCTTGTGTCTAGAGATGTGAAGTTTGTGGAGGCCAAGGGATACTATGAAGAGAGGAATTGGGAGAACCTTAGAGACCTCTCTCATGCTCCATCAGACCGGGCCACAAACCTCAGAAGAATATTGGAGAGTCTTGGTGTCAATCAACCCACAGAAAATGTGGAAAGAAGCAACCCAAGCTCTCAAACAATATCGGTTGTTGATGAAGCCATTCCCCTTGATCATGAGGGAGGCAGTACACATGCAGATGAAGAATATTCAGACTGGGATGAAGGAGACTCAGTCATCCATGATCAAGGTGAATCAGCTCAAGAAGAGGGAAATTCAAACTTGAAAGAAGGAGACTCAGTCATCCATAACCAAGGTGAAGTAGTTCAAGAAAAACTAGCTCAAGAAGAACTAGTTCAAGAAGAGCAAGAGCAACCACAACCTATTCCATTGAGAAGAAGTAGACGGCCAAGGGCTCCCAATCCAAAGTATACAAGGGTCTACTACAACAGCAATGCAGTAGCTCATCCAATTCAAGCGGTGTGCACTCTTGCCTACATTCCTCAAGAACATCAAGTCTTCATTGGGAAACTTGATCAAGAACAGATTCCAACAAGCTATGAAGAAGCTAAGGAACACAAAGTGTGGATGGATGCAGTAGGTGAAGAACGCAATGCTATGGAAATAAATCACACTTGGGATGAAGCTGATTTACCCAAGGGCAAGAAGACTGTGAGTTCTAAGTGGGTATTCACAATCAAGTACCTAAGCAGTGGGGAGATAGAGAGGCACAAGGCTAGATTAGTGGCAAGAGGCTTTACCCAAACCTATGGAGAGGATTACCGTGACACATTTGCTCCAGTGGCTAAACTACACACAGTAAGGGTCATATTGTCCTTAGCTACTAACTTAGGATGGGATCTTTGGCAAATGGATGTCAAGAATGCATTCCTACAAGGTGAACTAGAAGATGAGGTGTATATGACTCCCCCTCCGGGTCTTGAAGATTCAGTTACACCGGGGAAAGTTTTGAGACTTAGAAAGGCTATCTACGGTTTAAAACAATCACCAAGAGCTTGGTACCACAAGCTGAGCATGACCTTGAGAGATAGGGGATTCAAGAAGTCTGAATCAGATCATACACTCTTCACATTACAAAGCCAAGAAGGTATGGTGGTCATTCTCATCTATGTAGATGATATTATCATCTCCGGGAGTGACAAGGCTGGTATTCAAGCTACTAAATCTTATCTCAAATCAGTATTTGATATTAAGGATCTTGGAGAACTAAAGTACTTTCTAGGGATAGAAGTATGTCGCTCTAAAGAGGGACTCTTCTTATCACAAAGAAAGTACAGCCTTGATCTTTTGAGTGAAACAGGAAAGCTTGATGCTAAGCCAGCCAAGACACCTCTAGAAGAAGGATACAAAGTTGAACGAGAGGGGGAGATAGAAGATGGACCGTTTGAAGATGTCACCCGATACAGAAAGATAGTTGGTAAGCTCATATACTTGACCATTACCAGACCAGATTTGTGTTTTGCTGTGAATCAGGTGAGCCAACACATGCAAAACCCCAAGATATACCATTGGAACATGGTGGACCGTATCTTGAGATATCTCAAGGGAACTTCGAGTCAAGGCATTTGGATGGGTTGTAATGGAAGCTCAGAGATTGTAGGATATTGTGATGCTGATTGGGCTGGAGATAGAAGGGATAGAAGATCTACAACCGGTTATTGCACTTTCATTGGAGGAAACTTAGTTACTTGGAAGACCAAGAAGCAAAAGGTGGTTTCATGTTCAAGTGCTGAAGCTGAGTATAGAGCCTTGAGAAAGCTCACCAATGAGCTTACTTGGCTCAAGGCTCTCCTCAAAGACTTAGGCATTGAGTCAAAGGATCCAATAACCATGCACTGTGACAATCAGACAGCCATTCACATCGCCTCCAACTCTGTGTTCCATGAACGGACCAAGCACATTGAAGTGGATTGCCATAAGGTGCGTCAAGCAGTAGAACAAGGATTGATCTTGCCATGCTATACGAGAAGCTCAGATCAATTGGCCGACATATTCACCAAGGCAGCAAGTTTAAAGGTGTGTGAGTTCATTCACTCAAAGCTTGGACTTATAAAGACCAATTAGCCATGGAGTTCATACTCTTTTTCCTTCAGTGTAGTTTTTATCCCACGTGGTTTTTCTACACTAAGATTTTAATGAGGTGAATCTTCATGGTTCCAATCTTAACCCGGATCTCTATGGTTAAGTTTTGGGGGGAGTATTAAACAAAAGAGAGCATGGGTCACCTATTAAACAAAGAGAGCATGGGTCAAGCTATTAAACAAAAGAGAATGGGCAAGTGCTGCTCTCCTTTACCAACGTCTGCAAAAGTAGAGCCTCCATCAAGTGCTGCTCTTATTTTTTTTCTATATATGCAAAACTTTGTAACTCTCTCTCAATAATAAAAAAAACATCCGAAACTTCAACTCTTTCATCTTTTTAATCTTCAATCTGAATCTCAACATTCTCTCTCTCTTAATTCTGCATATTCTAACAATTCGGGTATCTCCACATTGAACCCGGATTCCCAATAACGATCTTCCCTCTCCTGATACACATCACTCCCTTCATCACCACGACGAGATCTGTGCTCTGCAAAAGGGTTGACGTCCTCCTTTGACTCCACATCGGATCCACGCTGTGACCTACGATGACGTTGGTCATGTTGCAGGAACATCTCCACTACCTCCTGAATCGAATCATGAATGGTAGTTTGATATTCTCTTGCATCGCCAGTAAGGCCTGTCTCAATTCACTACAATCATTCACCGGTTCTCCTGCAGCTCGCTGGTTGTAAGGACGTCTTGGTGGCGTGATTGAAAGTAACAAAACAAAAAGCAAGATTTTTTTGTCTATGATACCAAACTGGTGTAGCGAAAGAGTACCCGAAAACCCGAGGTTCGTTGATTCGTAGAATGCCGAACAAAAGGTTCTTCTCGAGGATCAATAGCTTAACTGAAACTGTTAATCAATAAGGGAAATAACTTTAAAGCTCTGAATATATTCAATCTGAGTTAAACTCTTTACAAGCGATGATCCTCCTTATACACATAATAGAATATATCGTATCTTAACTACATAATCAGAACAAAAGCAATAAAACACAATCTCAACTCTCCCAAAATAAAGGACACAACTCCAACGGCTCCAAAGCTAAAGATGCGCTGCATCAAGCATACTATATAATAAAATTGAAGAAATGAATTGACACGACTCTTTTTTACCAAAAACCTTACTCACTAACATTAACATATATGCATATATGTTATTTTCTTTATTCGTACAATATCTCACGGATCTTAATTTTTTTTCCTAATTTCAGATTTCTTTATATCCAACGTTCCCGATTTTTTTGCATAGTCCAAATCAATGTTCCACATTCAATCTCCAGTAAAAATCCATGTTTTAGAAGTTTCACGAATCCATAATTTCTGAAATCTCCATCTTCGTCTCGTAATCACGGGATCACGATAATATACGAGAACCATACCATGTGTTGATTACAATGATGTCATCGCGGGAAATAAATTATACCACTAAGGCAACAAGATTACCCACATGAATCCACATTAAACGAGATCAAATTCTATATGAAAATCTCTGATTCTCGCTCTTACCTATGATTGATTTTGTCAACGGGGGGTTGCGTAGCCAGGGCCGTCTTAAACATTTTGATAACTCTGGGAAAAATCCAAAACATGGGCCCTCTATTTATACTATGTCGATAAAATATCACAACGTTTTACTTATAAAATGTATTAATACAAAAAAAAAACATCTACGATATTGTATAATACACAATAAGTGGCTAGTTCGTTGGAAAAAAAAAACAGATTGTGTTAAGTTTCGATCTTGGCATAGAGTTCAACTGATCGTGCAACTGCTTTCTTGTAAATCGCATATGGCCAAAACTGAAACAAACAAAAGAAGTATCAATTATTTCAAAGAGAGAAAATGCTCAAATGAAACGTTTCTTTCTAGCTTTTGTTGATGCAAAATCATTGATAGTTGTTTCAAAATCCATACTCTCCAAAACTTCTTTTTCAATGCATAAAATTGCTAGACCGTTCAACCTTTCTTGAGACATTGATGATCTCAAATAATTTTTCAGCAACTTTAACTTAGACAAACTCCTTTCAGCTGATACCACTATCACAGGAGTGGTTAGTAAAATACGGTAAGCAATAGCAACATTTGGATAACAACCCACGTCTTTTACAAACTCAAGAACCTCAATAGGTGTCATTGCTTCATCGGACAAAGTCACCTGCAATATTGTTAACTCAGAGAAAGATCATCTAAATCAACATTCGATGAACCACCATAAGAAAATATTTTATGAAAATTAGTGCAACTTTCTCTTAATTCGACAATATCAAGTGACTTTAACTTCACCGAATTAAGATGTATTATAATATCTTTCTTACGTTATAGTAAAAATACTGTACATATCGCATTTAGCCCATTGTTTATTTGCCACTAAACTATATGACAATAAATTATCACGAATCTATATTATATATATATATATATATATATATATATTAGTTTTTATCTCTTAAAGTAATGACATTTCATCATCCACATATATGCCACATCATATTTTTATTTGGTTTTTATAATTTTTAACTAAAAAAATTAATCTATATATATAAAATTTGCTTTTCTCTTTTGTGGTGATGACACCTCATCATTCACATGTATACAATATATTCATTTGATTTTGAGAAATTCTCTAGAATACCATCAAACCAAGTTTTAGTTCCAAATCTACCACCAATTTTTAAATGTTCCACATGTACCATTATTTTGCAGCACAAAGACATTTTTGTCCTCATCTAACTACGAACAAAAAGGGTAAAAAAAAATTGGATTAGAGAGATAGTCGGCGATCTCCGATCATCACCGATCTGACTCCGTCTCTCCTCCGATGATGTCGATCTCTTATCTTCGGAGATCTCTCTCGTAGATCTCGTTCACCATCCTGAAGCTTCTGTTTGCGATTCCACATTTAAAGCTTTCATTCACGTTTCCATCTCGAAGCTTCTGTTCGTGATTAAGATCTCGAAACTTCCGTTCGCGATTCATATCTCGATGCGTTTGTTCGAGATCCCGATATCGAAACAACTGTTTGTGATTTTGATTTTGAAGCTTCTGTTCACAATTCCAATCTCGAAGCTTTCGTTCGCGATTCATATTTCAATGCTTTCGTTCGCGATCCCGATATCAAAGTTTCAATATGGATTGTGATAAAGTTTAATTTCGATTTGATAAAGCTATTAGGTCTTAACACTTTCAATTTTCGAAGTCATCACTGTCTTATCGGATTGCTATGTGTATATGACTATAAGTGATTTAACTGTTACATGAGCAATGAATTATGTGTACCTATTTTGTTCCACTTCTTCTTTTAATTGTAACTTGCCCACTATGTGCTTCAGTGGGTAGATTAATCAGTCATTTTTTTTTCCGAGTGAATAACTGGTTTTTCTGTAATGGTTAGAACACTTTATGTTTCAGGTGCCTCTAGTGGCTTCAAATCGCATAGGGAAGGAAATAATTGAAACTCAGCATGCACCCAGTCAGATCACTTTCTATGAGAATTCCTTCATTACCGGTATCACTTTATAATAGATGCGAATTTGTTCATCAGACATATGGAATAAATTTAAAGAGTAGATTCAATATGTTAGTTAAGCATTTGGCCCAACAATTTTTGCCAATATTGTTTTTGTGATATGACAGGACCAACATGTGAAATTGTGGCTGAGGCTGGTGATAAAGCAGAAGCCGTCCTCGTGGCACAGTTTGATCTTGAGAAGATCAAGTCCAAAAGGCAAAGCTGGGGAGTTTTACATGACCGTCGTCCAGATTTGTACAGGGTGCTTCTTACTATGGATGGTAACCTTTGAATCTTGTGTTGTTGAATGCTATAATCTAGATGTTAGAGTTGCTTTAAGATCACACTGGGTAAATCCATTAATAACTAGGGACAGTTGCTGATATGGTGTGTTTTCTAACTTTAATGTCAAGCGGGGTACCTTCGTAGGGAAAATTGTAGAACTAGTACACTTTTTTTGAAAATGTCTAAAATACCCTTACGCTTGGCAGAGTCTGCGTGAATTGTGTAGCCTTAAGGCTAAGGCTGGACAAACTCTGCTTAAACTCTGCTAATTATGTAGCCTTAAGGCAGATATAGTGTGCGAATTGTGTAGCCTTAAGGCTAAAGCTGGACAGACGCTGCTTAAACTCTGCTAATTCTGTAGTCTTAAGGCAGATATAGTGTGTCGATTGTGTAGCCTTAAGGCTAAGGCTGGACAGACTCTTCTTAACCTCTGCTAACTGTGTAGCCTTAAGGCAGATATAGTGTGTCAGTTCTGGTAGCCTTAAGGCAGATATTGTGTGTGCTTTTTTTGTAGACTTAAAGCAGATGTTGTGTGTGCTTTTTTGTAGACATAAGGCAGATATTGCTCGACCTACTGTAGCATACTGTTCGCAGGGCATGGCTTGACATTTGCAACGTAACTAAATTGTATAAACGGTCGGATTTTGAAGTACTCCTCTCTTTTCACAATAATAACAAGAATGCCATTACTTCTTACTTTTTTTGAGTTTGCTATAAACCTTTTCAACCTCTCCACCTTTAACCTAGATCTACTATTTCGATTTCACCCTCAAAGGGAGATTTCATATTTTCAAAAAGACGGAAGCGAAATCCGAGTATAAGATTGTTTACAGACTTCGACGATTTTGAACGGAAGTACGTACATTCTTCGGAAAGACGATCTTCGTTTACATCTAAAGATATTCTAGGGGTTGAAGGCGAGCATATTTTCGGGAAGAACGAACACAGGTAACACTTCAAAACATTACACTAGTTATCTAAACCACCATCTTCTAAACTGCGTCTAGAGCTCTAGTACGTCTTTGGCAGAGCTATTTCTAAAAGACCTTGCCAAAGTGTAGAGCTCTGCGAAAAATCTTCTAAGATAGTGTGTTGCAGATCTTTTGAACATTCTCTTTTTTGCAGATAATGTTGCATTTGTTGACTGTTTTTGGACAATGGAAGGTAAAAATGGGTTGGGATTTCGACGTTGATTCAAGCAAAGGAAGCAAGTTGTTTGCGGTTGAAGACCAAATAAAGTATGAGGAATTTCTCCGCATTGTTTGTGAAGATTACAACTTGGAAACGCAGATGAATGCAGTCGAGATTTCTTATAAGTTGCCTACACATATCATGGAGAAAATGCCTAGCGACACACCTCCTATCTTCTTGAATAACGATAGGCAACTTGCAAACTTGATCACAATGGCAGAAAAAGAGGTTATCCGGCTTTGCGTGTCATGGAAAAGAAACGATGGAATTAAAGCAGAAGCTGCGGGTAAAGATGAAGCTTGTGATGTCAAAGAGGATGGTGGTGTGGATTTTGATGATGTTGGTAATGTTAAAGACGAGCATATAATGCCACCACCGAACAACAGCAGAGACTGCCGATAGTATGCGAAGAAACAGCAGATGCCACCTTTATTCTGCGATGTATTCGATGAGACGCCTACGAAGCCATTACCAATGAAGAAATATGGATCCATTAAGGTTGGCGAAATATTTGATGACAAGGAAGCATTAATTATGCAATTACGCAAGATTGCAGTCATCGAAAAGTTTGATTTCAAAATTGCCACGTCGAGGAAGAAACTATTTATCGCGAAATGTTTTGTTCCTAATTATTCTTGGAGGATTCGTGCGTCGACTCTGTCAGTTTCATCTGAATCTCCAGAATTTCTCGTTCGGATATATAAAGTAGCTCATACATGCTCTGCTGTCTGTAGGTATTCTCGTCAACGACAGGCTAATGCAAAATTTATTGGAAAGATGTATGTTGATAGGTTTAGTGGTGGTAATGATCTTAAAGGAATCACGCCTAAGCATGTAATGAACTGTATTAAGTCACTACATTGTCTTGACATAGACTATACGAAGGCGCATAAAGCGTTGGCATATGCACGAGAGCTAGTCAGAGGCACTTTTGAGAGGAGTTACCAGGACTTACCTTCCTATCTATACAAAATAGAGCAGGCCAATCCAGGTACGATTACAAAGCTTGAACGTGATGCTCAACAAAGGTTTAAGTATTTGTTCATTGCTTTTGGTGCTTCCATCAAAGGATTTGAGTTCTTGAGGAGGGTTGTTGTGGTAGATGGAGCACATCTAACTGGAAAGTACAGAGGTGTTATGCTGGTAGCTGCAGGTCAAGATGCAGATTCGAGTATATTTCCTATAGCTTTTGGGATTGTAGACTCAGAGAATGATGCTTCATGGGAATGGTTTTTTACACATTTGCGTGGTGTGATACTTGATGATAAAAATTTGGCCATTATTTCTGACCGTCATCCATCAATCACAAAGGCCATTGAGAAAGTTTTCCCCGCAGCTGATAGGGGAGTATGTTACTATCACCTCAAAAATAACCTCATCTTAAAGTTCAAAAAGAACGCAATGCTCAGTTTGGTGTGTCGTGCTGCATATGCATATCGACTGGTAGATTTTGAAAAATTGTTTGGTGTGATTCGTCGTCAGAATAGTGAATTAACAGTTTACTTGGAAGAGGCGGAATTTCGATTATGGGCTTGTGCACATTTTCCAGGAGATAGATTTGGTATAATGACGAGCAACATTGCAGAATCCATTAATGCCGCGCTTAAGAAAGACAGATCATTTCCTGTTAAACATTTCGTGGAGGCTATTAGAAAGTTGTTGTCAAGGTGGTTTGTGGAAAGGCGAGACAAAGCTGCCTCATTAAAAACAAATTTCCCCCCAAACGTTGAAAAGTTACTGCATGAAAGACACGGTAGCTTGGAAATTTTAAATGTTCATCATACTGATTCAAATTGTAGCCATGTGACAGGTGGAGATTATGATTGTGTGGTTGATCTACAGAAGGTATGTAAGTTTTTTTTTGCTATTTATCACTGCCAGTTTCAGGAAACGTATCCTGAGCAAGTCTGCCAGTCTCAGGAAACGTTTGCCTTGTTTATCTGCTCTGAGTTCGATTCCTTTTTAAAATTTATGAAATTTATGATTGCAGAGACTTTGTACTTGTAAACAATATGATGTCGAGAAGATTCCCTGCGAGCACGCGATTAAAGCAGCATTAAGTCGGAAAACTGATGAAGCTACCCTGGTGGATGATCATTTAACAAAGGGCTACTTGTATTCAACGTACTCAGAACCTATAAAACCTGTAGATGAAGATTTGATTCTACCACCACACGTAATTAGTGAACAATGTCTGCCACCAGTCATAAGAGTACCTTCCGGTAGACCGAAGGCAAAGAGATACCTTTCTGCTATTGAAAAGGCTAAGCGGTTCAAGCGTAATCAATGGAAAAAGAAAAAAACAGAACCTTCACAGAGTACTCCATCCACAAAGCAGAGGACTCAATCCACAACGAATCAAACGAAGCAGAGGACTCCATCCGTTACGAAGAAAACGATGCAGAGTACTCCATTCAGCGATAATATTTCACCCACTACTCCATCCCCAAAGGTGAGAAGGAAACGATCTCGTAATTCTCCGACTACTCAAACACCAAATAAGAAAGCTAAACTTTGGCAGAGTACTCCACCCCCTCAGATGAAAAAGAGTCTTTTCCAGAGTAGCCCAAAAATTCATCACAGGTGCTCAAAATGCCATAATGCAGGACACAATCGAAAAACATGTCCGTTTTCTTGACTTTGGCTTCACTCTGGCTTTACTCTGGCTTTACTCTGGCTTCACTCTGGCTTCACTCTGGCTTCACTCTGGCTTCAAGTTTATTTAAACAAGGAAACAAATCTTGGTTTATAACTTTATTTATTTATTTGTCCTTATTTATTGTGCTCCGTTGTTTTATGTTAGTCTTTTAGTTTGATGTGGGTATCATAAAATAGGCGGTATCGCAGAGTGTGCATCTGGTATCGCAGAGTCTGCATCTGGTATCGCAGAGTCTGCATCTGGTATCGCATAGTCTGCATCTGTTATCGCAGAGTCTGCATCTGCATCAAGTATCGCGAAGTCTGCGTCTGATATCTGCATGAATCATCCAGTAACCTGCTATTAATCTTCATGTGCTCTACTATAGATTTTACTTTTAGTTTCATTCAAAAAATATATATGCTCAACAAATCCGAGGGTAAAACATGTTATTCAATTAAAATCCACATCTTGAATTACGGAATCATAACTTTTCAAGGATTTATAAATACAGAAACAAATAAAATTATAAGAAATAGTTCAAATCTCCTATATAATGCGGCAAAGCTGTCTTGCGAACCAATACAGGTAGCAGTTTTCGCATCCAGGTTGATATTCGTGCTCAGTGGCACAATTTGGAAAAGGCAAATCTGGACAGTCAGGGTATTGCCAGGTTGATGCAAAAGAGTGGTTCATGGGTGGATAGAAAGCTACAACCGCATCCAGAACCTCCTCCCCAAGCCTGGTGAGTTTATCAAAATCACCTTCAGCGTGTACGTCGACACATAATTTGAGAAGTTGTGCAGCCTTTTTCGTACGTCCAGCACATACACACAGCATTCCACAGAGATAAGTTGCGTTAGCACTGAAAGGGACAAGCCGGTCCAAAAGCTCCATGGCTGCGCTGATGTCTTGTTCTGCGGTCACGAGTCTTGCAGCCTCATAATAAATAGCAGTTGGGTTTCCGGCGTTTAAGCATCTTACAAAAAAGCTGCGATTCGCCCCGTCTAGGAGAATTTTATCTGTGTCTTCACATAGATCGTGGATATTAAGTTCCTTGAAGACTTCATCACTGTACACTACATCTCTATCGATCCGCCCTATTCGGAGGATGTGTCCGACTCTCCACAATGTGAGGCGGCCAAGTTTTCGTGCAATGACAGAGATAATGTCCGAAGGGAGCTCTGGTATTTGCATGTTAGCCTACGATGTGATGCGGTATTTGGATTTTGAAAATAATTAACAGGCACTCTGTTCGTAAACAATCTACTATTTTTATAGATAAGAAAAGATATGAAAGGGGTCGATCTTCCTTTAAATTGTCTTGGAAAATAAAACTCACGCGCCTCAGTTAATGGCTCGACACGAGAGGCATGCGGGATGATTACTGTGCAACCGGTCAACTATCATAACATAAGATACTATGCCTTGGAAAAGACAACTCAATTTAATAAGAAATGGCAGAGAAAGCGCGTAAATTTGCCGCGCAATAAATGGCGCGAACACCCATAAGAATAAAGGACAAGTCATTTTTTTACACATGAGGAGATGAATGACAACTCATTTAAAAAGTATACATCAATGAACATGTGTTTATTGCAGTAGTTGAAAACACATTCCTTAGTCTGCCAAAACCCTAGAGTAACGCTTTGTGTTCATATAGGAGAAAGTCGTGTCTGTTTGTCTCTACATCTATTTGTTTACCAAAGACGCAACATTCATCATCTTCGTCTCTCTTACCAAGTTTGTGACCATGGGTTATAGTGTAAGGCGAATTAAAATGGAACTTAATCGGATCCAGAAGGATGTTCCTACACAGTTCATTAGGGCAGGTATAAAATCTAGAACTCCCAAGTCTTTTATGTAGTTTGAGGTAGTATTATTTACGGATGATAATAGGAACTTTACGGATGTAGTATTATTTACATTAAATGTCTGAGTTGAGTCTTATATGTTTTAGGTCCCGTTGGTGATTGTGTTTACGAATGGGAAGCAGCTATCAATGGACCATTCGACAGTCCCTATGCCGGAGGGATTTTCTTGCTTACCATCCATTTTCCTCCGGATTATCCGATAAAGGCGCCAATGGTTTGCTTTTTGCTTTTTCAGTTAATTGTTATTTGTTGTAGGATGAAACTTCACTCTTGATCATCTTGCTTTTTATCTTGCCTTTAATTGATATTCTCTTTGTCTTTGCATGCAGGTGGCTTTCAAAACAAAGATTTACCACCCAAACATCAACGCAAAAGGAGCGATTGACTATGATATCTTGAGGGGAAAATGGTCTCATGCTTTAACCATGTCCCAGGTTTGGAATTTTTTCAGATTTAACAAAGTTTTGTCGAAAAAAATACTTCAGCCAAACATGTGTGTTAATGGGATGGATTTTTGTTATGGAATTAGGTTTTGATGTCAATTTGTGCGCTGATGACTGACCCAATCCTAGATGATCCTTTTCTGCCGGAGGTAGCCCATATTTACAAGACTGACAAATCCAGGTTCGAGTCAACTGCGCGAAGCTGGACGGAGAAGTATGCCATGGGATCAGAGTGAGGTGGTGGAGGCAAAGAAAGGAGCTGTCTCACATGTGTGTTCTTTAGTATCTTTTCTATGTTTGCTTTAGTATCTTCAGAAGACTGGTTTGCTATAAGTGTTTCATTTTGAACTCGCGGATCAATTCGGTTATTGGTTATTTTGAATGAATGCGCAGTATCTGCTTGTACTCTGCATCTGAGAGCAGATGATGGGCGGACTCTACATTTAGGCTGCATCTGTGTTCTTTAGTGTCTTTTCTATGTTTGCTTTCTCTGCCCTTTCTCTGCGCTTTCTCTGCGCTTTCTCTGCTCTTTCTCTATTTATAATCTGCTTATTAAATAATGTTAGTTTTTACTTTGCTCTTACTCTGCCTACGACAGAAGAAGAAGAACAGACCTCTATTTTTATTTTGCGTATTCTTTTATGTTCACTCCAAATGTTATGCAAATATGGTGTAAAGCAGATTACGGCACATTTTACGCAGATCATAGCTGAATGTACCATAACATTAACAACCGTTTGTTAGAATGCCCAGTGTCATGCATTTACTTACTCTGCATTTAATTGGTAAAACAAACAATAACGTATAATTATCGTTATTCCGAAATAATATTTTAGATAAGTTATAGGAAAATATTTCAAACTTCCCTACTGCAGAGTACGAACAGACGCTGCTAATTCTCTACGCGTAGTACTGTTTTGTCTCTGCATTTATCCTAACCTTATATTAAACTTCCCAAAAACCACTAGTATTTTTATTGTCTCAAAAACATTCACGATTGTGAATAGATAGTAAAAATGAAACTAACTTTTCACGATTCCATTAAAAATGTTAAAGAGTCAAAGCAATATCAACTCACATCACATCATGCACTCGTATACGGCCAAACTCTGCAGCCATCAATGGCAAGATCGGGTTGCGCCAATTACTTTTGATTCGACGTAGAACTACTTTTATAAATAAGTTTTTAGCAGCAACCCAATAAACTTATTGAATTAGTAGAAAATTATAGTATAATATTCAAACTTCAAGACAGCAGAGTACGAGCAAACTTCATATCCTGCTCTTACTCTCAACTTATTTTCATCCACAAAGGTCTAACTAAACAAAATAAAAGTATACATAAATTACTGAGCTATTATAACGAGACATACAAAAGTGTTACTCCGAGTCTCAAAAGATCGAGTGTAATAACATTAAACAACGCAGTTGACGAGGTTTATTCTAGGTGGTATTGGTACGACGAATAGGGTCATCAATGTATCCATCTTCAACCATTGAGAAACCACCGGTCTTAACAACCCTTAGTTGCTGGATTGCTTCTTCAATGGCAGGAATTGCTGGATTTATGAGGAGTTCAGAGAATGGGTAGAGAGCCGAGACACGTATCTCACCTGCAATGCCAAAGAGTCACCTACTCATATATGTTGCAATAGTTCTCTATGGTTGAATGAAGTAGTAACACTACCTCCAAAATAGTCCATATTCCAATTTCGTAGCACGCAGAATATGACCTTCCCAGTTGGCTGAAGTCGCCAGAAGTACTCAAATTCATCAGCAAATATTCCCTTCGCAATACAGTTGATATTTTCGCCGCTGCAGCTCACAAAGACGAATTTATAGTAGTTCGTTCTCAAAAGACATCCTAAACTATAAACATAATTAACTTACCTGAAATTCTTCAATGTGAAGTGTAGAACTTTGTGACCAGGGACAACGTAAACGTCATCTGTGAAGCCTTGATAAATTTCTAATTTCTTGACTTTCACAATAGCACCAAGCAAATCAACTGTATTATATAGCAACATGAATATAGATTAAGAAATCTGACGTGAAATGGAAAATCAAACAACTAATATTCCATCAATACTTACCAACACTAATCTTCTTATGCAATGAGCCGTTTAGAACTCTGCGAAATGGAGATAACGACACCATATGATTACCACAGATTCGTGCTACCTTTTTAATGATCGATTCTTCATGGAAGAAGATATGGAACTCATGGTGTGTTAGTTTCCACTGACCCGGCCTCGTCGTCAATTCAAAATCCCTAATCAAATACCATTCCCCTTCAGCCACGTCTTCAAACTTTGACAACAGATGATTTCGAATGGTTGCAGAGATCCGAACACCCTAAACCATAAAACCAAGGATTGTATCTATTCCTCTAAAAATTAAACAAAATCATGTATTCCTAAGAGACCACATAATCAGCGAGAAGCAAGTGTCTTTCAGATTGAAAGCGTGCATAGTGCTCTCCAAATTCTCTGACGACTTGAACCAAAATTCTTCCACCATTCTTCATGAGTGACAAGTCTAGAACCATATCTAAATGAGCCATTTCTTTAGACTGTAAGTTTTAGAGAAAAGTTTGGAAGAAAAGTTTTGAGCCTGAAATGTTTGGAGAAAAGTGCTGGAGCCTGAGAAGTTTTGAAGAAACGATTGGATTGAAGAACGGTAAATAATCAAAACTGACTTTTTACGGTTCCAAAAAATGTTAAAGAGCCACGTGTCGATAATTGCATGATGCAATACGAGAAACAAGGCATTGCCGTAATTTTTACTCTGCATTTAATTGGTAAAAGGGGACTTATTTGCTAGTTTCTACGATTCTTTATTATGGGGCCCATATTGATGGACACTCTAGCAGAGGAAGAGCGGACTTCTTTAATTGATACGACAATAACTTTTGATTCGACGTAGTACTACTTTTAAAAATAACTTTTTAGACGCAACTCAATAAACTTATTGAATTGGTCATTGGAGATATTTCGAAAAGTTATAGTATAATATTTTAAACTTCACCACAGCAGAGTACGAGAAACTAATATACTGCGCTTTCTCTGCTCTTTCTTTGCGCTTTCTCTGCGCTTTGTCAGCTCTTTCTCTATTTATAATCTGCTTATTAAATAATGTTAGTATTTACTTTGCTCTTACTCTGCCTACGACAGAAGAAGAAGAACAGAGTAAAGCAGATTACGGCACATTTTACGTAGATCATAGCTGAATGTACCATAACATTAACAATCGTTTGTTAGAATGTCCAAAAACATTTACGATTGTGAATATATAGTAAAAATGAAACTAACTTTTCACGATTCCATTAAAAATGTTAAGAGTCAAAGCAATATCAACTCACATCACATCATGCACTCGTATACGGCCAAACTCTGCAGCCATCAATGGCAAGATCGGGTTGCGCCAATTACTTTTGATTCGACGTAGAACTACTTTTATAAATAAGTTTTTAGCAGCAACCCAATAAACTTATTGAATTAGTAGAAAATTATAGTATAGTATAATATTCAAACTTCAAGACAGCAGAGTACGAGCAAACTTCATATCCTGCTCTTACTCTGCCTAGGACTTGTCGATAATCGCAGACATCTATTTTTAATCTGCTTACTCCTTTCTGGGGCCCATTTTGCTGGACGCTCTATCAGTTGATGGGTCCGAATGGTAGCAACTAGTATCAAAGTTGAGTTGCAGTAGATATTATATTTGATTTAGCTTGCAGTAAAAATACGCTGCATAAACTGCAGATTTATGTGGTGAGTTTCCTTTGACTTAGCATTTTACAGAAGAGGCTGGAAAATGTCTATTTTAATTCTACGGTTTAGGGGGAAAATTGAAAATTCAAATATCTTTGAATTTTTAAACATTATCAATCTCGTGGCAAATACGGGCTGATGGTACTGCCGAAAATAAACGTTAAAAAAGCACGCATTTGTTATATAACAGAAGAATCAAAGGACAATGTATAGGTGTAGTGTTTAGTCGCATATCTATCCATTTGGCATATCTCGCCACGTCATCATTATTTAGTCGCAAACCAATTGCAGATCAATAGCAAACCAATGGCAGATCAATAGCAAACCAACGGAAGATCAATAGTAAAACTAAATAGATAAATGTGACAATTACAAAACTAAATAGATAAAAAAACAGGTGATATTCTACGAAGTGTCCGGGGAACGGTCGCGCTTCATCCCTCTAGAACTCCCAGGAACATCGCAGCCAACGTCGGCCGATCCAAACTCGCGACTTATACGATCCAAGAACCTTGACTGCTGGGTCAAAGTTGTTGCCACAACCCTAACCGAATCCACAGCCCTCTCCACATTCCAAAGTCGAGTCTCCAAACCACATATTTTAGCACGTAGGGCTTCTCCCTCCAACTCCAACTCCTCGCAACGAGGACAATGAACATTAGTGATGCGAGACGGATACACGTTTTGCCAAGTAAGCCTAAGGCGATCCAGGCTACCTGGACGGACCTCTGCTTCGTCGATATCCGCCCGAAGAGAACTCCCGTCAACTGCGGCGTCGGAGAGAAGAAACTCAGGGCGCCGGTAAGGGAGTGGAATCAAAAAAAGGGCATTAGGAAAATCGGGATATGTGCGACGGTTCTGCTTTGTTAGAACTGATGAAGCGCAACAGAGAGAAAACGCATGTTAAAAGAGTTAGCTTGATCAATTCGCCAGAGTCTAATGAATTTTTTGTAAGATGGAAATTACCTGAATCAGACCACAAGCGGGGAAGTCCGTCAGGACCGGAATGACGAACAAAGAAGTAGTGAATCTTGTCATCATCACCACCCTCAATTTGGAGGGGAAGTTCAACTGGAGATCTGCAACCGTCACGAAGAACAAGTTCATATCTATTAGACCAGGGGTCTATACTCCTAACCTCAAAAGCCCCAATAATCATAGCACTGGAAACAGTGATTCCAGATAAGTCCGAGAGTATTTGGAGGGCGTTTATCAACCCCCATGACCGGGCATTAAACTGGCTGGGTGCAATCCGAAGTTCTTTACAAAACTCCATCATCAAAAAAGACAGGCGATGGCGGAAACCTGCCCGAAAGGAAGACCAATAGACGGTGATATAGCCTACCGGAGGAATCCCGGGCACATCTTGTACCTCTGGATATTTGAACCAATCCGAATTCCTTGGCAGAGCAGGAATCACACTGTTGGGTTCGCTCCCGCCAGAGGAAGAAGAAGATGAGGAAAAGGCAGACATCGGATTCAAAGAAGATTGGTGAGACTGATGGGTAGAAAAGAAGAATAAAAGATACGCTTGCGTTCTGTAGCTTTTGGATTATCTTTGTTTTGTTTGTTTGAGACTGATGGAGGAAAGGATAAATTATCTTTGTTTGTACACCCAAATAAAGAAGAGATCTTTTATACTCGTTGAAGGGAAACCGTATCGGTATGGAAGCCCTAATTAGTCATACTCTGCAGCTATTACTGGACGCCTCTGAAATGATGCTGCTCCATTCCAAGGGCCACGTGTCGATCATCGCATTATTGAACACGAGAAACAAATTATTAATTGTTCTACTACAATACGTCATACGCCACGTGTCGATCATTCATGATAGAACACGTTAAATAAGTAATGGCAGTGATTGCGACTACTCTTTTTATATTCTGCAATAAATTTAATAGTACTCTGCTTAGGCACCTTCTCTGCATATACTCTACGAAATAACGGGTTAAATGATGGGAAGGTGGACCGCTGAAATGATGGGATGGTGGACCGTTGAAATGACAGCTAAGCGAAAAAAACTGACGTACGCGGTTTTGCTTTATCCCTCTCGTCTATAAAAGAAAGAAGAACCCTCAACACATTCTCTGCATTTAACTCTTTTACAGGCACATATTCAAGACATCATGGCCGCAGATCATTCGAAGAAAAGAAAAGCACCAATGTCAGACCTGGAGTTGGAAGCAGAAGAGAAGCGGAATGATGCAGTTATGGAGGCGGAAAAGGAAGGAAAGGATCGCCTGAGGGCAATTCTTCTGCTGGTGCGATCTCAAATGAGAGCGAAGGACGAAGCTCACCGCGTCAAACTCAAGTTGGAAAGAATAGCCGGTAAACGCTCTATGTTGGAGAAGATGATGCATGAAGAACAAGTGGTCATGGATGCTAGGCGGCAGCAGTTAGCAGAGAAAGAAATGATTGCTGAGGAGGAGCTGAGAGGAATTACAGTTCCTCGTATTGATTGGTTAAAACTTGGTCTTTCGTTTATGGAGGAATAAAGTTATGTAGAACTCTTGTTATCCTAATTATTTTACTTTTCTTAAAATTTCAACAACATTTAGTTTATTTGATGTTGTTTATCTTTTCTTGGATTTGTTTTTGTACTCTTTTCTTCGACTTGTGTTTCTGTGTGTATTCAAAACTTTCAAACTACATCTCCTTTTGGATGCAAACTACGGTTGGTGCAGAGTAACCTACATCTCGTTTTGGATGCAAACTGCGGCCAGATTTGGGTGCAGAGTACAAATAGACTCAAATATAGAAGCAGAGTACCGAAAAAGTATGCGAAGCAGAGGACCTAGGTTTGGAGCATATTTTAGGCAGATTTTGAACTTATGTTTATATACGTACCATGTATGTTTCTGCAGATTCTGCGTTTT
Source organism: Pseudoturritis turrita (assembly GCA_900406555.1). NCBI lineage: Eukaryota > Viridiplantae > Streptophyta > Magnoliopsida > Brassicales > Brassicaceae > Pseudoturritis > Pseudoturritis turrita. Next base: position 88,040 of record OVBL01000202.1, on the reverse strand, counting down.
CTACTTCTTCTTCCCTGCATTTATAAGTTTTGGATGCAAACTCGGCAGATTTGGGTGCAGAGTACAAATAGACTAAATATAGAAGCAGAGTACCGAAAAAGTATGCGAAGCAGAGGACCTAGGTTTGGAGCATATTTTAGGCAGATTTTGAACTTATGTTTATATACGTACCATGTATGTTTCTGCAGATTCTGCGTTTTCTACTTCTTCTTCCCTGCATTTATAATTTTTTTTTTTTTTTTTGACATCAACTCTGCATTTATAATAAACATCAACTTCTCTGCTGGAAAATGGATGATTCTTCATATTCCTTTTCTAAATTTATTACAAAAAAATTCGAGCAAAAACTGGTACATGTTCTTATTCGTCTTGATCATTGTGAAATACCTCGCGGATAATTTCCGGGATAGGGGATATTTTGTCAAATCCAAGCTGTTCCCATTCTGAAGGATGGGCCTCGAGCCGTTTTATAATCTTCTCGATTCTCTTCTGTTTCTTGTGAAGTTTAGCCTGTTTCTTCAAGATTTTCTCGTGAGTCTTGATTGCTCGCCGGTACTTCTCGTTAAGCTGCATAAAATAAATTATAGATACATAAGGAACAGCAATGGAAAACTCTTGAAAAACATGCAACACCTTTACCTTAGTTATGAACTCCGTGGATTGCTGAAAACATCTCGGGTTATGGTTCATTAGTAAAACTGAAGGAATCTTCAATCCGGATCGTTCAAATACAGTTGTTGAACTCGCGGAAGATTCATTATCGTTCATCGGATTGAAGACAGAGGCTACAGATGGCTCCATTAACAGTCGGCTATATGTGCTCTGCAAATAAAGAAGAAGTGTTGAAGATAACCCACGTCATAAATACAAGAGTGGACCGAGTTACGAAATACAAGAGTGGACCCACTTCATAAATACAAGAGTGGTTGACAAAATCAACTTAAAATTAATTACAAGAGTGATGACGCTAGATATTCCAACTTCAATGAAACTCTGCATCTGCTTTGCTTACACTCAGCACAAACATGGGCAGAATAAGTTCTCTTCTACTAAGGAAGGAAAAACTTAAATTCTGCTTGTACGCCGCAGAGTTTATGCTGAGTGTAAGCAAAGCAGATGCAGAGTATGAGCAGGTGCTGCGTATTCTCGGTTTACAATCTATCAGCGTAGTTTATGATGATGCGTGTAAACGAAGAATAAGCAGAATAAGTTCTCTTCTACTAAGGAAGGAAAAACTTAAATTCTGCTTGTACGCCGCAGAGTTTGGTTAATGTAATATTTACTAGAACAAATCTCCCTATTTACTATATTACATATATTTACTAACCATGCAATTAAATTTGAACGTCGTAGGGATCGTAGATATTTGCCATAATTGAATCATCACACATGCGTTGATCGGTATACGAAGATGTCTCATCCAACACCTCCGCAGCGAGCTTCGTCCTCCAGGTCATCATTTTGGCATTACACAGTTCTCTTCCTGATAGCGGCAATCCTAACATGTGACACTCAATGTATTTGAGTGCGTATACTCCACAATCACCTACTAGTGGACGCATTTTGGGAACGTCTTTTACAATTGTGATTGTAAAAGCTGCTTGATCGTAGTCTTGAGGAAAGAACATATGAATTGCGCAGGAACCATTTCAGCAAAAGCCCTCGCCGCTGCCACAATATCTGATTCTGGAGTATTTAAGGAATCATATATGTAGACAACCCGGTCAACCAATGATATGACCGTCCCAACCCAATGATTCGAGCTCACGTGTAGAACGAAGTATAACGTATCAACGTCTTTGCCCCAGGCCAAATTTGTTGCGGCATAAGCTGGAAGAATACCGTGTACATTCTCGTAAGTACCACCAGGCCATCTTTCAAGCTTACGCCAGTCCTTGTACCGATTCTTCCAAAGCATTTGAAATGCTGCATCCAATATAGCAATCCGCGGACTCTTGAAAGAACTAGGATTTCTCTTTAGCCTTAGTCTATACAAGTTCAGTGCTGCGTCAAGGTGCTGATAATAAAAGAAGGACAAATGTTAGGCACCAAAGCAGAGTCTACTAGACACACAACAACAACGGTCTGCCAGCTAAACATGAAATAAACACTTTTGCCAGATCCACTGTTGACGAGGAAGAATGTACTTACCATATCGTGTAACCATTCCCTAGGCTTCAAAAGTAAGTTGAAGAATTCACGGGCCGTTGTTTTCCCTCCAAAAGGATAAATATTTGTTCTGTCGAAGAAAATCAACATTCAAGTTAGACTGCAAGATAAAATAGACGATCTTATATGCTGTGTGTACTTACTCATCGGCTCTGAATACGTTCATCTTGTCCACCAGTGTTTTGTCAACATCTCCAAATACAATTTCGTAAGCAGATTTCTGGGCCACTGGTTTTGCGTTGTTGCTAGGTACAACAGGAAGCGCAGTCGATTTGCTTAACCTTTCACTCCTCCTTGTTGTTAGCTTGTTGGTCTGGCGAAGATTTCTGGAGCTTTCGTATATTTCGATTTGAGATGTAGTTGGATGGACTGAATCCACTGATGGTTCAATGATATTAACTGGCTGGGAGTTTCCTTTTCCTCTCCCTCTTCCTCTTCCTCTTCCTCTTCCTCTTCCTCTTTCTTCAATGATTTCAGTATCAATCACTGAGCCTTTACCGTCTTCAGCAGTCGAAGCAACTGTCTCCATGCAGACGTTGGTTATCAATGCCGTAATGGGATCCTTAATGCATACATTAGTTTCATCTGCTGCAGCGGCATCCTTAATGCAGACATTGCTTTCATATGCGGGAGTGGCATCCTCTGCCTGAAGGCATGCTTTGGGATCATTATCTCCTTTTTCTTCTTTGGCATCTTCTGCCTTTTCACTCCCATCAATTTTTTCAACATCTCCAACTCTACCATCATCTTGAAGATGTTCTTCTTTGGCATCCTCTGCCTTTTCACTCCCATCACTTTTTTCAACATCTCCAACTCTACCATCATCTTGAAGATGTTCTTCTTTGGCATCCTCTGCCTTTTCACTCCCATCACTTTTTTCAACATCTCCAACTCTACCATCATCTTGAAGATGTTCTTCTTTGGCATCCTCTGCCTTTTCAATCCCATCACTTTTTTCAACATCTCCAACTCTACCATCATCTTGAAGATGTTCTTCTTTGGCATCCTCTGCCTTTTCACTCCCATCACTTTTTTCAACATCTCCAACTCTACCATCATCTTGAAGATATTCTTCTTTGGCATCCTCTGCCTTGTCACTCCCATCACTTTTTTCAACATCTCCAACTCTACCATCATCTTGAAGATGTTCTTCTTTGTCATCCTCTGCCTTTTCACATTTGTATATTTTTCCCCATGTAACATATCTTGAAGATGTTCATGTTTGGCATCCTTTGCCTCGATGCCATCTGCCTTTTCACTGCAATCTATTTTTGCATCATCTCCTACTTGTTCTTGTTTGGCATCCTCTGCCTCGATGCCATTATCAGTTACTTTTTCTTTGCCATCTCTTACTTTCTCATTTGAAAAGGTGCCAGAGGCAACAACCTTGATTCCTTCTCCTTCGTTGTCTTTGCCATCTCCTTTGTTATCCACCGTCGTCTCTTCTTCGTCATTCTGCAAAATTTCAAAGTAGTGACTGTTACATGAACTCAGCTTCAACCTCTTACACCTTAAGGGCATACTCTGCCGGATAGGATATTAAGGGATGCCAATGATGAATAGAATTGAATGCCATTATTAGTCTGCCGTAACAATTACATGTCACACATAAATGAATGATACAACCTAGGCAAGCAGAGTATGCCTTGCCCCTCTATTGTTTTACCACATCTGATAGAGCATGATATCGCATATCATGCAGTGCTTTTATTTCAACAATTGCTGAGTTGGACATACCATGCGATTGTCAGGTTTTAGTTTGTTGTTAGAGAAGCGAGTATCTTGCTCGAAAAAAGTCATCCTCTCCATCAGCTTTTCAACGACCTGTGCCAACTTGTTTAAGGTTAAACCCAAAACAGTATGCTGTTCCATGCTGGTTCGTTGCTGTTCCAAATTTACTCGTTGCTGTTCAAGTCTGGCGTTTTCAATTCTAGCTACAACTGCGTCAAACTTGGTCTGCTGTTTATCCAGGACAAATTCAATGATGTCGACGAAATCTGTTGAACCAGTAGATGGGATTTTAGCTACAGAGAACTTCGGTTTCATGACATACCGTCCGTCGTCTTCCTCTTCTTCTTCTTCTTCTTCAATTCCCTTCCGCTTCCTCTTCCTCTTTTCCCCATCTCGCTCTTCAATTCCCTTCCTCTTTTTCCCTTTTCCTCTCTTTCCTTCATTATCAACTTTCCTTTTTTTCCAGTGCGGTTTTCTGGGACTGGCGGCGCTTTTGAGACCCTCCATTTGATGTCCGACAACGGCTGGCTAGAGAGAATGTATTTGATGAGATTATCACGCTTGACATCTATTACGTCGTTACCTTTCCAACGTGGATAGATTTTTGCCCGGGATCTCTCACACATAGTAGTTACAACCACCTACAAAACAACATATGGTTACATAAATGTCAGCCAGAAGTCAGCGTAACTCTGCCAGAAGTCTAGCGATGGGAATATGTAAACTTGTGGCAGAGTCTTTTTCAGACGCTGCCACTGTGGCTTACTCTGCCAAAACTCTACATTTTTACAAACTATGCCAAAGATATACATACCTCTTCACTCGAGAAGATCTTCTCCATATCGGGTCTGCCAACTTTTCCCTTGTATCTTAGCAGATGTGTACCTTCAAAAGCTATAGGTGTTCCCAAATTTTCTCCCATTTGGGCACATAAGCATACGCCCAGACCTGTAGAACTTGCACGAACCCCTTCAAAACATAAGAGTCTTGCCATATCTTCTCTTTAGTTACTAACTTAACCTGTTCAACAAGATCTTTGTAAGCAACCCTCCCCCAGGGATACCCTTCGAAAGTTGCCAAATCTATCACCAACCTAGCTAGGTTAAGGGGAATTTTGTACGCCGATCAACAGCCAACAGACCGTTAGACAGAATAGCTAGGTAACTAAGCCTAATTTTATCTTCCCTGGACCAAGATTTGCTTATATCTCCACCATGCTTCATACACAATTTCACTATGTCCTCAATACAAGGGCTAGGATGGCGTATTTTGAGAAGACCCCGAAAGCGATTCCAGGTTTGGTTTCAGAAGATTCCAACCCATCCAACTGCGTAATTTCATTACAGTTAAGACCTGTGATCTCTTCAAACTCGAAGAGCGAGAACCGTGCTGGCTGCCCCGCGATCAAAAACCACAACTCAAATGGGCTTTCACACTCCAATTGTTTGCAAATAAGATGGTGATGCACTAATTTCGCACTCCATCCGAAACCCAACTTCTCAAACTTACAAATAACTCCTAGCTGTGACTTGCGGACATAATCCCACACTTCCTCACCCACTACACTTTCCACCAGTGAAAGATGATTGAACTTCGAACTGTAGTTTATTCTGGTATTTGGATCTGGCTCGTTTCCTTTGGAAAAAATAATGGCAGGAAAATCCATCTCGTAATCATTCATATACATGATATATTCGAAGGAGAAATATCGGAAAAATGAAGAGATCGGAGAATTATCGGAGAAATGAAGAAAATGAATAAAGAGATCGACAAAATTGAAGATACGCTCCTCTGCTCTAGGGTTGCCGAGGGGAAGTAGAAGAAGAGTCAATGTTGTGTTTTCCAAGCTTTCTGGGCTTCATGGGCCTGAAACAACTGCTTTGAGGCCCGAATATATATTGTGGAAATATGTTTAAACTAATATTACCTAATTAAGACGGCGCCCCCTTTTGTCGTACAGTTAAGTCAGCGCCGCCTTTTTCTTTTAGTTGAAACTCTTCAAAAACGCTGCGCTACATCGGCATACAGTCTGCGAAACCCTAAACCACTCAAAACTCTTCAAAAACTTCGATTAACATTTCTTTAGCCGTATTTACTCCAAAGTGATCTTCAATATAAGTGTTTAAAAGCTTATTTACATTGAAAACACAGAATGGAAGAAAAATCGATAACCATGGTAAATACCAAGGAAATGTTTCACATAGTGTCGTGTTGAACAAAGATACACGAAGAAACATATGATAACGATTTTTTTGGTCTGAGTTGTTCTTTTTAACATAAGTTTTACTTTGAAACCAGTAAGAAATAATGTATAAAGGTAGTGGAAGTATATACAAACATACAACAACAAAAAATCACTACAAACGAATTCTCCTATATCAATCTGCATTCGGTCTGCCGTTGGTGACATTCATTCAGTATGCGATACCCTAACCACTCGGTTTTCACTTTGGAATTTTTCTTTTTAACATAAGTTGTACTATGACAACAGTTAGAAATTATTGAAATAATATATAAAGGAAGTGGAAGTATATACAAATATACATCAACAAAAACTCTCTACAAACGAATTCTCCGATTGCGATCTGCATTCGGTCTGCCGTTGGTGATATTCAGTCAGTCTGCGAAACCCTACCCACTCGGTTTTCATACCCTACCCACTCGGTTTTCACCGAGTTTCTCGAGTTTTCTGGTTTCGGCTTATACCGGTTAATGCACTACTGGTGATTGTCTTCTGCCGTTGGTGACCTTAAGGGGTAGCGCTAGTATTTTCAAAATTATTTTAGAACATAACTAAAATTAGGGATTATTTCACAACCACGAGGACTTCAACAAGAATCAGTCACCATTCTTTTCAAGGCACCTGCGATTTTGAGGAGTGGACACAAGAAGGGTTCAAGCACTTGAAGGAGTTGGAGGATCTATGGACTACTTGACCTACCCCGCGCCAACCATGCATTTCCTTGCCACGGTGAAGTTCATTGAGGATGAAGCGAATGGACATGGATATGTCTACTTCATGGTTGGGCCTAACCAATAACAACACGCTCGCATAGCGCTTCATGGATGAGGACGAGACGCCTTTGTGTTGTTTCTTCCACCCCTTCAAGATTACAACTCTGATCACTTCTAATAAAACTGTTTATGAGTTTATGTTTGTTTGTTTTTTTTGTCGGGAGTTTATGTTTTATTATGAAGAAACATAAGTGCAAAGCTAATTGAAAGGAGTCAATGTTCAGCTCTTTTTGTAATGAATTATCCTAAAGTCTGATACCAGTCTGGCTTTGGTCTACCGTTAGGTGGTTTGGTCTTCGAAACCCTAACTATAAAAAAGCACAGCAGTGTATAAACTGTGTTTGCGTATACTCTGCTTCCAACGGCAGAGACTGAGAACGCTTTGTTTTTCTTCTGCGAGTAAAAGCAGAGACTGCGCATACTCTTTTCTATCTCTACTTGTACTCTGCGTAGTCTACATTTACTTGTGTTGCCAATGTCAACATGCAGACAGTGTGCCACCGGTCCGCGTTAACTCTGCTTGTCTTAAGGGGTAGCGCTGGTATTTCCAAAAAAGTGTACTAGTTCTACAATTTTCCCTACGAGTGTACCCCATTTGACATTAAAGTCAGAAAAGGTACTATTTTGGACTATTTCTTCTAATAACTATTGCTGGCTTAATCTTGGTAAGCCTGCCAAAATGCAAAGACCAATATTAGGGTTCACTTGTATTTTCTTTAATAAATGCAACCAGAAATCTTCAATTGCTCTTTCATCTTTCTAAGGCTATCAATTTTGCTTACATAATACATGAATCGTTTGTGTTTGGCGTTTGTATTTACCAGATTTTCAAATATTTTCGTCTTAACAATGTCTTTATGTTATGAGCGTATCAAGATGACTACTGCTCTTTGATTTTTGTAGCAGAGAATGATTTACTATTGTTATATAGCTTGCATACTTCAAGTGTGCATTCTTTATTTATTAACTAGGAAACCTTCCGAATTCTTTAGAAAACCTTTTAAAATACAAATTTAGGAAGCATTCATAGACCAAATTCCAATGAAATTGAGATCTCTCCCATACTATACTCATTATATTAAGTCGCAAATGCAACCGATTGACTACTGTTACATAGCTTGCATAATTTAAGTGTGTATTCTTTGTTTATTAACTATTTAGGAAAATATTCTGAATTTTTTAGAAAACCTTCCAAAATACAAATTTAGAAAGCATTCTTGATTTTTTTGGAAGCATTCCTAAATATTTAGGAAAGCCTTCCGAATTAGAAAGACATTCCTAAATATGTAGTAATCCTTCGTAAATATTTTATAAAGGCGTCTTAACTTAACAACAACAAAATTTGTGATGATATAAGCATTGCCACTTTTGGTTCTGATGAACTTGAATCTTTTCTGACAAGACCATCATTCATAAATGATAAAACATCATACATACGTTCATAAACCTAAAAATACTCAAAGTGACAAGATTATCATATATACGTTCATAAAACCAAAATATTCAAATTGACAAAATTGTAAAAAGATCATCCTACATAGGTTTTGCAGAGAAGCTAGAGGTAGCTAATTATGCCAAGTCGTTGTATCTCTAAATTTTATCTCTTGACTCCAAACTTTATCTCTTGATTAACAATACTTAATATTTTTTGTATGCATCACATGCTGGACCAATTGTTTCCATTCCATTGCCTACATCAATTGCTCCATTATCCTAATTAGACTTAGTTATTCGATAACCTTTGTCTATTTAATCATCTCATCTAGCTCTGCATCTTCCATATTTTCTAATGATAAGAATCTTCCTCATCTTCATCAAGTGCCGGTAGGATGCATGTTACACTTAGCTGCAAAATAAAATACAATAGAATCAAAGACAACAAATTTTGAAAAAGCAAACTCTTTGTTTCTTGTCTTTTTAGGAAGACTTTCTTGAGTACGTAGGAATCATTCCTGAATAATCATTAAGGCTTCCTGAATATTTATTTAAGAAGGATTCTTACATATTTAGGAAGGCCTTCCTAAAGTATCAAGAAACATGGAAATTATTAAGAAAAATAGATGACAGAGGACAAAATGAATTTACATTCTCTGATGCCTTCATGTTTACAAATTGAGTAACATTTAGCATTTGTATCTGCACAAATCTCTCGCAAATAAGAATTTTTTTAGCTTTGGCCCATTGACAAGCAAACGTTACAAGTATAACTGATATAAACATCACCTAGTAATGATTACTAAACTTCTAAGAAGGATTACTAAACTTTTAGGAAGGGTTTCCCAAAATAGCTTATAACCATCAATTAGATAAAAAGAGATCTTGAACTGATTCTTTTGTGTGTAAAATAATGCAAATGAATGATATGCTTTGTTTATTAACGATTTAGAAAGTTTTATTGAGCTTTTAGGAAGGATTACTAAATGTTTAGGAAGAGCTTCCTAAAATCGCATGTAACTTTTCTTTTAGCTCAATTTTTAGTGAAATCTTATTAAACATGATATAAATTGAAGATTAAACCTTTTAGTAAATTCATACCAAACAAACTTACAAAGAATATGCTAACATAAGAATCAATAAGCGAGAATGGAGGAGGGTCTTGTCAGCCAATGTGCTAAAAAGACTTATGTAGTCTCTTTGACTCGTCTATACAGTTGCCCAATAAAAAACAAAACTATCTCATGACTTTCTCTTCTCTTCTGTTACTTCTTCTAGCTTCCTCCTTAGCCTTCTACTAAAAACAATATATCATTCACACATCAAATACATTCAAATGAACAAAACGAAAAACGAAATTTCCTTGTTTTACCTAAATGATTTCCATTTCTTACACAAATACCAATATCAATCATTTGTTAACAAGAATCTATGAAAATCAGTCATACCACACCACCAATTACAGTTAGATAGTTGTGACTAAATTAGTTAGAGATGAAAGTGTCTAATATGGTAGGTTTGAGAAGAGATTAACACCTGATTTCATTCGGCTAGAATCGGACGGTAGATTATTGGATATTGAAATTTGTAGAGGAGTTGGCCGGGCTCCTAGAGAGACAGGTTGGGTCGAAGAAGCTCCCATGTTTGAGTGTAGAGCTGTCGGTGCAAGGGATATGGAATTTGAGATTATTGGCCCAAATTCTCCAACGACTTTTGGCAAGGATTCGACTGTTCCTTTTAATTCAGAAGCTTCGGTGAATTTTGGCGAGGTTGCTTCATCCAATTGCAGTGCTGTTAGATGAGGGAGATATGAAATCTCAGTCTCAATTGTCTCCAAGCTTCGACTCTAGGAGGAATTTCCTGGATTTGTGAATTCGGAGGTTCGATAGAAGCTGATATCGCGAGGGAAAATGAGCAAGTAGTCGTGACGACGATGACGAATAGTGAGATCAACGACGATCAGTGGCATCAACAGTGATAACGATGGCGACGTAGCACGGAGATGAGAGCGACGGAGACGGAGATGAGATGGACAGAGACAGATATGAGATCGACGGAGACGAATATGAGATCGACGGAGACGGAGATGAGATCGACGGAGACGAAGATGAGATCGACGGAGATGGAGATGCGATCGACGGAGATGGAGATGAGATCGATGAAGAAGACGCGCAACCTTGATTTCTGGTGAAGATCGTTCCTTCTCCGGCGACGAGAAACCTCCTCCGGTGGCGAGTAACCGACGGCGACGAGAAGAGCAATGAAGAAAGACAAATCGCGATTTCCAATCTCTTTTTTGTTTGAGTTTTTTTTTTCTTCTTTATCTATTATCTAATTAAAAGAAGGTTATTTTAGTCATTTTGTTATGAATTTGTGGTATGAATGGAACATTTCAAAATGAGTGTTAGATTTGGAAGTAAAACTTCATTTGGTGGCATTTATGAGAATTGCCCTTTGATTTTTATAAATTTTTAACTAAAATTTTTAATACATATATTAATTATATATTTGATTAAAATATTAAATCCTGGAAGAATTTGAAAATTCATTGTTCATATTCTAAATTAAATTATATTCTAAATTAAATTATAAAACTGAAAATCTATATAAAATAGTTAATTAAATAATAATAGATTTAATTATTTCGGTTGTACTAATATATTTCACACTTCATAAATATTTAAATAATTTAATTTATATCAAAAAATTATAAATTTAAAAAATATGAAATAAACAGAAAGAAATGGAGTTAATAATTTAATAATAGAATATCAGTATTTTAAAATTCCATAACTTAATAAAATACGTACATACAAAAATATATTATAAATTAATAAATAATTGAAAGTAAAAGCAAGGTAAAGATAAGATAAAAGTTGAAAAAGAGTTTCAAGGTATTCTCCAAAATAATAAGCTACTAAATAGGTCAAAATTTTCTACTAAATCTAATAAAATTGAAAAAAAATAACTGGCGCAACTGGAAACCCGGAAAATTAAATGAGGACAACAACTTCATGTGATATGCGTGTATATATAAGATATGTATGAGCCCGAAGGAGAAGAACAATATCCCAAACCAGAAATAAAAAAAAAAAACCGATTGAGCAGCCATGGACTTGGTTGGAGAATTTCATAAGGTGGAAATCGATGGGAAACCATTTCTCGTATACTACAACGTTATGAAACCATTACCACAAATAAACAGCCCAAACTCCTCCTCTAAAGTAGCCATTGATAACCTCTCTCTTCAACCTCTTTTCTTATGCCCTAACATCATAAAGGGAGTTTGGCTGTAGTGAAGGAACGTACAACACTTTTTCCAAGTTCAATAAAGAAGCCGATCCAGACTCCGAGTGCCGTGCTTGCCAAGCCAAAAGAGTCGGCACAGACTTTTATTTCTGTGTCAAGTGTCATCAATGGTACCGCAAAGAATGTGTCGAGTCTCCACTTGAGATTAATTATCCTTCCCACGTCAACCATTCTCAATGCAAGAGAAATCCGATCTCTGGTTAATCAGTTGAAGCTTCAAGAAACAGAATGAGGAAGATTACCAGTAACTTGGCTTTTTTTTTTTTTTTTTTTTGCTTTTAATCAAACGAAGCGAAGCAAATCGGAGAGAATGAAAGATTGTGACTTTAAAAACTGTGGCTGAGTTTAGAATATCCAATCTTGAGATTCCCCCATCATATTTTTTTAAAGGGAAGAAAAAATCATGCAAGACTTTGTTTGTCAACGGCCAATTTTCATGACAGTGCAAAAAGAGCACTCTGTTTCTCGAAAGCAGTATCATCCTAACAGCCAAATATAATTGTGAAATCTTAAGTGAGCATTTGCAGCACTCTGTTCCTTGTTTGGGATTCTAGAGGACTCCATGTTTATACTAATCGCTGACTGAAACGTACTTGCTCCACTCTAAAAAACAAGTAGAGTTATGGTTAACATTAGCGAATATATCAAACAACCGATGCCTTTACACTGAACAATGTTATTACTTACCAATAGCTCGGTGTCTTTTGGATCTGGTTCAACCAAAGATTTTGCCTCCCAGACGACATTATGCTCAGTAGCTATTTCCATCAAAATCTTAACTTTTGTTGGACCATCAGGGGCTGTGGCCGACCACAACATCTGTTCGAAAAGAAGCGGAGGAAAACAAAAGGAACAGATCCAACCACTCACACCAGAATCTGGACGCAACTCAATAGCCTTAATCGAACAGATTTCCATTTCTTACTCATCGTGAGACTTAAAATCGAGTAGCCGACAATTGTAAGCAAGAAGAGTTAAAGCAGCACGAAATCAAACAAAGAACAAAGAAGCGGAGAAAATCGAGTCTCGATCTGAATCTGATATCACAAGTTCGAAGAAGAAGAAGTTTAAGCTACAATACGAAGAGAGAGCCTTGAGCTTGGGCTTACGGATTGAAATCAGAAAAATTGAAAGACGAGGGGGATGTTTGGCAATGTGTATTTGAAGGCTTTGAGAAATATGATTTATTGTCTTTATTATTTTTAAAGTCTCTAAAGACTTTTTTTATTTTTTTATCTTGTTTTACATTTTTTTCTAAAGTTTTGGCTTTAGAATTACAAAATAAATACATTTAAATGATTTCTTTTCTCTTTTCTTCCCCAAAATTATTTAAAGCTTTTGTTAGATTTATATATAGTTTATTACTAAATTTTTTTGATTGATTAATTATTATCTTTTTTTCTATTGTTTTGAGATTCATTTTTATATAAATCCATAAATTATCAAAAAATTTCTAAATAAATGAAAAACGGTTTTTTATTGGAGAAGAAACATTAGAAATGCTAGAGTATCCAAAATATTTTGTCTCAGCCTTTTTTTTAATGTTTTTGTTTTTTATTGAACCTGTTTTTAGGAAAAATAATTGTTATTCATTGTTCTCCAACATCCAATTTTTTTTTCTTTTTGTTCCAACTTCTTGATAAAACTTTTGGTTATTAAACCAAAACATGAAATAATAAAAATAAATGAAATTTATTTAATTTGATATTTTTATCAGATTTATGTCATAATTTATATTTTTTACAAAAAGTTATTTGTAAATAGTTATTAAAATAACAATCAAAGTTTCTACGGTTTTAATTACCAATCAGACTTTAATTAATATTTAAAGTAATAGTCACAACATTAACAGCCAAAATCTCCGCAGCCAAAATCTACAGTCCCAATCATTACCAAGCGACTCCGAGAATTTTTTTTTGTCGGCAGAAGAAAAATAAAGGTTAAGAAATGTCAAGAATTAGTGGAAGGTACCCGTAAAATATCTTTTTAGTGAATACAAAAATTTGGAAATTTTAAATTTTCCACAAAAATGTAAAAGGGTTTGGCGAGATTCCAAATATATTTCGCCACATCATCGAATGTCTTCAAAGTTTCAAATATAGTTTTCTTTCATAATTTATTTTCTTAGTATGAAATAAAAATTATTATACTTTTTATTGTTAATTGAGAGATAGAAAAAAAATATCTTTCAATTGTGAAATCCTGAATCTTAAATCAAACACTTGTATACGAAAATTCAAATTTTATATCAAAAGTTATATATATTATGATACCCTAAACTCTTTAGTAAAAAACTCATGACTTCTTATTTTTATTTTTATTTTTTAATAGTTTTTTTATAGTTCTCGTATGAAGCAAATTTATTTTATTTTCTACTGTCCATTGAGAATTATAAAAAATACATTTCAATTGTGAAACCCTAAACCTTAACTCAAATACTCATATTCTAAAAGTCAAGCTCTATATAAACATATGTATGTATTGTGATACCTTAAACTTTAAATCAAACACTCATATACTAAAAAAGCCTAAACAATAAACCATAAATCAAACAATTCATTAATTGAGAAATTATTTAGTTTATGATATTTGTGTGAAACAATAATTTTTTGTATTTTTTTTTCTTAAATGAGAAATTAGGAAAAAATGTCTTACAATATGAATCCATATACCCTAAATCAAACACTCATTAATCCATAAAAATGTAAAACTACAAAAAATTAATATTTATAAAACAATAATTTATTTATTTCTATTGTTAATAGAACTATAAAAAATTATATTTCAAATCCTAAACCCTAAACCCTATACCATATACTCTATACTCCAAATTTTATGCCCTAAACTCTAAATAAAAGATCATGACTTTTTATTTTTCTTTTGTAAATTTTAATTCTTGGTTGTGTATTGATAATGTTCTTTTTATTGGTTTTGGATAGCAATAACATATTTTGGCTATGAGAAAGTTGGGAGCTGTCAGGGTTTGTTCTTGTGTTAGTCATTGTAATTAGTGATTCAGGGATCAAAGAGAAGTTGAGTTTGATCTTTATCAGTAGCCTGCATAGCTCACATAAAAAATGTAATAGCTTATTCGAAAACTGATCATTGTATTTGAAACCTCTTTATTCAATCTAAGTTAAAGTTTATGCATGGGAATTGACTTGTCTAACTGTTTAAAAACACGAAAATGGCTAAGTAAAACGAACTAAAAATTTGGCTAAGTGTCTGGTTCGTAGTGAGGCTTAACCACAGTAGAAACCTCGGGTTGGGTCATCACACAATCCCTCCGAAAATAAGAGAGGATTGCAACCACTCCAAATTATGTAAAAGTGGTAAACCGCTACACATGAGAGTGGTGTAACCCTTCCGAAAATTAGAGAGAGGATTGCAACCACCCGAATTATATAAAAAAGGGTAAACCGCTACAAATGAGAGTTATGCAACCCCTCCAAAAAATGAGAGAGAGGATTGCAGCCACTCCGAATGTTGTAAATACTAAACCGCTACGCGTGAAAGTGTGCAACCCCTCCAAATTTTAAAGGGTGCAGCCACTCCGAAATTTAAAGGGTGCAGCAACTCTGAGATTTAAAGGGTACAACCATTCTGAAATTTAAAGGGTACAATCACTCCAAAAATTAAAAGAGGATGCATTAACTCCAAAATTTAGAGAGAGGACTGCAACCACTTCGAATTGCTATAAGCGGACTACTGTTATTCTGAAAGGAAAAAAATTAAGTGGTAGATGTTCTTTAGGAAAGTAAACCCCGTACATTCAATGAGTACAACCTCAAAAACCAGTCAAACGACTGTTGTTGCTATGAAAACAATCTACGAAAGAGTAAAAGTAAAAGTAAAAGTATGTAAAAAACAAAAGTGGTAGCGACCACTATAACCGTGAAAATTATTCAAAGACTAAACCTCAATACAAATCTTAGAGTAAATAGGCATACGACAATGTAATCATTGACACCACACAAGAAGTTCCTAAATCAAGGTTCAACATAAAACGATAAACAATTCAAGTCCAAAGAAAAGGGATAAACAAAAAAAAATAGACTACTGTAAGCGGACATCACACAAAACAAGATAAAGCATATCTTCAATCTGTGACTGGGGCAGGAGCTATTGCTACGAACTCCGTGAAAGATTCAGGAAACACAGACGGAGTCTTACCTGTCATGTTTGCCTATGCCACTAACAACTCCCTATAAGTTGTTTATGCCTCCAACGAGCTCCAATTCTCTGCCTCCCAATTCTTGTATTCATGTATCATCTTCCAGGTGTTGATGATGATCGCACCCGTCTCAGCCATTTCTACTTTCTGCTCCAAACAAGTGATTTTTTGTTTGTTTTCGTTGTCACCTGCCTTTAAAGAGGCTACTCGCATGTAAGGATATTAGCCTTATTATTCCAAGAATTCACCTCATCGGTCTTAGCCTCCAAAGAGGAAGCAAACGTTGTGCTCTCTGATTCAATCTTCTCCTTCGTCTTTCATGTTATCTTCATAAAGACGCTCAAATTCTTTTTGGGCAAGCATAAGCTGAGTCTTCCCATAATAGCAAGTAGACATAGCATAATAGCAAGTAGTAGTCGTAGTTAATAAGTGTGCAACCACACATATTAAAGACTAATAGAGAAGAATATACCTTAAAAAGAAGGGACTGGACTTTCTCATAAGCAGCAGCATGTCCTAGTCTGGCGTGGCTTCTTACTCTTAACCATTGTGCGGGGCAGATGGGCTGGTGACTGAGAGACAGGCTGATAGAGAGACTCACCAACAAACTGCACTGATGACGTAGTGGCAACATCACTAAGCAAATTTGGACAGCGCCGGAGCTCTAATCCACCACTTATCAGAGGAGTCTCGTACATATAAACCAAAGAATCACTACTAGACTCATTCTCAGAATCAACCACTTCCATATCCGCCAAAACTGAGCTTTCTACACTACTCTCACTTTCAGTCGAGCTCGACATAAGCATATCATATCATGAACGTAGAACTGTCTCAATACAAATCGGTTAAAAACTACCCAAACAACCACTTTTATAACCGTTATAAGAACTTAAATTTATAAAGGTTTATGGTTTTATGGATGTTTATAAGATTTTATAAAGTTTTGATAAAGTTCAAAAAATGTTTATAAAGTTTATAAACTCTTATAAATTTGAATTTTTATAAATGATTTTATGATGCTTATGAAAGTGGTATTTTGAAAATTAATAGCAAACATTGGTATTTGTTTTAAAGTGGTATCATAAAAATGGTATTTTTGAAATTTTCTCTATATAGTATCGTTATAATGTTTATAACAAACAATGCTTTAAAAAAAATCAAATTTCACTAAATTCAATATAAAAAAATGTTAAATCCGCGTATAGCCAAGGATAAATTATAAATTTTTCTATATTTTGTAGTCCATATATTTCCCGAAACGGTTATGAAAAGTCTCTGCAATGTAAACTTAAATAATGATACATTGCAATCCTAGCCTAATTCATAATCTTTTCGGACTCAAGACTAAAATATGTTAAATTAATCTTTTTTTGTTTCGATGATTAGGTGATATGCCGGTTGAGTTATCGACACCAAAATTATTGATATATGTTATATTACATGTTTTTTTTTAAAATAAGAGAAAGTATGAATTTTTTTTAATGTCTAAATAGAGTATGTAGTGGAAGTTTTCTTAGTCCAATGGTCTGACAAATAGTTCAGTAATGCTTTTACACCAGGAGGTATGGAGTTCGAATCTAGGAGGTATGGAGTTCGAGTCCCGGAGAATACAAATTAATGGAGGCAAAATTTATGAGATTTTCAGTGTAGTGCAAATAGAACCGTTCGTCATGATTATACATGTCAGATTAAAATTGTCCGTTGTAACATCGTCTATGTAATTATTAGTATGCTCTGTTAGTTATAGTATGGGGTTATATAAATAACAATGTGAAATAAATTTTGCAATGTGACAAAAACATTCAATTTACTGTAAATATAAAAGACGTGCAGATTATGAAATATGTATAGTTTAGAGGAAAATGTCCAGAAATTTGTGAATTATGCGCATTTTAGCCGTAAACCGTTCCCCCGGTAAAGAAAGAATCAAAGATTGAGTGTCAAATTTTAATTCATGACTAAAAGAAATGAATAATAAGGAAAGTATCTATGGGCGTATTAGATAAAATAAATAAGAATCAAAATAAAAACATAATTAATTAATTATTTTATCATGTTAGACGAAATCACTCTGGTTGACCTCAAAGTCCAGTAATTCCCCACATCGCCGATCTATAACAGAGACGGTGGTTTTCAATTTTCATTCAGAAATCCCCAAAATTCGATCACCAAACTAGAAACTAGGAACCCTAAACCCTATTTTTCCTGATTTGAAAAAAGAAAACGAAGTCTAATTTCACTTGCATTTTGTGGGTATAATATGGCGGTCCCGGTGCTTGGTGGGTTTCCGATCGTCATGGTAGTGAGAATTCTGGGTTTTATCATTGCAGCTTTGGTTTTGACATGGACTGTTCACTACAGAGGAGGATTAGCTCTTGCCTCCGAAAACAAAGATCTCATCTTTAATGTAAAATCTCTTTTGATTTTGCTCTCTTATCACACATGATTGGTTTTCAAGTTGACCCTTTTTCAGATTTTGATTTATGAACACAACAAGTTTACTACTGAGATTGATTTACATGTGAACGACTCAAAACCATTTAGTAGAAATTGGGAAATGGATTGGATTAAAATGTTCTTGTTGCTGTATCTTAGACTCATCTTTAATGTTTTTTGCTCTGATAGTTTTATCTTGACGCACATGATTGGTTTTTTGGTTGACCCTTTTTTCAGATTCTGATTTATGAATACACGAAGATGGGTTTGAGATTGATTTACATGTGAATGAGTCAAAATCTTTTTGTAGAAATTGGGAAATGGATTGGATGAAATGTTCTTGTCGCTCTATCTGATGAGATTCATAGTTCTTGTGAAATTGGAATTTCGATTTTACTTTTCTAAAGCTCAGATTTTTTTCTGTCCATTGTTTGGATCAGTCCAAATTCTTATGATCTCAAATATTTTGTTTGCAGGTTCATCCAGTTTTGATGGTGATTGGACTCATACTCTTCAATGGAGAAGGTGAACAAATCCCTTGCCTCCAACAATCTCCTTCACATGTTTTCTTATGCTTTATATATTTGTTTGTTCCTTGTGATGATTTTGAAAGTCTTCGATCATGTTGAAATTATTGATTCATGTTTCTTTCATTAGAATATTTTTGGTAGTGTTTGTAGGAGTTTCATAGTATCGGTTTTAACATTTGATTACCATAGTCTTCATCCGTTGAAGAAACCATGGATCGGTTATGTTCTTCAAATTGCCTTTTCTAACATTTGGGTACATTGAATTATGCAGCATTGTCAAGAGGTTTAGGATTTGTAGTATTGGTTTTCATGTTCGGTTACCGCATTCGTAATCGTCAAAGAGACCGTGCACACATTATCATCTTCAATTTTTTCGTTTCTAACATTTGGGAACATTGAAATTATGCAGCAATGTTAGCTTACAAGTCAGTTCAAGGTACAAAGAACTTGAAGAAATTGGTTCATCTTACGCTACAATTCACAGCTTTTATCCTAAGCCTAATCGGAGTATGGGCTGCTCTCAAATTCCATATCGACAAAGGGATCGAGAATTTCTACAGTCTTCATTCGTGGCTCGGCCTAGCTTGTCTTTTTCTCTTCGCCTTCCAGGTACATTCTCTAGACTCTTATGATAAAATCTCCATTACTCACATAAGTTACCAAAAACTCAGAGCTATTATTACAAACAGTGGGCTGCAGGGTTTGTGACTTATTGGTACCCGGGCGGTTCAAGAAACAGTCGAGCCAACTTGATGCCATGGCATGTGTTCTTAGGAATTTACATATATGCATTGGCCATAATGACTGCAACCACAGGGATACTTGAGAAGGTGACGTTCCTGCAAGTGAATCAGGTGATAACTCGGTATTCCACAGAGGCAATGTTAGTTAACACAATGGGAGTTCTGATTCTTGTTCTTGGCGGTTTCGTGGTACTCGGTGTGGTTACTCCAGTAAACAGCAAAAACCAAGTCCTTACACAATAGAAAAAACCTCAAGAGTTGATTTTTACAATTATATTTTCTTTCAACATTTCGACCTATCGAAACATTGTTCACTTTAGAGATAATTTGTGATGAAATTTGAGTTTGTTTGAAGTGATTTTACGAGTGGTGCATATCATATTGCATTACAAGCAAAGCGACAGGATCACGAGAAGCTTGAACCAAAAAAGAATTCGGCATAGAATTTGAGAAAGATTTGTATCAACCGCCATGAGAGGGAGAATAAAAGAAGCCTTCACTCAATACATCACAGACAAAGAAAAACATCACCGATATCGATAAATCTTCCCGGAGAGGCGGATGGTGAATCGCACTCTTCACAGAGTCAAAGTCTCTAAAAAAAACATGTCAAGGCCAAAAAAAATTGAATCCGGTACTCAGGAAAAAGAAGCGGGTGAGGGAGGCAGTGCCGGTAGTTATTCTATGCGGGTTGTGACGAGAAGAGCCTGAGCTAGAGGAATGGAATGGAGAAGAAGAGCTTTCACCTTTGATGAGGGCAAAAATTTATGGAGCAGAGCTTTGCTTAGACAAGCAAGTGTTCTTTCTGATATTCTCTCACGATGACAGGCACGCTTGTGGGAGGTACCTGAAAAAGAAGACAGATGCAGAAACATGGTCAGTGTTTGATGGTTTGAGATTCTGAATGAATGGAGAAACTGTGTTGCATGAGTAATGTTTAGGGACAAGATTTGAAGACCCTTGTGCGATGTTCTTATGGACTTGTATGTGTGCATGCACACAAATAATATCTTATGTTTTTACAAGATGGTGATTGATCTTTACCATGCCATAGTCTGTGATTATCATGGAAATGTAATCCGACGGAGTAGCATCGTACCTGCCATTTAAAAAATCACTAACGGGTTTAGCGGCAGAGAAGAATAGTATTGAAACAACATAGTTTCACTCCTAGGCCTAAACAAGCTTACATTAAGTTCAGAAACTGCAGGTTTGCGTTGTTGGTCAAATCATCTAAGTAGTTTATGTCTTCTCTACCATGAACTTTTGAGATAGCATTTGGATCACCTACATGAAAAAAAAACAAGAAACCTAATGTAAGGTAAAACAAAATCAGAGGCGATATAAGATATGATACTGAAAGAGATGATGCATACCGAGCTCATTGGAGCATATGGAATCCAGTTGCACCCTCTCATGGAACTTGTAGGCTTCGCAACATACTAGCACAGGAACACGGAATGCACTTGCAACCATGGCAACGCAAGCAGTCCCGACCCTTGAGTATACTGTTCCGTTTGACAAAACTGATGAGGCGCCCAAAAACACTTTGGTGACTTCGTGCATGATATATGAAATGGCATTTATATGAGTGTATGTACAGTTAATGCCTCGTTTGATCAACCTACGAAGCAGTAGCTGCCCTTCAAGCTTTGGACGAGAATCCACCACCAATACACGGAACGTTTTTCTGAGTTCATGTGCATGTAATAATACCATCTCAACAGCAGTTGCAGATCCATAGGTCAGAAGGACATCACCATCTCTTATTTTACTAACAGCATGTTTTACTATCACCTTGTCTGCCACTATGATCTTCTCGTTAATGAACAGTTCAATATCTGATTGAAGAACAGCTTTTGCTTCAGATTCAGCAAGTGTTATAGGCAGCTTTGCAATCCTGTTTTTCACGAATCGGATCGCGTTTCCCATGCTAATTGAAAGTGGGCGGCATTCTATGAGGAAAGAGACGTAGCTACTTATTTTCGCAGTCATGTCCCTGTTAAGAGTCTTCTCAGGCGGTGTCGAATAATCTTTGACAACCTCTTGGAATGCTTGGAGCATTGCAATACACCTGGCATTGCCACCAAATATATCCCCGGAAAGATATTGAAGACCAACCTGATAACCACAACAACTGATACTCATTCAGTACACAAGTAGTATTCGTCTTATTGAAGCTTTAGCAACCACCCATCAGAACAAACAGTTCCCCGTCCTAACTAAGAGATAATCAATAGGATCCCTGCTAAAAGGTACAAACACCAACCAAATGAAATCAAGAGAAAACAAATACCTTGTACACAGCAGGATGCATAGGGTCAAGTTGGAAGAACTTTGTCTCGAGATCAGGAAGTTGCGTCCCATGCTCATACTGAGGCAAATGCCTAAATAGCTCGACCCTGTTTTTAGCCTCAGTCTGTTTCACAACAGCACGTCTTTTCGCCTTCACGACTCTACTCTCATCATCATATTGCATGCGGGGATGAGGAGCATCTTTCTTTCTATCTTTCTCAGATGGGCCTCCCTTCTTCTCAGATGGTCCAGAAGCAACAACACCGTCGTTCTTCTGAGAAGAGGGCTTTACTGGTTTAGTAGCTTTAACATTTGTCGAAGCCACCGAACCTGAGGTCATTGGTGGCACCTTCCCACCTTCAACTGATAGCACAGTAGTCGCACAGAATGAGCAAGATATTGCGGAATGCAAGAAGATAACACAACATACCAAACAATTTCATTCGGACAAGGCGGAAAAGATACAACGGTAAATATATCCATGTACTTGGCTGACAACAAATCCATTATATGCAAATAGACGAGAACAACTCAAGAGTATGTTCAAAAGCACCTTTTGCAGCTGCTTTAGCAGCTCTTTGAGCTTCTTGAAGAGCTCGTCTCTCAGCTTTTGTAGTTTTCTCTTTCAATGGCTTAGAAGTCTTCTTCTGCTCACTCTGCATCTCCATTCCACTAGCCTTCTCTGCAATTAAACAAAAAAAAAAAACAAATGATTCCATTAGCCATCATAATCCCAAAGAACAAATCAATCAACATTTTATGATTCTAAGACCATACAAGACAAAATTTAGGGAGAGATTTTTGAAAAAATGACAGTACCAGAGAGTCCAGGAGGCATATTCACGACGGAGACAGTGGTTAATCCACTAGCTGGAACACTACTAGATTTAGCCGCCGTCATAGAATCCATTCCTACACCAGGAAGTGAA
The DNA here is from genome assembly GCA_900406555.1 of Pseudoturritis turrita. Classification (NCBI taxonomy): domain Eukaryota; kingdom Viridiplantae; phylum Streptophyta; class Magnoliopsida; order Brassicales; family Brassicaceae; genus Pseudoturritis; species Pseudoturritis turrita. Next base: position 65,272 of record OVBL01000202.1, on the reverse strand, counting down.
GACGCAACCGGAACAGACGATTTCGCGAAACTCCCCCTGGAAACGCGTCCCGGAGACGCCGTCGTTGAGCCGTCTGGGAAATCACGGCGACTGGAGTAAGAAAACGAAGAAGGAGATACGGCCGAGGCAGCGGCGGCGCGAAGAGGGAACGTATCAGAGGAGTTGTGACGAGGCGGAGGAATCATAACGGGGGAGAGTGAGTTACCGGAGGGAGAAATGGTGGTGACGGGATGAGAATCAGAGACGATCGGGTCGGGTTGCTGAGTCGAATCGGGTTGAGATGATGTGAAGAAACCAACTTGCCGGACTTTTGGATCGACAACGGCGCGAGGGTTCCGTCGAGACTCCATCGCGTAGAAGCTTAGGAAATTTTCTCGGCAAAGACGGATTGTCAGGAAATTTGGTTTTGGGGATCGAATTTTATATTTTTTCCCCCAGACGAATTAAACGGTGAATAGGGCTTTTTTTCTTCTTTTTTTCTTGGTTTTATATATTTTAATGAAACTTTTATTTTATCTTTTTCAGATTAATCTGAAGACTTGAGCTGATCTTGGCAGTCCAGTCGCTAACACAGTTTTCTTTTATATATATATATATATATAATTACTTTTTTTGTATAATAATTAATTGATCGTTTCGGGGAAAACAATTATATCCATTGCAATTGATTTATGGGACAAAATCCAGCATCCAAAGTTTTGGGTGCATCGGGCTATAAGACCAAATGCAATTTTTGTTTATTTTTCAAATAACATATATCTTCTATATATTTTTGCTTGGGAAAATAGTTATTTAAATTAATAATACGATTTGTATATAACCTTATTCACTAAACGATTTTTAGAACTATAAACCCTAATTTTCTAAAAATTCTCAATTCGAAACGTTCATCTTTCCTCTGATGATCATCGTTTTCTTCAATCTTCTCTGATTCGGGTTAGTCTTTCTCTGTTTTTCAACTTTTTTTTATCTGATTTTTAGCTGATTTTCTCGAGATTCGGTATCGTTTTCTCTTAAGCATTAGATCGAACAATTTATAGGCGAAATCCATCGATTTATGATTTCTCCGTTTTCATGGAATCGAACAGTGTTTCTTCTCCGATCATTCACAACAGATTCATAGATTGTTGTTCTATGTATCTGTTTCTGATTATAGAACCGATTTTAAGTTAATTTGTGTGATTTCGATTTCTCAAGATCTGATTTCGTACTTTTGAAAAACAGAAGAAGCGAAAATGGTTGAATCGATGAAGTATGTTGATATGTTTCAAACCTTCAAGAGTCAAGAACCGGTACAAGAAATTTCTGCTAAATCGAATTGGGCAAAGCTTCTATACCTCCAGAACCGGTACAAGACAAAGAAAACGAATAGGAAAAGCTTCTCTAGCTCCAGAACCGGTACAAGAAATGTCTACTAAATTGAATTGAGAATTTTTAGAAAATTGGGGTTTATGTTCTAAAAATCGTTTAGTGATTAAGGTTATATACAAATCGTTTTACTAATTTCAAAAAAAAGTTACAGTGGCTCAATGGTATAAGGCTTGTTTTTTATTCGGAGGTCATGAGTTCGAACTTCTCCTTCGCAAAATTTATGTTTTAAAAAAAAATCCAAACGATATCGTTTTCTGTAAACGGGATAATTAACACTGTCAGTTCGTTCTGTTAATCAACTTAACGACATGCCTAATTTGGCTCAGTCAACAAAATTTTGGGATTTTTAACGAAAGTCAACAGAAATTTGGGATTTAGATACTCCAAGCCAAAGTTGGAGATTTAAATGGCCGAAATTTGAAAGTTGGAGAGATTATTAGGGTCTAATAGAAAGATTATCCATGGAGAGATTATCGTGGACAAAAGTGGATGGACAAGAAATCGTAGACGTGTTATTAGGGTCTAATAGAAAGATTATCCATGGAGAGATTATCGTGGACATGAAAATATTTTTGAAATTGACAAAATAACAAGTATAATTTAATCACTTTTACTATAAATAGAAACACATTTGTTAAGGTAAACATATTAACTTTTTTATAATAATTAAAAGTATAGTTTCATAAACAAATCAAGAAGAAATAACAAGTATATCAACAAATGGTTTATCAAAAATCAAAACAAAATAGATATTAAAACCCATAATTAATCAAATTTCAGAAACAAATCAAGAAGAACAAACAAATTCAAAATTGGGACATAATATCATGGACAAGTTATTGATTTTGACCTATAGACCATTAGTATCATAAACAAATTGTCTATTAGACCCTAATAATACTTCCACGGTTTCTTGTCCATCAACTTTTGTCCACACGTTTTTTTATAACGTGTCCATGTTTATATTTTTTTTCATAAAACACGTGTATGTTCATAACAACTTGTCCACGAAATCCACGCGCGTTTTTAAAATGAATGAGGGGCAGTTTGGACAAACAACATGCATGAACAGTAAAAAAGTGGAGAAAAAGTGCCTCTTCCCTAAAAAATGTCCCTCTTGAAATAAAAGCCCCAAAAAGAGTCCCATTATGTAATTGTTCCTATTTCTATTACTCTAACTCATATTGCCAAACACTTTTGAATATTCATAAACTTACCAAAAATAATTATTTCAAAAATTCTAATATTAAATTCTACCATTAAATTTGAACAAAAAAATGAATATATATTCCGACAAAAAATGAATATATATTCGACAAAAGTCCCACAATTTTGAGTAATTTTGATTATTTACTTTCTTTATAAAAAAAGTTATGGAAGATAGAAAATATATTAACTCATAATAGGAATTTTGCCTCAACAATAATTTTCCAAAAAAATAATATATATATATATATATATATCTTATTATATATAGCAGGATGCGCTCAACGTGAGTGTGACACGTATGCAAAATTGTACCTCACTAGATCGTGACATGTGTTAATTTTAATTGAGATTTTGACACATGTCAATATATTAATATAAAAAATATAAATTTTCCTTTTCTACATTATTTATTTCTTAAATCAAATTGTAGTGTAATTAAAAGGAAATAATAGTCTAAAAAATAAAATAAGACATATTATTAAAAAAAAGGAAATAGTAAATCAAAAAGACTAAAAAAGGAAAATAAGATAAATTATTTCTAATTATAGTGTAACTAAAACATAATACTTAAAAATAGAAAATAAGACATATTATTAAAAATTAAAAGAAAATAGTAAATAAAAAAAATAAAGAAAATAAGACAAATCTATACTATATAAAAGTTATATTAGGAAAGCTTCTTAGTTTAAAGATAGTTTTGTTAATAAGAAAGAGTTTAAGAGATAAGGAAATTATGTCATGGTTTTCTATTAATAAAAACAAAAAAATAAGTTAATATTAGATTATGAAAGTTTCTTAATTCTAATGTATTAATGGTTAAATAATAATATATTTTTAAAATAAGAAATTATATATTATTGTATATAAATAAAACTAAAGAAAAATAAACACATTATCACTTACAGTCCACATAGGATATAAAGCATCAAATACTAATTTTTCACGTAAGCATCTAAAATAAATCGGTTAGATTAGAAAAGTTTCTTAATTTAAAGATAGCTTGAAATAGTTTAAGAGATAAGGAAATCATGTCATGATTTTCTATTAATAAAAAGAAAAGAATTAAGTTAATATTAGATTAGGAAAGTTTCTTAGTTCTATTAATACTTAAATAATAATATATTTTAAAGATAATATAAATACTATATTATTATACATAAATAAAACTATAAGAAAATAAACACATTATCACCTATAATAAAAAAAAATTAAATCTAAAATATTTTATGAAAAAAAGTATAAAAAAATTATTAAAAGACATGCAAACGTATTTAGTTTGCATGTCTCTTATCCCAATTATTAGTTTGCAAACGTTTTTTTTATCCAAACGTAAATATATATATAAATATATATAGTGTTAACCATGAGGTTATTTGTTTCTAATCTAAATTCGTCTAATTTGGATATTTTATAACTTGTGTTGTCCATTCGATTATTCGAAAAATCGCTTTGCCGATATAAAATGTATTTGATGAAGTTGGTTAGTAATTATCTTCTCTTTTAAAATATTTATGTATTTACTGCATAATGAAGACATTAAATTGATAAAATTTTATGTATGTATCTAGATTTAGTTATTTTAAAAATAAAATTAAAAAAAATTAATAAGAACAAGGAACATATGCTAGCCATCAATAGGGCTGGGTACGGAGCGGATATCCTGAAATTTGGTGATATTCGTGATCCGCTCCGCTTCGTCCAGATCAACACTTTTTCGATCCGTATCCGCTCCGTAAAAAATCGGATATCCGGACACCGGATATCCGTTCAAATCTGGATTTTTAGCCGGATATTCGCTCTGTTCCGTAAGAGTTTAATAATAATTATAAAAAAATACTACAAAATCAAAATTTAACCCAAAATGGCAATTTTTCATTAAAAAAAAATATTTTCTTTTTAATTTGTTAAACTTTAATATCTAAATAATTAATTTAATGAATAAAAAATCATAAAACTTACATATAGATATAATAATTATACAATTTATATATGTAATTATCTATATAAACGTATACCGGAGGGGAGCGGATATTCGTGATATATCATGGTTTTCACCGGTTTTCAACCATGATATCCGTTGTTTTATCGAGTGAAAGTGTGTTTTTAGAGTCTTTTATTTCTTTTATCTAGTCCTTACAGGTTTTAAGTCATTTTGGAGGAAACACGGAATTTCGGGTGCAATTGGACTTATGAAGATGTGGGATCATGGTGAATCTTTGGAAACCTAGTGTTATTTAAAAGATTTTCCTTAATTGGATTGCGATGAAATTTGGAGACAAGATAGCCACTTGAGTTAGCTTTCATTTGGAGGTGGTTTGAAGTCATTCCGATCAACGGTTAGAAAGTTATGCCATTTTTAACGAAGATATGTCAATCTGGCGAGCAGAAGAAGCATGTGCAGGAGATGAGACCAGAAGGAGAAAGATCGATCCATCCAAATCTGGATCGATCCATCCAGAAAAATCTGGCGCACATGAATTTTCCAGACTAAGCCAGATTGATCCATCAAAATCTGGATCGATCCATCCAGACATATCTGGCGCACAAGAATTTTTCAGATCGAGCCAGATCGATCCATCCAATTCTGGATCGATCTATCTGTTTTCCAGACGAAAAAGGCAAATTCTGACTTTCCTTTTTATCCCCAGAATCATCCAAACTCTACCAAATCCGACCCTAGACCTATATATACTTATTTTAAGCCACTTTTGGAGGTGGACACTTTTATTTTCTACACAAGTTTTTACAAACACTTTCTTTTCTATTCAGACTTTTGGCTTTTGTAGTTTGTAAGCTTTGGGGAGACGAATCTCTGACTCTACATCTTTGAGAAGATTTGTAAACCCTTTTGGATTTCTATTTATTTGATCATGGGTTTTTCTTCATCTCCTTCTTGTTTCTCTGCTTCCAAGTCTGAGTAGTTTCATAGTTAGGTTTAGGGTTTCAAAAGAATTTATGAATCATTAAATCAGACATAGATAGGGATTTATCATCTTGTCTTCACTTATCGTTGTTCTCATTGCTTAGATTAAATTGATCACTTAGTCTCTGATTTAGGGTTTAATATATTTATCAAAAGTGCTATAGATTGCTTGATAGAACATAGGTGAGTGAATTGTCCTTAGCCAACGAAAGCTGATGTTAAGGCAATTTGTCAACATATCAAACCTGCTCGTTAATGCTTGTTTAGAATTCTAAGATCAAACGACAGTTTAGATTCTTAGGTTGCTAGACAAAATAATTGATACCACGACAGTGGATTGGTTAAACATTCATGTTTGAATTTAAGACTGCGCTTATTGTTCCCTGAATAATTGTCTGGTTCATGATCTTTGAATTCCTGCGAATTGCCCTTGACCTAACGCTTGTTTTAATTGATTTTCATCGTTTTTAATTTGCTATTTTGTTCCACATCATAATAACCACCATATTGTTATCTTAGCTTAGTTTCATTCATAATAATTCGTAGTGTGATACTTGGTTCTCGTGGATTCGATCCCTAAATACTACTTCGTTTGCTGTGCACTTGCAGTAATATTTGAGGGTTAAAACTCTGTGTATCAATTCGTCTCTTAAAATTTTAGTATTTGTGATTTGCTTTGTTTTTGACATATATTGATTTTTAGTATTTGCTTTGCTCCGTCGAGTTACAGATATCCGGATTTTTGGGATTGAATCAAAATGGATAACGGATCGAAGAAAAACTAACAAATATTTTGCCCAGCCCTAGCCATCAATGACACATAATATGTTTGGAGTTATTTGTTGTTCTGTTAGCATATAAGAGTGTTTGAGTTTTACAAGTGGCACCGTCTCAATTAATAGCCAACAATTGTCATGGCGGAGAAGGAGGCAATGTAGATCATTAAGTGACGATGAAGTACCATCTGATGTTTGAGTGCATTTTGATCCGTTTTAGATAATAATATTTGATGTAAAACTAAATGATGGTTAAATTTATAAAACATAGTTTGAGTTAATTTTCCATAATCATGTTTAAAACATTTTGGTGTTATGCAGTTCATTTTTGTTTTTGTTGTCGAGAGTAAACACATGAATATTTTCGGGTACGTACTTATGTATTTAGCCTAAGTAATTTTTAAGATATTTGAAGTTCAGTGTGTCCTAACTTGAAAATATGGATTGACATTGAATGAAATATAACAATTTCATTTATCTGAGGTCTCTTCAGATCATAATAATAAAACATGAATTATTTATAATATGTAAACGATATATAGTATTAATGAATGAAACTATATAAACAAAAATACAAAGTTTTTTATGTTGTTAATACTAAGTTAAGATACTACAAAAGATAAATCATGAACTATTTATAACATTTGAACACATAGAGAAGATAACTACAATAATCATCAAGTAATATATATGTCAAACACAGGTATTTACTCATATATAAAGATCTAACTATAAATATTACATAAATGAACTAAAAATTATTAAAGTCGCACGTTAAAAAATCTAATAAATTAACAAAAAAAAATAAAAAAACACACAAATATGTCATATTGAGTACCATTGATAATCAAATATTACAAAAATGAACTAAAAATTATTAAAGTCTAACATTAAATACCCTATGTCGCACATTGATAATCAAATATTAAAGAAATGAACTAAAAATTATTAAAGTCGCACATTAAAAAATATAATAAATTAACAAAATAATTTAAAAACACATAAATATGTCATATTAATTACCATTGATAATCAATTTATTTTCTATATTTACATTGCTGGAGTTTTTCGAATTGTATATTTTAATTATAGTCTTAGTTTCAATGATAATTTGAAAATTTAAAGGATAAAATTTATTATGAATATTTTTTTTATATTAGATGTATATTACTACCATCATAGATATAAAAAATAATTTTTTAATAAATATTATTAATTGCATCCCTATGATTTTCAGCAAATTTTTATATAGAGAATCTGCGCGTAGTATTTCAATTATAACTTATTTAGGATACAAATGATAATGATTTAAGATCTATGTTTAAATAGTATTTCAAATTTTTTTGACAATTCAACAGGTTATTAACTAAAATTAAATGACTAATTTCTATCAATAATTTCTAATTTGTTTACCCACGTATTAACGCGGATCTTAATCTAGTATATATTAATAGAGGAGACATTCACAAAAAATTCTAGGTGTCGTTCAAAGAGCGTTTTAGGGGACATGTCATTTAATTTAACCAATAAGAACATTTCGATTAAAACTATATGCCATGGTGGAAATCTCTACATATTCATTACTTTTATAACATAAGCCCATTAATACATGTTTTACAAATTTAAACCCAACTAAATGTAATATTTTAGACTTACCATATCATCTATTTTTAATTTTTTCTTATATATTAACAAACTTTTTGTTATTATATTTATAACAATATCATCTATTGTGTATATATGTACTTAGATTAGTATACTATACAAATATTTTTAGTCTATTATACATATTTAATCACACTTGCAAATATTTATACAATTCATTATTAGAAAATATATATTATTTTTCGTTTGTTATGTCCCACAAATTCATATAAATCTAAAATTTATCTGATTTATCGTATGCTATATAATTTACAAGAATAATGAAGATCAATTTTACACTTAAAATATATTGAAATAAATAATATTTGCATATGTTTTGATCAATTTTACATATAAAATATTAAAACTAATGGCATTAACATATGCTTGATCAAAAGTATTTAACTTTATTATATTTATGCACAATAATATTATTTTTGTACATTTATAGATGTTAGAAGAATTCATATGGTTTATCATACACGTTTAAATATTAAAAATTTATATATGTTAAAATCTAGTTGAACAGTATGATCTTAGTGTTTGGGCCTACATGGGCTTAGTTTTGAGAGTACTCTTTGTTCTTAGTGTCTAGGGTTTCATTTTTGTCTAGCGCAGTGTATCCACGATGAAATCACGGCGGCAGAACATCTCTGAGGATTGTAATCTAACCATTCCCCGACACAATATGGGATCAAAGAAGCTACTTAGCGCAGGACAAAACTCATTGTCGATCCCAATTGATCTCATTATCGAGATATTCTTGAGGTTGCAGGCGAAATCTATAGCGAGATGTCGTTGCGTATCAAAGCTCTGGGCCTCCGTTCTTCGCCAGCAAGATTTCACAGAGTTGTTCTCAACCAAATCTTTGGCTATCCCGTAGCTCTTGTTCGCTTGCCGAAATAACGGTGAGCTCTTCTTCTTCTCTACACATCAGCTTCAAAACCCTGATGAGAACTATTCTGTTAACGTAGCCGCCAATCATCTAACGCATTTCCCTGTGATTCTAAAGTCTTTGCACCTGTAAATGGCTTCTTCTGCTTATGTCTTAAAGATGATCAGATCTTAAATGGCAGGAAATATAGAGAGTCGGTGTCGGTGATATGTAACCCTAGCACGGGACAATCCTTTACCTTACCCAAAGGGAAAACGCGAAGGACGAGAGGAGTGGGTAGCTATATGGGATATGATCCTACTAAGAAACAATCCAAGGTATTATCCATGACCTGGTTAACTGGAAGTTGGAGGATCTCTGAGGATCGCATCAAGTTATGACATTAGGAACCAACGCACCGACCTCATTATCCTGGATATGATAGTGAGATATGCATCAATGGTATTTTGTACTATAAAGCTAAGGTCAACAAGTCTAGGGGAGATTCTATGATAGTTTGCTTTGATTTTAGATCCGGGGAGTTTAACGTTATGAAAGTCATGGAAACTTTCAATAGAGCAATGCCTCTTACATCAGCTCTGATAAAATAAAATGGCAAATTAGGTTTGCTTATGCTGGAAGGGAACTATGTTAATGGAAAAAGTAGAAGTTTTGAGTTGTAGGTTTTAGAAGATGACGAAAAGCAGGGATGGTCAAAGCATAAATACGTACTGCCTACTTTATGGAAGAATGAAGTTGGAGAGACAGAGTTATATTTTGTTGGAATTATTGGTACAAATGAAATTGTGTTGGCGCCGCGCTACCAATCCATGCCTTGCTACATTTTCTACTATAATATCGAGAGAATGGCGATTACAAGAGTTGTAATCCAAGGATCGGAAGCGTTTAAGGGTAGCAATTTTAGAACCTTTCTAAACATAGAAAACATGAGGCTTATCCAAGAGTTATAGGATTTTAATATTCTGCAACCTAGCTAGTTTGGCTCTCTCTTTAAGTTCTCATCATAAGAGTCCTTATCTCTCCACTAGTTTTGTGTAATTGTCACTTTTTGGCTTATTTAATGACTATTTTTTCCAGTTTTCTGTGATTGTTGAGGATACTCTATGCATCCCCTTGTTTCAGTGCTTCGTTAAAAACAAATTATGACAAAACAAAATAGTCACAAGTTCGTATCAAATACTGACCGAATTGCATCACAAAACAATCATTATACTGTGACTAAACAAAACAGCCACAATATTTGGTACAATCGACACATTCTCTGTGGTTTCAAGGCCGACAGTCACTAAATTGTTTCCTCTTTTTAAAGTCTATTTTTCTATTATGCTTTGTTTCCTCTTTTTAAACTCCTACTCCATCTGTACATAACCATTTTTTTTTTGGGTACACTTATCGACGAGGTAACAAAGCAATGGAAAGAATAAGAGATCTCACGCCTAATTAATCCATCTGATCAGCACATTATCAAGAAGCTCTTTATACAAACGATTGTGTAAGATTCATATCACAAATTAAACGAGCTAATTACTGGTAATTGCTAAACTTGTGGGATGTAATTGTTGAAGATATGATATCCCCGTAACAGCAATGGACGGTTTGTTGAGCGGGGATGGACAAATTTAAACGAAGATTAACACCTGAGGAAATAGAGTTCACGTCTCTAATATGGGCAATGCAAGCGGTGTGGGCACTTGGATACATGAAAATTGAATTCGAAAGGGGATAATCAAACAATCAATATCCTGTTAAATGTGAACAAGAAAATCCAAGACTTCAACACTACGTAAAGGAGGTCATGAAGTGGGACGCAATGTTTGACATGGTAAAATATAAATTTATTTACCATGAAAGCAATGCTCGTGCAGATTATTTGGCGAAGGAGGCTATTAACAGCGATTACCAATGGTCATTATTTCATACATGTCCAATATTTTTGAATGCTCTTGTAAACAATGATATTGAAATAACAGATTTAATACTGTTGGTTTTGACTAATGCAAGAAATCTAAAAAGAATTTGTAGAGTTACCTGACGAAGAAATGTAGTAAAGGTGGAAGGATTTTGTGTCGGGACTATTTTGGATGATTAATATGCATGAAAAAATTCTTCATAATATTGAGTCTTTGCTTGAATAAGTTGTTATCGTCACGTTTTGCAGTTCTAATTCCACCTTATGAAGTCGATGATTTTTGCAACCAAATATTGTGACAGAATTCATAACAAAAATTTGACGATAATTCGTCAAAATTGAAGCTTCAAAATAAATATACGGGCCTTAGTGTTTGGGCTACATGGACTTTATCTTAACCAAGCATGCACAATTTATTAATATATTAGAGAACACTCTTTGTTCTTAGTTTCTAGGGTTTTGTTGCTACAAGAAAACAATGATTTAGCCACTACAAATTGTGACTATATATGTAGTCTTAAAAAAGAGCGACTCCTTTGCCACTAAATTGCGATTTTTTTACGACTTCAAAATTTTAGTGGCAAATTAGTTGCAATTTAGCGGACAAAAAAAGGAGTGGTAGTTTCGTCGCTTATTTGCCAATTTTTTGCGACTGTGTTACTACTAAAATGGAGAGTCGCAAAATAATTGAGCAAGAGACACGAATGGGCGACTCATTATGTAGTCCCAAAATTGTAGTCGCAAACGTTAGTTGCAAATATTTTTTAAAATTATGTAGTCGCAAAAAGTGGTAATTATAGCAACTAATGCATTACTACAAATTCTTTGCCACTAATTTGTGACAACACCAACATGTTGTCACTAATATGCGACTACAGTTGATTAATAATAATTACTTTAGGGTATAGGGCATGGTTTACAACTCATTTACGACTACATATATTTTGCCACGAAGTTGCGACTACACGAACATGTTGCCACTAATTTACGATTACACATAAAAATTGTTATAAATTCAATTTAGAGTATAGGGCATGGTTTTTTAAAACTAATTTGCGACTACAAATATTTTGCGACTACTTTGCTACTCTTTATAATATGGGAGTCGCAATGTGGTCGTATTGTTCTCCTAAAAAATTCAATTTAAATATTTTCACAAATGGGTTGCTATATATTTGTAGTGAATAATCTAAAAATTTCAAAAAAATTAATCATAACTTGCATAAATTGGAGTCATTCATAACATTTGGATACGAACACAACTACCTCAAACACATACGTAACATTTTTGTTTCACATTCATGTTTATTTATTTGGATTTGGGTTGAAATATTTTTATTTGGTTTTTAACTTATAAATGGTTTTATAAGTTATGTTTATTTTGTATAAGATTATATTATCATAAACATGAAAGTTGTTCAAATTCACATAAATGACATATATGATATGATTAGCCATTTCTATTCTGTAAATTCTTAGTATAGAATATGCTACTGTTTTAAGACTCTAAACGTAACGGAGTCCCAAATTAGTGACAAATTTTGGCACCAAAAAATTGCAGCGAAAAAATTGTTTTGGCCGCCAAATGTTCTGAATAATTTGGCCAAATTTTTTTAATGAACCGCGCAAATTATTAATTTATGTAGAGACTAAAAAGCGACTCATAAATGAAATCCCTAGAAACATAGATATATCCAAACATATTTTCTTCATCTTCCTCAGTCTCTCCATCAAAATCCTCTCTCAAAAGTCGAATACTCAAACTCGTGACGTTCTCTCTAATGGTTGGCACTGGGAAATCTTGGAGAGGTCATGGTGGGAGTCACGGTGTGGGAGGACATCATTTTTCGTAGGGAAGAAATTACGTTACAGAGACACCCCCGCCGCAGAACCCTTTTCCTCCACTGCCACAGAACCCTTTTCCTCCACTGCCGCAAAACGCTTTTCCTCCACCGATTCCCGACGATGTTCAACTGCCGCACATACCGCAACATGCACCGCCACAAAATCAAATGACTTTGGATGACTTGCTTGGAATTTCGGGCCGTGCTGAACATTTAACGGTGTTATCCCCGATCCCACTTGAGAAAACCACTTGGTATGCGTATTCATATATTCTCCTTAACATTGTCGACTGTATGCTCTTGTTTGTTATTTGGATGTTTGTTCTTGCTATTTAATCTGTGAAATCGGAGGCTGTTTGATTAGAACTAATTAAGGTTGTGTGTTCATGATGTTTACTTCTTAGTTTGATCACCTTTGTTTGATCGCCTTTGATTGATGTTGTGTGATTGAAAATCATAAAATTAGGCAAGTTTCACAGTTCATACACACCATTTTGTTATATTTGCCATTTGTTTATTAACAAATATTTTAATCATTTTGTAGAGTTTCATTGTCTGTTAAAATTCCCTTGTCTGTTTTCATGGAATTGGTATAAGATCAAGTTTATCTAACAACTATGTCTTACTCGTTTTTGGTACTTTGTTATTTGTTTCCTATTATGCAGGTTTGATCGGGATGATGGGGCCTTGACTCGGAAGATTTCAAAGATGTTGAAAGCCAAATTTGATGGTCCTTATTATAGTTGGACACAAACGCCTCCGTATATTCAACGTAGATATTTCACAGACTTCTTGGTAGCTGCTAATGCTCGCCGTGATGCCAAGCTTACTTGCCGTGATGCCGAATCTACTTGACTTGTTGTAGAACAACAAAACCGGATTAAGAACTTAGAGATGCTCGTTAGCTATCTTCGGCAAACAGATCCAGACTTTACCGCATATATGGATGAACATGCTCTGCCAACTACGATCGCGGCAACTACGACTACTAGATCACCGACTTCCTCTTCGCACGACTAGATTTACGTTTTTATTTTTGTATCACATAATTTAAACTGTTATCGATTGTATAATATTTTTAGTTTTAAATTTAAGAAAAACTGTTCAGAATTTATTATTTAAAATATATATATTTTATCTGTAAATTCGTATTATAAATATGTAAAAATAAAAAATAATTCACTAAATTATTTGTGACTTAATTGAAACTACATATAATTGTGACTACATACAAAGTCACTATATTTTGCGACTTACTTGTGACTACTAACAAATTACGTAGTCGCAAATTAGTCACTAAATTATGCGACTAACTTATGACAATATTGTGAACGTCTTAAAATAGTCACAAACAATTACCACTAATTTGCGACTCAGACTTCTCACCAATGATGTGGTCTTAAGTTAGTCGCAATAAGAGAGACTACTTAGCCACTAACTTTGCGACTACTGTCGAGGTCGCAATTTGTAGTCGCTATTCCAGAGTCGCAATTAATTCGCTCATTTGCAACTAATTTGCGACTCCTCTGTTTTACGACGAGCTTTTTGCGACTATGAGCCATAGTCGCAAAAACGTCATATTTTCATGATTTGCGACTCCTTTGCGATTATTTCTGTAGTAGCAAATTTGATGTTTTCTTGTAGTAACGTGTCTCCACCGTTCCCCGATACAATATGCGATCAAAAACCTTACTTAACGATGGAGAAAACTCATTACCGATCCTAATTGATCTCATTATCGAGATATTCTCGAGGTTACCGACGAAATCTATAGCGAGATGTCGTTGCGTATCGAAGCTCTAGGCCTCTTTTCTTCCCCGTCAAGATTTCTCAGAGTTGTTCTTAACCAAATCTTCGGCTAGCCCGCAGCTCGTGTTCGCTTGCCGAAAAGGTGAGCTCTTCTTCTTCTCTGCACATCAACCTCAAAATCCTGATGAGAACTCTTCTGTTGTAGCCGCCAATCATCTTGCGCATTTCCCCTTTCATTCTGATGTCTTCGCACCTGTCAGTGGCTTCTTCTGTCTTAAATATGAGAGGATATATAGAGAGTCCGTGTCGGTGATACATATAAAATTCATGTCGGGGATATGTAACCCTCGCACGGGACAATCCTTGATCTTACCCAAAGAGAATACGAGGAGGAAGAGAGGGATCTATCTTGGATATGATCTTATTGAGAAACAATATAAGGTATTGTCCATAACATTAATTGAACTAGCGCACCGTCGTGGAACTAGCGCACCGTCGTGGATCACTGAGGAGCATCAGGTTCCGACATTAGGAACTAGCGTACCGTCATGGAAAATGGTCGAATGTTGCATACCTCATTATCCTGGATATTGTGATGGGATATATTATTATTATGGATATGATGGTGCGACATGCATCAATGGTGTTTTGTACTATAAAGCTATCGGCAACAAGTCTTGTGAGCTTTCTATGATAGTTTGTTTTGATTTTAGGTCAGAGAAGTTCAACATTATGAAAGTCATGGAAACTTTCAATAGAGCACTACTGCCTCTTACATCAGCTCTGATAAACTACAATGGCAAATAAATTAGGTTTGCTTATGCTGGAAGGGTCTTGTAACTATGTTAATGGAACAAGTAGAAGTTTTGAGTTGTGGGTTCTAGAAGACGATGGAAAACATGAATAGTCAAAGTATTTATACGTATTGCCTACTATGTGGAAGAATGTAGTTGGAAAAACTGAGTTAGACTTTGTTGGCATTATTGGTACAAATGAACACAGTTACACAATAAGACAAACATAATTAAATTGCCCAATAGTTCCCATCTCAAATAGAATAGTATATAAATTGAGTTTATGATTATTTTTCAAAACCTAAGGCTTATTTCGTAGTAATACAAAACTACTGGGGCTAAAATAGAAATAAACTATTGTTTACCCTGCTTTTTTATTTTGTAGATACACAAGAGAAGCTTTCGTTTGTTTTCAATTTTTCAGCTTCATTAACCACTCCATCGTATTTGACGCTTGACAGTACATTAAAGAATAATCTACCGGATGGTAGCGACATCAGAGATGTCCTCTTGTTCGATCCGACCAAGATAGGTATATGAAAACACTTAAGGGTTATGTCAAAAATTATGCAAGGCCAGAAGCATGTATGGCTGAGGGCTACTTGGCTGGAGAATGCATAGCCTTCTGCTTAGAGTTTCTAAAAAATTTTGCATCTATAGAAGAAGCAGCAAAACGAAATGAAGATGTGGAGTCTGATGATGTTCTACTTGAGGGTCGTACACTGCAGAAGGCTACTGAAGTTACACTTTCAGATAAAGAGAGAGACATAGCACATCGGTATGTGTTAATGAACACATCAATTATGGAGCCCTATGTCAGTAAGTAAAGTTCTATTTAAAACTTTATTTTTATTGGTAATACATGAAAACCAACTTTTGAATCTTGATAAACAGGATGCATTTGGATGAATTGCAAGATAACGATGTCTGATGCGTAAGAAATGAAACTCTATTATGGAAATTTCATACAGAAAGGTTTGCACGGGGTTTGTCATTAACGGACATCGATTCCACACAGAGGACGTTAAGCGGGAGACTCAGAACAGTGGTGTGACATATGAAGCTTTTTCTATGTGTAGAGCTAGTGCACGAGATAGTAAACAAATGGCGGACATAGTTACATACTATGGAGTGATCAGGGAGATCATACTGTTGGACTACCACATGTTCCATGTTCCTCTATTCAGATGCAGTTGGGCAAACACATGGAATGGTGTGAAGGAAGAAGATAGATTTACGCTTGTGAACCAACCAGACGGCGTTTCTCCGAGATCCATACATCCTGCCATCGCAAGCAAAACAAGTGTTTTACTATAGCAAAGATGAATCCTCTCCATGGTATGTAGTTATGAGGGCGCCATTGAGAGGATATCATGAGCTAGAGACAGAGGAAGAGTTTGTTGCAGCACCAGTATCAGACCACCAAGTTGAAGATTTGGGGAATCAGTCGTCTGACGATGAGAATTTCTGTGTTAGGGATGACTGTGAAGGGGTTCTAGTGGGAGATTAATAGATAAAAACGCCTTATATAATCATATTTGGTCTGCTAGTGTTGATTTGGCATACTTATTGTTGGTTGTGTTTCAGGATCAGTCATGGCAAAGACGAGAGGAGGAGGAAATGTCTGCCGCAGTAAGCGTCAGGCTGGAAAAGGTATGAGTCATGTCATCGAGATGAAACTTTCCAAACGGTCTAAGACAAAGGAAGTTGCAAAGGACACTGTTTCGACAAAGGATGTTGCAAAGGTTTATGTAGAAGCAGATTGTGAAGTTCAGGAACCAGTGAGAGGAGGGAAAGGTGAAAAAGATATTGATGGAGGAGGAGAGAAGCAAAGTGCTGTAAGAGGAGTCTTGGATGAAATTCCCGAAGAGGTTGAAAAAGAAAGGACTGAAGCTGCAATGGCTGAAGCAGAAAAAGAAGATGAAGCTGAAATGGCTGAAGCAGAAAAAGAAGATGAAGCTGAAATGGCTGAATCAGAAAAATAAGATGAAGAAGAAGTGCATGTAGAATCTGAGAAAGAAAAGGTTGGAGGGGATGACGAAGTCGGAGAACAGTCAAATGTAACTCCAGAAGACTGTCTGGAGCCTTCTAGTGGAGGAGTTGAGGCACAAGTTGATGCAGGGGACAAAGAAGTTGAAGAACCTTCCCAGGCTGCTGAAGATGAAACTATGGATGCTTCCACTGGAGGAGGTTCAATCCCGACGACTGAAGAAGTACAACCCCAGCAGTCAAACTCGAACACAAAGAGAAAAAGGGGACTGACCAAGATGCGTAAAGTCACAAAAGACCCTCTGGCCAAGGTTGAGGTAGAATTTACATCTATGGGTGAACATGCAGGAGATTGATCAATAACACTTTCATCGTTTCTTGGTCCTCTGGTGAGGGAGCATGTTCCGGTACTACTTGATGATTGGAGGAAACTTGATGATCAGACGAAGGACACACACTGGGAGGAAATTAATGTATACTATTTTTTATTTACAATACTCATCATTTAGTTAGTATAAATGTGTACATATAACTTCACATTTCCTATAGGGGAGGTTTAATTTGCAAGAAGAGTGGCAAAAAGATGCAGTTTTCAAGCAGATGGGTTGTTTGTGGAGGGCATCTAAATCTAGACTTGTGAACCAACTTTGATATATGGAAAGTCACGCGCAGCGACTGAAGCTTAAACCAAGCAACATCCAATCTCTTGTCAAGTGAAACAATTGGGTGAAGAGCAGGACTAGCACGAAATTTAAGGTGCAATCTGGTTTTAATGTTTTCATCTCTGGTACATGTATTTGCTTTGCAGATTCAATAATGTCTACTTGTGGATTGATTTTGTAGGAGACAAGTGAGAGATATAGGAACTTGAGGAGGGCTCAGATTCCACACACCACTAGCCGCAAAGGAATGTTTCGCCTGGCACAAGAAATGGTAATTGTCTTTTTTGTATTGTATTTTCGAGTTATAGAAGAAGCATAGCTCATATCACTTATATTAAGTACTCCTTGTAGAAAAAAAAAGAGTTCAGACCCCAGTAAGGTTAATAGAAGTAAGGTATGGATAGCAGGACACACTCACGCGGATGGAACACCTGTGAGGCTTGAATTTGCTGAGACTATTGTAAGAAGTTATCAAATTATTAAGAATGTTTTATTTACAAGTTTGCATAAAAAAAGGTTAGGCATAATTGGTTGATATATCTGTGTCTTAGGAACAAATACAATCAATCGATAGTCAAATGGACTCCACAACCAATGGTAACATAAGAGAAGATGTTGTCAGTCAAGTTTTTGGGAAAGACAGACGTGGAAGAGTTAGAGGTTTGGGCAGAGAGATTACTACTACCAAACTGGCATTCCTCCAGGCAGAGCCGGCCCTATCTAGAAGCTAGGGAAGCATGTGCTTCCGGCCCTTGATCTTTTATTAAATATTTCGGCCATTTTTTTAAAAAAATCTTTCATAGCTCTGTTGGTTTAAGAGAATGAAAAAGTGGTAAGGATTGCGAGTTCGAGTACCATTATGTGCAAAACTATGCATTTTTTTATTATATACAATTAGGCCTTTTAAATTTTTTTAGCTTGTAGCCCATAATATTACAGGGCCGGCTCTGCCTCCAGGCTAGAGACATACATGTACAGAAGCTTGAAGCAACCCAAGTTGAGTTGCTTAGCCAGATTAAAGACTTGAAAAATGCATTACATGACTTAGCTCGAAAAAAGGTAAGTCTACTAGTTTTTTATGAGGCCATTATAAGAAGCTCATTTAACAATTTCATATCTTCTTGTCATAAACACTCTGATGATGTGGGAGCTCAATCTGAGGTAAGTATGTTAGCAGAGGAGTTAGGTGTCAGCTGCTCGAATGGTTTTCGACTGAAGATGTCGTTGTCGGGGAAGGAGAATTCTGCTCTTCTGATCCAGTATACACGATTGGTCGTATTCCACTTGGTCTTAACGCGGCGGCTGTTATTGTCAAAACTGTAATAGACACAGAATCATCTTTGTGGAGGCCTACCCCAACCATGTTCTCACTTGGGCAAGCTGTGGGACTCAAAATTCCTTGGCCAGCTGATAAGGTGATTTTGGATGAAAACGTCTCCCCATGTACAGATAAGATTTCTGATTCCAAGGTAATCTTTAAAGAGTTTGGTTACTTTATTCTGACCCTGCATTTCAAGCTCAGATATTAGATGCTAATATATATGCATGTCTCCTTAGGGTACAAATTCAGATGAGTCACTTCAAAGATGCAAAATATATGATTGGAATGTCCATGGTGAAGTTATTGCTGAGGATGTTTTGTGTTTCACTAATCCAAAACGAATGATCAACAACATTCCTCTGGGTCCAAATGCTGCCATTGTGAAGGTTGACCTTGTTATGAAGGAGGCGGTTTATCTGTGGAGGCCAACTGCTGAATTACTTCTGATGGCTGATGCACTCGATGCAGACATCGCATGGCCAATTGAATATATACTGTTGAGAAGTTATAAAACTTTGTTTTCTCTCGTTTTATGCACTTTACTTTGTCTTATGCACTTTACTTTGCCTTTCTCTAAGTACTTAGTACTTGAATAAGTACTTTCGAACCTATGTAAATATATTTAGTTTTCAGCTTTATTTGTTTATACCTATTTAACTTCATTATAAATTTATAATCTTGACATTTAAATATCTTCATTCCAACCAAAAATAATAATAAATTGGGAATGCACAATACAATCTTAAAATATTTCCACAAAAAATCGAATTAATGGATTTGAATTATTATTTTTTTTTTATGATAAGTTAACAATGAGACAATACTAAATATAAATAAAGAAATAATAAAGGATTCAATTTTGGTATATTTATAGTGTTTATGGTATAGGGTATAGGGTTTAAGGTATATGATTTAGGGTTATTTTTGTTTTAATTAGTAGTTAACAATAATTTTATACAAATTAAAGAATATTAAAGACAAATCCTTAATTTAATTGTCAATAGCAACATTATTGTGTTTTCACAAGATGATGTTGTTTACACAATAAGAAGATTAGTGTACATATTTTCATAGGTAACATTATGGGTTACCATAATTTTCATTTCAAATCTCTAAAAACGTTCAAAAATTTTTAATTAAATTTTTTTTTTTTTGTCAACAGATTTTATAAAAATTAACACGGTGCAGAAATCCAAACCGGTAGTTCAGAGTTTACAAAAATAATATCATGCGATTTAGTAAGAACGTTACGAGCCAACAAATTTGCTTTTGTGTTGCTTTGTCTCGGGATGAGGGACAGAGAGAAAGACGAGAAGACTTTCTTGCAGCGCTCTAATTCCTCCAGGTAGACGGCGAAAGTTGGCCACTGCATCGGGTTTGCCACCATGTTACTCAGCTCCGAACAGTCCATTGCAAAGGCTACAGACAGCTTCTATTGGTCAATCATACAATGCATCACCCAAAGTAGTGCTTCGAACTCGGTGTGGAGTAGAGATAAGCTTGGACGCGGGTTCCATGCTCCCATTAAGTCATCTGCTTCGTCATCCTGAAAATAATACCATCCTAAACCTGAAAAATGGTCTCCCGCTTTCCAGGACTCATCGATGAAGCACCGAGGACCTGCGACCGCCTGTAATAGAGGGGGAATTGGTCCTCCACCAGGACATTAGCTTGCGAAGATAACCAAAATTGTGCCTCAGGATCCGCTACCTGTAATACCTCTCGGGGATCTCAGTCCATATTTTTAAACACCATGTCATTCCTAGCTTTCCAAATATACCATATGATCCAAGGGATTTTCGGTAGTGCTCTAGGTAATCACCAGAAAATATAATCCATGTTCGAGTAAAGAGAAGTCATTGGGAAAACCCCTGGCGCTGATGGCACATGCGATAGAGCCCAGGTCTGTAAAGCCGGAGGACATTCAAACAATACATGATTGACTGTTTCCTCCACCCCACATCTAGCACATTGTATATCACAATTGACTCCTATTTTCCGTAGATTTGATGTTACCGAAACACAACCTGATAACGCTTACCATAGGAAATGTTTCAATCTTGGAGGGCATTTTAGCTTCCACACATGAGCTTGTAGGGGCCAATAATCGGGTCCAAAAGTCCTAAAATTCGAAACTCTTTCATTATGTTCTCGTTCCGTTCGGTAGCCCGATTTAATCGTGTATTTTCCTGATTTTGTAAAGTGTCACCCAAGGGTGTCAGGCCTATAATTGCTGCTTAGTGCAATACTCCGAATAATAGCAACGTCCTCAGGAATTATAATCGCGTTCAGCAGATTCCAATACCAGTTTTTCGTAAGCGGGTCTATAAGATGATTGACCATGAAGGAAGGGTAATAATTATTACCCTTACAAGTAGCTGATCTCGGGCATAGGGCCAGTATCCATGGATCATTCCACACAGAAATAGTTGATCCTGAACCGTCCCTTATTCCTTTGTTTACCAGAGATCGAGCCGATGTAATACTCTTCCATCCATAGGAAGGATAATATCATTTAAATGTGTCTAAAGGGTTTGAATTTCGATAGTACCATTCCTTAAACACCCGATCAAAAAGCGAGTTTGGGTTATCAAATGACCGCCACAACTGCTTAGCTAATAGAGCTGTATTAAAATCATCAAGTGTTCGGTAGCCTAGACCGTCCGTCGCCTTTGAGTGGCAAAGTTTTTTCCATGCCATCCAGTGCATACCCCGTTGAGTCCCATTTGTACTCCACCAAAAATGTGCAACCGCACTAGTAAGTTTAGCCGTCAACATTTTTGGTAGCCGAAAATATGACATAATGTATGTTGGCATTGTGGATGCCACCAATTTAATCAAAACCTCTTTTCCCCCCCTTGGATAGAAACTTGGATGTCCAACCATTGTTCCGATCTTGGAGCCTCTCTTTTATAAAATGAAAGATTTTTGTTTTTTCCCCACCCAAACTTTCTGGGATACCCAAATAGGTGCCCATTCCCCCTATTGTTGTATGCCCAAAGTATGTTTAATCTCCACCTTGACCGTGTCATCTACTAGATGCCTAAATTGCACCAAAGATTTCGAAAAGTTTATTTGTTGTTCTGACGCCGTTTCATACTGTTTGAGAATGCTTTGGAGTGTTTGACACTCCTCCTTATTTGCCTTGCAGAAGAAAAGGCTATCATCTGCAAAAGTAGATGCGACACCGCCGGACTTCCCCGCGCCACCTTTAACCCCGTTAATTTCTTTTCCCGTTCTGCCTTCCGTACATTGGCAATCAATGCTTCTGTGCACAAAATGAATAAATACGGGGATAAAAGATCCCCTTGGCGTAGTCCCCTTTCTGGGCGTATATGTCCCTTTGGTTGTCCGTTAATAAGAACCTTATATTTGACCGATTTTATGCACCACATCATCCATATAATCTATTTTTCCGCAAAGCCCATTTTCCGAAGGAGGTTCTCGAATCATGTAAATAGCTCATAAACGAATTAATTAGCCAACACATAATTATAATTTTTTTATAAATTGCAAAATGGCATGGAAAACACATTTTTATGCCTTCAGAAACAGTAGCCAATGAGAAGGTTTCACTCGAATCGCTGACGTGGCCAAATCTCAGCCTTTACTCATGCCATCTAAAACATATGTTTAAACTTTTAGAAACGGAGCCAATGAGAACGTTTCACTCCTTTATTTCTCTTCAGTCTCTTCGAGTCCGAAGAAGAACTGAGACTCATGTTAGGTCTTCTTCTTCTTCCCCACCTCCAACTTTTCTGATTCTTCCCACCTTGACTTGAAGAAGCTAGAGATAGTTTCCATCGTTGTCGCATCCGTTGGCCGACTCAACTCCTCATTTGTCTCCGACAAACATCGACAAACTTGTAGATCTGTACCCAAAGCTTATCGACAATGTATTATTCTCACCCTTTTCCTCTCTCTACATATCTCGCTTTATCGATTCTGAAAGAGATTTCCTTTGTTTTTCCCGGTACACGAAGATCTGCAGAGAGTTATATGCTTCCTTCTCCACGAGTACAGTTACTCTTTTCATCCTTCACGGATAATTTTGATTCAAATGCGACTTCCATTAATTTTTCCCTGTCTAATTGTTACTTTGAGTTTGATTATTCATGGGTTTGTGTGGCTACAGAGTAAGGTGTTTTGGCTGACTTTTTTTTGTTCTGGCTGAATGAATAGGCTTTTGGAAAAACTTAGGTTTGTTCCGGCTGGCTGACTCTCTTTTGGGTTATGGCTGAATGACCCTTGTTGCTGTTGGAAACATGGTATTAACTCGAGCCACATGTCTTTAAACTTGCATTGTTCTTTGCTTCCCTGTATTATGCATTGCTTGATGGAACACTTTATTTGTCCTTCTTTCTCTTATTGGCCAGTGTAGGATGATGAGCTAACCATACTGGACCTCCTCTATACAGGCGTAACTTCAATCATGAGGTAAATTACCGGTTTTCCTTTTCTTTACTTCTTTGTCATTCAAACCATTTGAGCAACCCTAGAGGTCTGTTCTTCATACAGATACTTATATTGACATTAAATTCTTTATTTTCTTGCAGGAAAAATTTGATTACGTTGATCATATCAAAGAAGTTTCAAACCCAGGAGCAGCAATAGTACATGGAGACCAAATTCAGAAGTCATGGACATACACATATATGTTGAACTTAGTTTAAGGTTATGTACTATCTTGTAAAATTACATGTTGTAAAACCAGATAGATATCCCATTTTATTATTTAATTTGTATCAGCAAACAACAGAATTTATAATGTATATAAATGGTACAAATACAACACTGTATAAATACACAAAAATGTCTACATAATACAAAATGCTATATATATAAATTTCTAAAATCACAAAAAGGCAACATGAACGCTATCTGTATACAAAATAAAATGCTATATAAGTACATAAATTATTACATATGTCGCCTGCTATTGTAAAATTCCGAAAATGCTATAAATAAATAAATTAACAGCAAAACATAATCGTTATTGTCTATTTAAATATTGCATATCGAAAAACGCTATATTAACTCAAAACACAATAGCAATGCTTAAAACCGCTATCTAAAGTGCCGGATCTATTATGACGGGAGCAGACAGAGCACTTTCTACAATCCTATGGTATCGTTAGATAGCGGTTTTCGGCTGCTAAGAATACCCGTTTTTCCTGTAGTGGCTCTAAGACTCAACATAAACTAAATAGAACCTAAAATGAAGAGAAAGATGCAAACTGTGATTCTGATGCTTATAAAAGCTAAGGAAAATGCATGCTAATGATGCTAAAATACGAGCACATCAACTCCCCCGGACTTGTCCTTTGCTTGTCCTCAGGCAAACAAGTAAGAACAAACCTGGAGAAGAGGTTTGAAAGTGAGAACTCAAAGCCAAAAGGTCTTTTCCAAAGCATCCATTATCAAGTCAAGGTAATATACAACTCAATGCTACTAATGAACCATCTACTCAATCAAGTTTTCTACACTTATCGCAACTCCAATCTTTTGCCTTCAGAACCAATGCAATATGGAATTAGGAAAGAAATATGGAATTCTTCCTGATCTTCCCACGAAGGATAAGAAGTGGAAATATTCGTATTTTTCTTTCCGATTAACAAGTTAACGTTTAATGGGCTTACACATTTGGTTGTTACTTATTGGTCACCTTGACCTGGTAGTTCTTACATTCATTTGGTTATTCTAAAAGTGTAATCTCACAAATGGGGAATCGACCTAGTCCAATTGGTTTGGTAAGAAAATAGGTTTAATGTGAAGTAAAAGGAGGTTCAAACATTTGGTGACTTCTCTTAAACATAAGGCACAAGTCATTACATAAAGGCAATGGAGAAGGAAAACAATTCAAGCATACAAGATGTTTTCTTCTATTTTTCTACCTAACCCATTCTCTTTTGTAACTCACTCACTCTTACTAAAAACTTCTCTTGATTAACTCAAGGTCACTCTTATTCTCAACACCAATTACTTCAACTTTTTCTTCTTTTTATGATTAATCCTAGGGAGTTCTTTTCTAAAACTTAAACATCTACTCTTGCTCTTGTTTATTTCACTCCTTCTTTGATTTTTTTATTTTTCTTTGCTAGGAGCTTCTTACTTAGAGAATTTTAAACTCAAGATTAATGTTTCCTTTTAATTTTCTCTCCCTAGGCAACCTTATCTTTTCTTATTATCAAACCACTTGGTTTCACTCTTTTCATTCTCCTTTTCACTAACCATTTTGGTTCTTTTCTTCTTCTCTTCTCTCCACTTCTCAACAAAGCCCACACCCTTATAAATCCAATAACAATTCTCAAAACCCTCATAAGACCCAATGAAACACCAAGACACTCTCAAACCCCACTTAGACTAGCCAATGAGACTACTCCTAATGGAAGAAAAACCTTGTCGTTTCCATCTCAAGAGATTTTATGCATGAATTGCAAAATAGAAAAGGCCTTGCTCAACAAGTTAATGAAGGATTCAAAGAAAGGCTAGGGGTTTTTAAGGTGTGGTACCATCCTCATTTAAAAGACGTATTTGAATCGGGGTTGGCCATTCAAACCATTGGAGAGTGGTAAAAAGGGATAAAAATGGTTTGAATATGTATAAGTGAACCATGGTTAAGGTCTAAAACCCATACGTGAGAGAATTAAGTTCAATTAAGGCCAAATAAAATGGAGTTGATTTCAATTTAAGCAATCAATCAACAATATCTTAGAGAATCTAGAGCGGAGCGATCGAAGATGTAAAGAAACAAGCTTTTCGCGGTTCACTAAGATAAAGAAAATCATTATCAAGATATTCACAAGGAATGCTATGTACTAAAGACCTTTACAAGGCAATTCTATAATTGTTCTCATATGCACATATGCAACCTAGAATGAACATGCAAGAGAATGAAATGTAACTAAATAAGAAAAATATTTTTGTGTTTTCGAAATTTTTCAAAATTTTAGGATTTTTGTAGTTTTAGCATATACAATGCACATCAGACTCAAGTATGCAAAAGAAAAACAAAACAAACTAAAGTGACATTAGCAAACTATTCTCCCCCCCCCTCCCCGGACTTACCGGTGAGAAAGCAAAACCGAAGAGAAGAACAAAAGAAACATGATAAATGCAAAGATAAAAATTAAAAACTAGACGGTATTTACAATGATAGGAATGGTACCTTAGAGCTAGTAGTGGTAGGAATTAAAATCTTGGGGAGGAGGAGGCTCAAACGTGAAGCGGCGTGGCATTGGAAACCTTATGTCTTGGAAGTAACTCGTGTTGCAATACCTTGGATGTGGCAAGAAACAACATAAAGGGGTCTCGTCTTTATCCATGAAGCGGTAGACAAGCGTGTTTGGAGCAAAATGGCCCGCTAGAGTATGTGTCAATACCATGGAGTCATAATCCATTTTTGACCTCTCTTGGATAGGATTGTAGAGGGAAAGGTTTATGCCAATGCGCTCGAAGAGTGGAGTGAGCATGCCTCCAATGTAAATTTTAGGTTCATCCACGGAAGAGACTTGGAAGCGGGTTTGCAAGAAGTTTGTAAAGAACATTGATGTGGAATCAGGGTAGAAATTGGGGTCACGCTCAATGGGACGCCCATGGTAGTCGTGGAGGAAGTAGCGAATCGCTCCATACATCAATCTCAACTCGTTTGAAGTGGAGACACCCGGGTTGTGACAAGCATACACGGTGTTGGCCACTAAACGGAGGGCATAGCGGATGGTAGGGTTTCGTACCTTACACATCCGTGAATTGAGAGATGATTAGGGCTCATCAATGGCTATTTTTCTCCAAACCGTTGACTCTTAATTGAATTCTTGAACTGCATCAAAAGTAGCCTCGGGAAATCCATATACTTCACAAAACGCCTTGAAGGAGATTGAGTATCTCTTCGGTCCAACCATGAAGTGAATACATCCTCTCCCATTTGGTCCATCTTCAATGTATTGAACCGTGGCTAGGAAGTGCTTGGTTGGCTCGGGATATGTCTCATGATCCATTTTAGCTAGCTCTCCCAAGTGCATCCTTTCCACAAGATCACCCACTTGATCTTGGATTCTCATTTCAAACAAGACATTATGGCAAGTAAAGCGGGTTGGATAAAATGGTGGCTCGATCTAACTCATTTAAGAACCGAAAAGCTTCTTGAGACCACTCATGGTTTGTGTGCTTGGTTGATCCTACAAAAGCAATTCTCAAATAAGAATGATTCACAATGAAAGCACAAAGTGACTATCCATTGTTCTTGATCATTTTCGAATTTCAAAGAGCATGAATGGGTAGGCACATAATTCATCAACCAAAGAATACACACAAACCAATCAATGAAATCAGTATAACACCAATCCAAGGTTCTTCATTTTTCTTCAAACTAGCAATTCCATATCAAATCCAAAACTTGCAAAATTGAGAATTTCTCAACATTTTAGTGAAAACTAATTAGCAAACAAGCTTAATGGTATTATTTGAATGATAAAGCTCTAATCATTTTCTACTTTCCCTAAATTTTCAAAATTCAAACTCATTTTTGTCACTATTCACACTAAAAACTCTAAAAGGTGAAATTTTAAAAATTGAACCATTGATTCATCTCAAACTCTTAAGGAATCAACAACTCATGACAGAACAGCCTTATCCTAAGCAAAAGCAAGCAAGCTTATAACCATAATCTAACATTCCATGAAAACCAAAAATTTAGCTTAAGCTTGTACTTCAATGGAGAGAAGGGTTAAGAGAGAGAGCATACCCTTTTTTGCAAATAATAGGATGGGTAAGACCTAATGGGACTAGCAAATTTGAATTTCTCTATAAAAATGAGTTTGAGTGTGTGTGAATGTGAGAAGAGAGAGCTTAAAGGAAAAGAGAGCTCTCTTTTTTATGCAAAATAGTTTGAGAAATGAGAGAAGAAGCAGAGAGATGTGTTTTTGAGATTTTTAGAGGGCCTAAACCGGTTTGAAATCATGTTTAAAAATCAAAGTAAACCGGTCTTAACCAAGGTAAACCGATTCAACACTCGAAAAATTCAAAGAAAAACTTACCTTGGCGGATGTAGCTGCCATCGACTGGATATGAGGGGTCTATCGATCCAGCAATCTTTAGAGGTTCTGGTGCTGCTGCCATCGACTTGTGCCATTGACTGGTGGAGATGGCCTAGTCGATGTAGGCTACTTTATGCTCCAAAATGCCTAGTTTGCCTTCTCAAAAATCCATGAACTTCCCTAAGACCAAAAGCACACTAAAACAAGCATAGAAATATATAAAAACTCAAAGAAAAATATGTACAAAAAATACCATGGGATTGTCTCCCAAGTGCGCTTGTTTAACGTCTCTAAGTTTGACGGTTTTAGGAGATTCTAGGTAGAGGAGAAGTGAGAACCATCCTTGTTGCTTGGTCCCCAATCGGTCAACTCAACCTTAAAGCACTCCTTCATGGCCCTCTTGGCCTTGTCAACTTCTTTCTTGGTTAAACCCAGGGTAAGAATAATCTTCGCCTTGGAGAAAGGCTTCAAACCGCCCTTGCACTTCGCCTTGCACTCAAGGGATCCATCAACCATCTTAATGGGATGTAAGGTGAGGGTAGGCTTCTTCTTCATCACACTTGGGGTTTCTTTAATGCCATTAGGTGCTATAGCCTTGGACACCATTTCTTCATGCTTTTCAAAGAGAAAATTCAAGCCATCTCCATCAAATGTCTCTTGGAGATTGTTTTCACACCCTATAGCAAGGGTTTCTTCTTCAACATTAGGGGGGAACATCTTTGGTCTCTACACTCATTAGTTGACCAACTTCTTCTTCATCAAATGAGATAGTGCCGCATATTCTTGTTGGGGCGGGAGAGATTGGGTAGGACACATAAGAGTCCGCATTGTGGAGGATAACCTTCTTGTTATGGAAATCCATAGATGCTCCCGCGGTGGCCAATAATGACGTACCAAGAATGAGAGGGAGCTTCTTGTCGAAATCCATCTCCACAACCATAAAGTTGATTGGGATAACACAATTTCCAATCTTCAAGGAGTAACTCTCGAGAATTCCAACCGGACATTTAGAAGATGCGTCCGCAAATAAAATAGAGCAAGTGTTACCCTTCAATTCCTTGATGCCTAGAGTATTTACCGTCTCATAAGAGATAATGTACACACTTGAACCGGAGTCACACAATGCATCATCAAACTTCATTCCTCCTAGAGAGCATCGAGTAGAGAACCTACCCGGATCTCCTTGCTTTGTGAGAGCCTTTAGCTCTTGTGTATCTCCACACTTTTGTTCATAGTTCTTCATCACATCCATGACTTTACCATGGTTAGCCAACACATCCTTAATAAGTTGTCTTTGGATAGGGATTTGAGCAAAACCATCTCCTTTGGGCAAAGTTACTCCAATCTCATCCATATCCTTCTTGAAGTTGTTAAGGATTCTCTTAAGGGTCTTGGTAAACACCGGGTGAGGGAATGGAAGTTTTGGTTCATAAGGGGAGGGTTCAAAGCTAGGGGTTACTCTCTCATCATCTTCTTCTTGGGAGCTTTTACCTTAAGCTCTTCATCATTCTTTACGAAGTCTTCAACATAGGGGCATTCAAGTAGCTTGGCCAACTCATCCAAGTAGAGCTCATCCTCTTCAAGTTCTTTCTTGGTCATTGGTCCATGACGAGTTCCCCAATGCTTTTCTTCATCCAAAATAACGATATTGCAAAAAGCCTTCGGGTTAGACTCGAATTTACCCGGTAAAATACCACTTGGAGCCTTAACGATTAAAGCCATTATTTGTGCCATTTTTAAGTCAATAGTCTTGACATGTGAAGCCAAGCTTGCAATCTTACCATCCAACTCTTAATACATCCCATCAGTTCTATTGTTGACCTCTAGAAACTTCTTCCCAATATCTGCACTATTCTTAATTTGACCTTCCAAAACCTTTTGTACCAAAGCTTTGATCTCTTAGTCTTGTGGTGGAGGTTGAGTAGAAGTACTAGCTTGTCCTTGGAAGTTAGGAGCAACTTGGTTAGGAAAAGTGTATTGTTGCTTTGGGGCAAAACCTTGTTGTTGTCCTTGAAGAACAAATCTTTGACCTTGTTGTTGAGTGACAAACCCTTGTTGTGGTTGAAAACCTTGTAGTTTTGGTGGGTAGACTTGGTCTTGTGGATTTTCCACATTGGTGCTTCTATAGGACAAGTTTGGATGGCTCCTATAGTTGGGATTAAAGTTCTTTTGGTAGTAGCCTCCTTGCCCTTGTATGTAGCAAATCTCTTCTTTTCCATCTTGACAAGCTTTACCAACCAATTCTTAGCCTTGATAAAGTGAACTTGCTTTTTATTGCTCATGATGAACTGGTCAAATTTATCACTTCACTCTCTAATCCTAGGATCTTCTCCCTTTGGCTCTCTTACACTCCTATTATACTCCTTGTTATAACATTGGTTGCTTTGTGCAAGGTTCTCAACTATTTACTCTCCTTGATCCACTGTTAATTTTACAAAATCACCATTGCTACCAGTGTTAAGGAATGTGATACTTCTCCTCTATTCCTTGGTGGAAGATTCCCAACAATGCTTCTTTAGACACGCCATGGTGAAGACATGAATGTGTATAGCCTTTCAATCTTTCACAAACCTCATACAAAGTCTCGGTTGGTCCTTGTTGGAAGCTTGTGATGTCGTTCTTTATCTTAGCGGTTTGTTTATTAGAGAAGAACTTAGCCAAAAATCGTTTCTTGCACTCCTCCCATGTGGTGATAAAGGACGTGACTACACACTTCTCCCATTGGGAGGCTTTTTCGCCTAGAGAGAATGGGAAGAGAGTAAGCTTGATTCCATCTTTCGAAACCCCGTTCTTCTTCATGGTTTCACACAAACGATCAAAGTTATCCAAGTGCTCAATGGGACATTCCATAGGCAATCCAAAAAACAGATTACTTCTCTAAGTGGATCGAAACTCGCACAACTAATTATTGGTTAAGAAATTAGGGGAAAAGAAACTTCTAAGTATGAACTGCAGAAACAGAGAGCCAAAGATGGTTTTTATTGCTGATTTGATAAGTTTTTGAATACAAGATTTTGCTCAAGAAAAGTATAAAGTATTTTTCTATGTGAAATTGTGGATTCCTTTTTCTGAATGCATCCTCCTCTTTTTATAGACACGATTCCACCGCCTAAACGAGGATATCGGCATATTTTCTTTTTCTTCTAGGATTCGTTTTTACCTTTTTCCTCTTGACCGACTTCCGCGTAGACATCGTCTCGGCCCACGAGGGTTTACCTCAGCCCCGAGAAGTCTTCGCTTCGGCCCAAGATGGTTTTGCCTCGGCCCAAGAGATGGTTTTGCCTCGGCCCAATGGATTTTACCTCGGCCCAAAAGAAAGATTTCGCCTCAGCCCAAGAAGGTTTTTGGGCTTCGTTTCCTTCGGCTACGTCCAAGCTTGTTCAACCCTGCGAAAGCCCATCGTGCACCATTTAACTGTTGATCTTGTCGGAATCAAAACTGACCCTAACAATTATTTTATCCCCAACACAATATATTGCGTAATTAAAAGTATCTTAATTTTTCTTTTACTAATAATATCGCCCCGCACATAATGCGGATAATCACCTAGGTCAGTATAAATTAAAACCACAAATGTTTTAAGAAACGGTAGACACTAAAGTAGAGCACGGCTTAATAATTTATTTAGACAAGAGTTGTGTAATCAATAATAAATTACATGCGTTGAGGAAAAACTAAGAAAGATCTATTTTTCTATTTTTTATTTTTTGTATTATATCACTCACAAGTTACAAATCACACCTGACAACAATGTATACCCGAAATTTATAATATATAAGATTTTCATTTGAAGCGTTGTTGTGTGCAATGTCAATTATTATTGATGGAAAGATAGATTGCCAGTAATTTTAGATACTCTGTAGAGTTGGTTAATCTTATTCGGTTTTTTGATGGATGAGTTTGGCTTACTCTGAGATAGATTTTTCAGTTTTTTTTATTTTTTGTATTTCTTGTTCTTTAAATATTATGACAGACTTTTTAGCCTGATCTTCTCGAACATGTTCTATTGTTGATTCTTATGTAAACTATGTGAACTTTATTAAAACTTAATATGTGGTTGGAAAAAAATGATATCCAAATGCTTGTACGATAGTTTTGGATCACTCCTAGACATGTTCTTAAATCCAAAAATCTAAATCTAAACATACATAGAAACGTGATACATATATTCCTTATGGTAAAACACATCACTTCGACTTGGCCTCCTCAACGGTGAAATGAGGGTTACGAAGTGTTCCAAACAACCAATCCATCAGAACTGTGTAATTGCCATAGTTATAACGATGCATGATATGATGCATTGTATGATAATTAGCGGTCATGAACGGCCACATGTTGGTTTCGAGACAACCGTGATTGTTAAATGTCCAAATTCCATTAAGGGATAAAAGGACTAGTTCCGTCGTGAAATGCATTGGAACAAAGAAGAGGAAGATAGTGTAAGGTATCGCGTCTAGTACCGCCTCCACGGGATGACTCGCCGCTCCTACAAATATAGATGTTTTTATTAGAGTCTTAATTGTCTCAAAGACAATTTTTGCATTTGTGTTTAAGTTTATATGAGAAAAAGAAATTCAAAATTTTTAATATAAAATATTTTTAGTTTTCCACTTGCAAAATATAAACACAAATGTCAAATGCAAAACGGTAGATTTTCTTTTGTTTGCGTTTGGCGTTTGCAGTTGCAATTGAAAAGGAAAATTTGTTTAAGATGATTAATATTGTAGGTCATTTGGGAAAATTCTCTTATAGAGATATAAGGAAAAGTATAACAATTTTTTTTTTTTTTTTAATTTTGCTGACGCAGCGAATGGAGAATGATTTGTGGGAAAACCAAACATTTTGTTCATGAAATTAGCTGAAATACAAAAAAAAATCATTTATTTGTAAGATATTTACATATATTGTCACTCAGTTACATGCATGATTTCATAATATAGGGCATGATCCACTTATCCACTCCTAACATTAAAATATATGGGGCATCCATATTCAGAAAGTGAATTCTCAAATTTATTGAAACCAGATCTAGATTTGGATATCATGATTTTAAAATTCAGATATCCATATCCGTTAAATAAATTAAAATTATTTAAAATATTTTTAAAACATATATTATGTTGTTTTTATATAAAAGATTGATTTTAGTTCTTTTTATAATATATCATATTCAAAACTATTATCTAAAATTTAATCTTATAATTTTTTGATTTTTTAATATTTTATTTTAGTTTTTTTAGATTTTTTCGGATCTAGATTCGGGTATTTCCGGATATCCTAATTTTTTGGTGGATATACGAAGTTCGGATATCCGGAAGCCACCTATCCGAATCCGGATATTTTTAACATGTATCAGACAGATCTGAATATCCGGATTCGTTCCCGTCCTAGTTATAATACGTGAGATCTCTTATAGATTGAATATAACAAACAATTTTTAATGGTATAATTTTTGATGCTTCAGTTTCTTTTACAATTTTAATGGTAGATTTGGATTTAAAATATCTTGGAGTTATATTATTCATGATTTTTGTAAGATATGGGATGTTTTAAACATTACAAGTATTACATTTGTTTTTTCTATTTTATGAGTATTAGCAAATTAGTGGATTGCGGTCGAATCCGATTAATCCAGTGAACCAGTAACCAGAGCAAATTTTATGTTCGCTTTCTAATCCAGCTTTAAAAACATTGCTTTAGTGTGATATGGTTTTGAGCAAAAGATTTAGATGTGGTAAAACTATGTAAATCTAAAAACAACCTCAAATGTTTCTAATTTGTTCACTAATTTATTATGTTTTTGTACCGTTCAAATACTCGAACGATAAATATTAATGATTTTTAATTCTTGTGCATGACACATGTAATATTTATTGTGAACAAAGTGTTTTAACATGAGATAGTAAACATGTATTTAAAAAAAATTGAATAAATATAAATTTTTTTTACTTATATCGATATCTAATTCCCAATATCAAACGTTTGTCACGTTTTTTTCATTAGTTATTTCCACGTATAGCAGAAGACAATACCTATAATTTAATGTTCAAAATTTCTCTAGGCGTTAATCGAGTGACTGAGGTGGGTGTAGCAATTAATGATTAAATCGGGGATTAATTGGGTCTAGTTTTTGTAGTTTTAACATATATATTACTTTATATATTAAATAAGCGTAGAAAAGGCAATAAATTTATCATGATCTAGTGGTCTGAGGCATTGGTAAACACTTAAATACCCGGGTTCGAAGCTTGGATGTGCCCATTTTTATTATTTTATCGTTTTTTGGTTTTAATGAGTCGCGAAATTACATATATACCCTCGTCCTCTTCATTTTCCTGCAACAACCTAACCCTAATTCCGCCGCCTCTATATTTTTTTCCACCAAAGTTTGTTGATTTTGCTTGTTTTTCTTGTGATTTTTGCTCAACAATGATAGTTCTACAACCCTACATCCGATTTCGAGCTTAAACCCCATAAAAAAAAGAGCAATTTTGATATTTCCGATTTCTTAACCGAACAAGCTTAAATCGCGGCGGCACCCGCCCGCCGAGCGCCTGACCGGATACACTAAATGCAAATAGAAATATTTGAGGTCTAATTCACTATAACCGTAAAAATAATAATTGATTTGACTTCAAATGGATTCAGAATAGATTAGCTAATAGAAGAAAAAAAGTGGAGACTCGAGAATAAGTACCTGCAAAAGGTGAGAGAGAGGTTTTGTTGTTGAAACGATGATGAACAAAATGAAAATGCTTGTAGAGAGGTTTGATGTCATGCATGGCTCTGTGAGTCCAATATAACCAGAACTCGGCCAAGATGATGTGAATAAAGACATGAGTGATGTAAGCGATTGGACCAACTTCGGTTATTGAAAAATAACACTTTGTAAAACCTTTCTCTATAAGATATTCAGAGATGGTTGGAACTATCGAAACCCATGGCATCGCTTTCATTGCTACATGTATTTGCGATATTATCGATCTTCTCGAAGGGATAGCTTCTGCAATATGGAGTAGTCAATCATATTAATAAATTGTAAGACTGCAAAAACAATCTTTATTTTTTTAAGTGTTGAATCTTGAATGTGATGATTTTTCTTTTAATTTTATTTATTTTAAAACTCAAAAAAATCAAATTTTCGAAGATTTTTTTTTTTTTTTTTTTAACTAGTTGTCTGTTTTTGTCAACAAATAACTAGTTGTCATACAGTTTCGTTTTTATCTGAAAATCTAAAAGCTATTTAATTTTTGGTGTTGAATGGCAATGGTTGTTGTTTTAGTTTTTGGTTTCTAAAACTCAAATTTCATTGTCTTATCCAATAATTTTTTTTGAAGACTTTATTTCTCTAAAATCTAGAGAAACTATTTTTTGTTGTTTGTCCTTCTAGTATGAAATCTATAAGAGTAACGGTACTCAATGGCAATAAATGGACTAGTAATTAAGAAAATAGCAATAAAGGCAAGCAAAATATTCCATGGTTATTTTTAAGATGAGTTTGGACAATGTTATCATTCATAATTTAGCTGTTAGGAAATGACTTTTTTTCTTAAACATGTTGGTGTATAATTTATTTAACGAATGTTAAAGTTTAAGATAAATAACACGTACACATTAAAAAATATTATGTAAAAAAATAAAAATTATTCCGTAACAGTTAAATAAATGTCAAAATCGTATATAACAAACGATTTGCTTTTAATTTTCCATTGCTATTTAGCTAATTAGACGTCCACCAACTGCCATTTACTTAATTTGTATAATTTTTTTTACCATTCACCAAATTGACTCAATTTAAAAACTATTTA
Source organism: Pseudoturritis turrita (assembly GCA_900406555.1). Classification (NCBI taxonomy): domain Eukaryota; kingdom Viridiplantae; phylum Streptophyta; class Magnoliopsida; order Brassicales; family Brassicaceae; genus Pseudoturritis; species Pseudoturritis turrita. Next base: position 29,343 of record OVBL01000202.1, on the reverse strand, counting down.
ATTTGTTTTTTTCAAAATTTCCAAAATATAAAAACTAAGAAACGGAAAAACTAAAACCAAAACCAAAACTGTGCAAAACCTCTATTGATTAGCTTTTTTTTTTTAAACCAAAAATCTACAAACTAAAGAACGCAACCCAAAGCTTGACAAAAATCTGCAATCCATGTAAATTAGATGGCGGATCTAAAATGTACCTTTAGGTAAATGAACATCATGCTTCCAATGGTAGAAGTAGAAACACCAAAGAGAACAAAGGAGGAAGTAAGTGATGATAGAGACGATGTAATTACGAAGCAATGTCTGAGCGAAATGTGGCAACCGCAACCACAACGCTGTCGGAACGAAGCTTCCGACTAGACCATTAAACGAAGCCGTTTCTTCCACCAATTGCCGCAAATATTGCTCCTGCATTATTGGGATTTCAGTCTCACACAAATGATGAGAGTTAACGTAAGGGTTTACCGATGGGATATTGCTACTCTTTTATCATGATCTATAGATACGGTTTATGCATATGTGTATATATATATATACATATATAGCGAAGAGCTAATGAAAGGTTTTTGGAAGTCTAAAGAAAATGAAAAGTCTCACTTTGTGCCGCCCAGAGGGAAAATTTGTAGAATCTTTCACTTATTGTGGAATCTTCAACTTACATTGGTATGACTAAAAGTAAAACTTTGTAAATTCGATCCATGTTTGATCGAATCCACCCACGTACTGATGGTGAAATAAAATAATATAATATTAGTATTATAATTAAAAAGGATTAGTTACACTTTAACACACTTTTTTATTTTTTTATTTCAATAGAGACTTTTTGTTATTATTGTCAAAGAATATGACGAAAATATTCTTATTTAATTTTTAAAAATGCGCGTGGACAATTTTTCTATGGACATAAATTGATGGATGAGAAACCGTTAACGTGTAAGAAGAAAGTAATCGTGGACATGATAATAATTTTTTAGATGGTTATAAAGAAACATATGATTATTATTCATTTGAACTACATAGTAGTCTATAATAACATGTCCACAATAACCTATCCACAGATTAATAGTCACGATTATGTAATTTTATACATATCTATAATAACCTATAATTGTTTATTGTCCACAATAACCTATCTACCTAGTCACTAACCGTGGATGCGTTACAATGGACAGAATAAACAAAACCATAGTGTATCAAATCATGAAACAATAACAAAAACACCAATTAGCCTCAGCGAACGAAAATGAGAAAGCCCAGAAAACCAAAAACCCAATCTCATAATCAAATAGAGCACATATCCGGTTTGTTTCTTAGAATCCTTAAATCACAGAAGTTTACCGCAAGTGATTGCGATCGATTCCGGCGAGCGATGGAAACCGCCGGTAAGTTACTGGAGCCGTTGATGGTAGAAGAAGGAGCAGCGAATTTGAATCCTTGATCTTCATCATCGTCTTCAATATCATTGAAATAAGGGTTGATTTTGGCAAGCAGTTTAAAAAAACTCATATCTTGTTTTCGCCTTCTTCTTCTTGTAATCCCTTGTTTTTGGTTGATTATGTGCGTGGCTTGATTATGTGTGTGGTTTGGAGAGGAGAAGAGACGATTCTTGGTGTCAGAGAGAAGAAGAAGAATGGAGTCTGAAGAAGAAGAGGGAGAGAGAGAGAATGATTGTTGAGAGCTTGAGTTTAATTAAGGGTAATTTGGATTTTTGTTTATAGAAAGTGTCTTGGTTGTAGAAAGTGTTTCTACATGTAAACTATTCATAATAAAGTGTGTTGGAGTGTAATTGTTCCATTAAAAAGATACCCTAAAATAACACACTATTATGTTTTTTTTTTTAAATACCACCATCGGGGGATCTAGCACTATGGAAGATGGGACACGTGCCCCACACTAAAATTAAAATATTTCTGATGGATTAATCTACTATATGAAATGAGGCTAACCCTCTCCATCTATGTGACACGTGGCATGTGGAGAAAGTGACACGTGTCCTTACATTAGTTATAAATATAAATTTAATTAAATTCAAATTAAAATTAAAATTTATAAACACAAAACAACAAATAATATAGTGCCATAAAAACATAAATTTAATACAATTAAATAATATCAAGTTTGAAATTAATTTACCTATTCATTTTCCTCTTTTGTAAAATTTATTCTTCAATTGGTCATATTTTCTTACATTTATATGCAAATTATTTTTCTACATTCAATGGTTTTGTTATTCATTAGTATATATTAACTGTCAAGTTTATATTAGTTATAAATTAATTTCTTGATATTTTTATAGAGGTAGGAAACATGAATTCGGGATGAGATTTTGCGAAAACGGAAATGTGACGAAAATTAGATAAGCAAAATAGTTGTTCCATTTATGTTCCATTTAAAGTTCGGCACAAAAATAGGATGGGACGGGATGAAACGATAATTCTCAAAAATATAAACAAATATGATAACCATAAAATTCATATAAATTAATTATTATTTACATAATATAAAAATATAAAAATTAATAAATTTGTTATATTTAATGAAAATAACAAATAAAGATAATGTTTGTGTGTAATATTTTGTCTTTTCTATTATTAGAAGATACATATTCAATTTTATTCGACCATCTTTTGGATGGATAAAATATAATTTCGACACACCTTTAAATTTTGCAACACAACAAGTCGTTGCTAGATGGATTGTCCAAAATTATGACGGGATCTCAAAATATAGGAGATCAATGAATTTGAGCTCTACAATATAGCCTTTAGAGGCAGAAGGAAATGCTATATTTATAGCTATACAAAGTGTATATTTCATGGTTTTCTATAAGAAAATTTTGAAAAAGATTGATAAGTTCTGATAAATATTTCATGGCTCTTTTCGGGATATAAGTATGAAAAGCATATGTCAAGATATTAGTTTTTTGTCAGAAAATAGTGTATATTTCATGGTTTTCTATAAGAAATTTTTTGAAGAAGATTGATAAGTTCAGATAAATATTATACATGGCTCTTTTCGGGATATAAGTATGGAAAACATATGTCAAGATATTAGTTTTTGGTCAGAAAAAACCAGAGCTGTTAATTTTATCATTTCAAGAGGTGTTAAAATGTCGCTGCACATAAGTTGAGAATTTTTTTTCCGTTCCGTTTCCAAATAAAAATCAAATTTTTTATTTATACGGGAATGTATTTCTGTATGGAATGGAAATTCAAGACAAGAATGAAATAGAATACGATGAACCAAGACAGGACGAAAATTTTTATAAAAAAATTCGCGCGTATGCGCGGGTATTGGCCTAGTGTTCACATAATACTAGGTGACTTCCGCGATATATGCGGAGATAATAATTTTAAAAAATTTGATATTTTGTTTAAGATGGTATAAGTCGTTTTTTTACTGAAAATATTCTTAGAAACATATTTACTAACTCATGTTAAAGTACTTTAACCCGCTTCATACATGATTGTAAACAAATTTTTAAAATAAAAAATAACATAGTGTGTTTTAGAATTCGAAGAAAACTATTTGGTATAGATTGGTAACTTTTTCTTCTTCATCTTCTATATTTTCCATTTCTTCACCATTTTTTTTTTTTGGTTTTCTTTGTTATCTGGTTTTTCTTCTTTTTGGTACTTCTGATTGGAATTATGTGTTAAGAAATATATAGTAATGCTGAAAATAAATTTGAAATTTGAGAGTTGTGTTGTAAATTTTGAATTAACTGGATTAGTTAATACTTTTAGATTGAATTTAAAACAAAATTAATAACTTTTTACCAATAAAAATTATACTTGAAATGGGTCATGCAAAAATATAAAATAAATACTTTAAGATATGATAAAAATCATTAATTGGTTGATTCCCATGAAACTTCGTAGCTTTAGGTCTTATTTTTTTGTCAAAATTCAATATGTAAGAAGCTGCATACAATTTTAGAGGCGACATGTAAGCAATTTTCAAATAATATCTTTTTTTAAAATTAATCCAAAAATATAATATTGGTTATGAAAATATTTTAATATCTTATATAGATATTATCAAAATTTGTATTGTATAACAAAATAGAATATTATGCAATGAATGAAGTTTTCCTTGTATAGCATGAATAATACAATATAATAATGTTTGCCTGTTATAGTATTTAATATGATAATTTTGTTAAATTGTATAGTTCTTAAAATAGAAGTCTGTTTTTTTTTTAAATTGTTGAATTTTGCGGATTAAAAATAAATTTCATAAAAGCAAAACTTATAAAAAAATAATTTGATTATGTAAATCGTGTATTCATATTTTTTTTTTTTGAATTTATATCAAATTATTACTTTATTAGTATATATCTTATATAAAGATATTCATTTTTTTTTTTAAATATATGGAAGATAAATTCTATTTTTTTGTAAAAAGATATGGAATATACATAATTAAATACGTAATTTTTTTTTTAAATAGAAATCAAGTGGCATAACTTAATAATTTTATGGAACTTTATGAATGATTTAAGTAAAATGACACGTCATAATAATATTATGACGAGAGTGATTCTAGTGACTTTGAGAAAATCACTTAAAGAGATCTTAGGTCATCTGGTAACTGTTATCACATCACTTTGTAAGATAAAAAGTTCAATTCCTCTGCCTTTTATCTAACAAACATCTTTTTACCAAAACAAAATAATTAGAAAGGAACGGGCATTTGAGTGGCAAAACTCTCTCTAAAGAGTTCGCCCCCAACCTTCTTCATCTGCGGTGCTTCTCCGATGTTCGGAGCTCTTCTCCATTACCGCGAGAGAACTTGATTTTCCTTTGCGTCTCATCTCGTTCTTCAGTAACGGATCTCGATTTAAGGAGAGACGATTTTCGGCGGCAACACTTCGGCGAGATTGGCCTTGGTGGCGAAGCAAATCTGCGGCTAGACTTCATTGGAGGAACCTCGGGTTGATCTCTCATCAGATCCAGCACCGCTAGAGGACGGCGGTGAGGTTCGTAGAGTAGATCTCTTGTAGGGTTTGCCGTTGAAATCTTTAGTTGTGGATCGGCTGCGGAAGCGTCAGGAGAGTTGATAGTGTGCGGCGGAGGTGGAGTCGTTTGATGTTCCAAAGGTGGGTGCTTGTGAAGACGGTGGCTTTATCACGGTGGTGGAGGTTCTGGATTTCTCCGGTGCTGGTCGTGGGGTTCCACGTTGTCGGATCTAGCTACGTCGGGGAAGATGGCGGCGTTGGGGCTCTTACAGATTACGATATCATCGTATTGGGGTCGGTTTTCCGGTATGGGAAGATCGGAAAATGAGATGTTCCGCAAAGTTCTCTTCTCACAACCGTCGACCCGGTCTAGATCTGGCTCGGGAATGTTCTTATCTCAGCCTCAAATTATCCTCGACGGCGATTAGGGTTAGCGGTGGAGTGAGATCCGATTTTGGTTCCCTTTTGTACCGTTCTCAAATTGTAAACCGGTGCCGATTCCCGGTTTGGGTCTGATGGTTATTAATAATGCATTTAATGTTAGCAAACAAAAAAAAAACATTTTTTGCCAATTTTTTATTTGCCACGTTTCTTTCTTATTTTTTTTTCTTGTAGCTATATCTCATATTTCCTTTTTGTGTCTCTTGATTGGTTGTATTTTATATTTCTTCCATTTCTTTTATATGTTTATTAAACATTTTTTAAACGTTAACATGTTGTTTCCTTCTTATATATTTTCTTTTAAAATTATACTTTAAAAAAAGTTAATTTAAACTAAAGTAAATCATTACCATCTATATTCTAATAAGTTAATAATTTTTTAGTAAATCAAGTTAATTATAGGATTTGGATCCAGTTTAAAAAATATTTTAGAATTTATTTTTTAAATAAATTTTTTTTTCTTATCATCGATAAAAAATTTTGAAAACTATTATTTAAATTTCTTTTATATATGTAAATAATTCAAAAAAGCAATAAAAATATTTTTGTTTACTATTTTTTTCAAAACTAATTATTTTTATTGTTTTTTGTTATATTATTTTATTTGAGCCCCATTAAATATTTTTTTTTTTAGATCCACCTCTACCATCACTAATTTTAAATTTCTAATAATAGCATAAATTATTATGTAAAATATTTATTTACATTAAATAAATCATAAATAAAATTAAAATATTATATTTGAGTTCTCTTTTTTCAATTTAGGTTTAAATTTTTCCAATTAGAAAATATTTTAATATTAAAATTTATGTTATTATAGAAAAATTAAGACAATAAATAACCGTCTCCTTAATAATAAGCATTGATCGAAGATCGGCCGCTTTGCCGATTACTTTCCGCCTAGTTGTTTGGCTGCAGCCATCCACCACAATTAAAGCATAATCGATTCCAAAATTAGGTTTTTCAATTTCTCCACTTAGTCTGATTATTTCCCATCTGATTCGATTATTTATTAAAATAGTTGGTTTATTTGCTTAATATATTGGAACTAAAATTAAAATTGGTCCTATAACTAGACGGTGACCAACTAAAGCCCGTTTAAATTTGAATTACCGATTAGTTTTCTGGTTAAGTGTCACAAAAATATTTTCAATCTCAACTTTTTTTTATTATTGTGTCATGTGATTGGAACTTTGATTTTGATTTTGACGTTGATGTTAATTGTAATTAACTAGTTATTTATTATGATATGATAAAAGTTCTAACATCTTTTACGTATGTGTTTTATGAAACTTAACATAATATTATATTCAAATTATAAATTTATGATGGATTCTTAGATTTAAAAAATATTAAAATTTTAAAAACTAATTCCCAATTAATTCCTAGTTTTTTCATTAGGCTGCCAGTCCTATCCCGACATCTAATTACCGCCTAATGAAATTTCGAAAATCTTATTATGTAAAATTTGACGCGTTTAAATGCGATACTTAGGCAAAATTATAACTCACCATATCATTACATGTGTCAATAATTAACGAGATTTTAATATATGTCAAATATTTAAATTTTAAATACAAATGTTCATACATAATGTGAAGTGACCGTATTCTAGTGGCATTTGTAAGTCCACTTAGAGCAGACACCATCACACGCGGAATCGAGTCTCCTCCTCTACTAATGTAGGCATTAGGCTAATGGGGCAACTTATTGTGACCCAATGTTAAAAAAAAACGTTCATACATTATGTCAAAAAGAAAACATAGTTATAGCAAAAAAAAAAATTATAATTATAATAGAAGATTATATCAAAAATGAAAAAAATAACTCATTAACCTAAATTTTCCATTTAATTGCAAAAAAATAAGAAGAATTTATTTATAATTTTTTACTACTAAACTATTAATTCCAAATAAATATGAGGGAGTATAAAATGGAAACAATAATTATTAAATTTTGAAATTTTCATTGATAAAAAAATTAAAATAAAACAAGAAGTTCGAAGATGTAAAATATAAATTATAAAGATTTCTAAAATTTTATTCTCTAATCATATAATGTACTATATATAATTAAATTAATGGAAGAGTAGGTTTTTATGATATAATTCATATGAAATAAAGTAAAAATATTGGTTTTAACAAAAAAATTGGCCAATGTTTTGGTGTTAACTATGATGAAGTGGTTGTAAATTGTAATATATGTTGGCAATAACATTAGTGATGTAAATTTGTTTTTTATTTTCACCAAAAATAAGGTGAGTTAATCAATTCAAAATTCAACAAAAATATTGGTTATACCAAAAAAATTGGCAAATATTTCGGTGGTAACTATGATAAAGTTGTTGTGATACGTGTTTATATAGGGATGCAAATTAGTCTTTCTCACTGAGAACAACGTGAGTTACTTCGATTTTTTTCTTCGGGTTTGAATTAAAAATCTGGTCTACTTCTTCCCCAAAAACTTTTTTAGATCCAACTATATACCAACAATGGTTATTCACTTTAATTTTTCTAAAATGCAATTTCAAAAAAAAAAAAATCAAGTAAACCTCGCATCGTGAAGATCATAATCTAGTTGATAATAAGTTTTGTTCTAAAACACGACTAAGGCGATCGCTTCTGCAGCGGTGAGATGCTTAGAAGTTGTAGGGTGCCCGCGATTTGACGATAAAGAATCGAAAAACTTTGAGTTTTGTGTTCATCAAATGTTACTAACTAAATGTAGGATATTTAGGTGTAAACAACGAGAAATTTGTGAAAAAACTGATGAAAATCGTGCAAAAAGAATGTGATGGTGCAAATTAAGGTTATTTTACCATCATTAAAACAAAAATGAAGAAAACACAAAACTGAATATTAATTAATCCTCTATATATTAAAAGGTAAATACTAGAGACCAATTTTGTTGATGTGTAGTCACTAGATTTTTTTCAGTTTTTTTTTAATTAATTCAAATTAAAAAAAAAATTGAACTTATTCCACTATCCAAACACTCCAATATCAAATACTTACCTAATTTGGTTATTCTTATATAAATTGCCAAACACAATTTAAACAACTTTATTTATTTTATTTTTTTGTAACAGCTTTATTTTATTCGATTAGTATTTTTTTTTACAAATAAAATCATTTGACATTTACAATTCGATTTAAAATATGGTTTACACCTACCAAAAAACATTCACATTAAAAAAAAACAATATCATAATTAGAATAAGTAGTAAAATTTATTTACACATTTAAATATAAATTACGTTTACACCTTAATTTACATATTTTCTAAACCATCATTTATATAATAATTATATTTCTCTCTTATGATCACATTTTTCGTAAAAATTTGAATCATAACAGCATCGATATAATTCTATGCAATGCAAAAGTTACTCTACTTCTTATAATTTTCAGTTTTAAATATTTTTTGAATAACTTTCGATAAATTTACTTTTAAAATTTCACTCTACATTAGTAAATTCATCATATAAGTGAACATAATAGTAACAATCTACAACTCAAACATAACATTATGCTAAAAGATAACAATAATACCAACCAAAATTTGCGGGAGAAAATATGGAAATATTAGTTATTTTATAAAATTGTTCCTTTTACATTTAATTATTTATTTCAATTATTTAATAAATTTAAAACATCAAAAGTTAACAATAATATTGAACCAATATTTGCGGAAATAATAATGGAAATATTAGTTATTCTTTTTAAATATAAGCGTGAGCATGTACTTTAATTCTATAGACAAAATTTACATTGATTTGGTCAAATAAATGAAATCAAAATCCTCTTAATACACGGGAGTTAATATATTCGTTAAGTACAATTCGAATATTTTTTAATTAAATGCATACAATTTTGATTTAAATGAATATAAATCAATTTAATTGTTGATTAAGATTTTATCGTGTTTTTTAATTAAATATCATTCTATGCAAGTAAATAATATATTCTTTGTTTGTATTTGATTTAGCTTACCCTAATTAACAAATTGCTATATTATTCCCTATAAAAAGTAAATTAGAACCAGAGAATGGTGGATGTAATTTCAAACGAAATAAGCAACAAATTAAAAAAAATGGGTATGTGATTAGAGATTTGCAAGTATTTGGGGAACAATGTCGCAAACGGGTTGTTGGAATCTGAGAAGGAGCAACACATACTTTATACGATCCAAACCCTCAGCTCTGATTATATATTGCGTCTGTTTCTCCTCGATGCAAGGATGGTAACGAGTTCTTTGACTTAAATTTCTTGGCTATGGAAAAATGAGACAGTGTAATGCAATTGTAGCTTTTGAATTTGCTATTTGTCGTAATCCCATCATAGGACTGTCGGTTCTCTATTGAGTTTAATCGTCATTTGATTTGATTGAAATTGTTGTTCACTGATAGAAAATAAAAAGTATTAGAACCGAACAAAGCTATATACATATAACTTTCGTTTAATCCAATCATTTTATAAAAAAAATAGATATCATCAATCTTTCAACATATACATATATATATATATATATATATATATATATAATAAACATTTAATAAATTAAATTAACATTTATAACTAAATCCGTACACAGCACGAGATACTATCATAGTATAAACTTAAATATCCATCGAATAAGTCTACCAAACCCTTGATCTTTAACCACAGAAGTAATATATACCATTATATATTATAAATATATTTTTTAAAAATCCGATTAATTTTTATATAATTTTTAATTAATTAATTAATCGCTAGATCTACTTCTATTTGAGTAAGTTTTAACCGTTTCGAATCAAGACAGTTCTACGGAATGACGAAAGAGGATATTCTTTATTGATAAAAAATATTGAATCAACACTGCTTTGAATTATAGCAAATTAAATGTTCTTAGCAGAAGTTTGAGAAGGATCTTCAGAGATCTGATCGTCGTCTATCAAATATCTGGCTTTTTTGATGATTATGTTGCTTCGAATCGTTCTCTTTTGAATCTCGATTGAAATAACGAGAGTTTTTTTTTTAAAGTGTTTTGCTAGATTATTTCGTCCTTTTTTACTTGTTCCTAGGCTTCCTTTTTATAAGTTCCTATCAAATCATATTTCCCTTGATGTGTCCATATCCTTATCTTATTTTATTTTACTTAATTTTATCCGGAAATTAAAACCTTATCACTTAAAGGAATATTCCCACCGACTTTCTTAATTTTAGGAAGTTCGCTTGAAGGTCTCAAATATCGTTAGAAGTCTCTATAAGTATTAGGAACATCTAGAAGCTTCGGGAGCTTCTAGAAACTCCGGGAGCTTCTAGAAACTTCGGGAGCTTCCAAAATTGATGGGAGTTTTTAGAAGGTGTCGGTATTGGGTTATCAATCCAAAGTCCCACATCGAAAGTTTAGACAGGGATTGTCTAATATATAAATCATAAGTAACTCCAATTAGTATGAGGCTTTTTGCGAAGGAGCCCAAAGACAAATTCGTGGGAGCTTGTCTACCTGATCCCAAAGCAGATGATATCATACTAATGGGATGGAGTTGGTGGGCTTGGAAAACCCTATAATTGGTATCAGAGCCATGTTCAGAAAAATGGACTTGGAGAAGTGGATGTTGACTGAATATTCGTTGTGGGAGAATTCCTCAATGTAATCTCGCAATTCGTGGGATACCGGTGCCTTGTGTCGAAAGTCTTCCTGATTAAGCGGAAGGTTAGGCGGTGGGTTCTATTGGTGATTACGGCGGTACAAGATGGGTGTCAAGATGATTTCGCTGGAAGAGATGTCAAAAGTTTGTGGTCTTTGGTTTGAGGGAAGGTTTGTGGGGATATCAACCCAAAGTTCTACATCGAAAGATTAGACACAGAGTGTCTAATATATAAATCATAAGTAACTATAATTAGTATGAGACCTTTTAAAAAGGAGGTCAAAGACAAATTCGTGAGGACTAGTCCTAAAGTGGATAATATCATATAAATGAAATGGAGTTAGCGGACTTAGAAAGCCCTATAGCCGGTACTTCTCGAGATGATGGGAATTGTCGCTACTTTCTTCTTTCCTTAGTCCACTTAGATGTCAGCACGTAGCATCATTTCATTAATAAATTTATTTTTCCCGACAATTTCGATCGTAGCGTTTAAAGTAAGGAATACTGTAAGGTCAATTAAAAAGCAACATTGATATGATGCGACACAGGTCCTTTTGTTATCCACACCTTTCCCCAAAAATCCCTTTTATTTTGTAAATAATCTAAAAAAATATGACGTCACCCGCCCATGACTTCTTATAATGGAAAATATTCCAACTGCCCCTACCAGAAAATCGGGAAACTAAGCTAATAGAGTAATAGTATGTATAAAAAAATTAAAATAATAAGATCTATACACCTTATTCAAAAATTTGTTAGGAGTTAATCGAGTGCTTAGCATGGACTAACACAAAATTCAAAATTGAAAATTAAATTGAAATGATTCGGAGACTAATTTTAGGATTTTTAACTAGTTTTTATTTAATTAATAATTTAAATTATCAATATATTATTATATATTTGCGGTGGCTCATTGTAATTTAAATAGCTCGTTAGCCTAGTTAGTATGTTTGCAATTTTGGACCTTAAACTGTCATGAGTTTGAGTATTAAGTATCTTATTTTGCTTCCTTTTATTCAGTTTTTATTATTTAAAAGTAAAACGGTCATTTGACCATCATCTTTTCCATATGACATACGACTTTTCAAAAACTTTAATAAAGGCCGCCGCTGGTTTTGGTTTTGTTAATCATCGTTTCAGATTTATATTTCACTTGATTTTTACAAAATCATAGAAGATCTATTATTAACCATCATTTTTCACATAAAATCAAAAAAATCGATTTTCAATCAATTTTCCGTGATTTTCATTTGTGTATATTCGTGACGGCTCCCGGCCGCCGAACGTTTAACCGCATTTTTGAACAGGGCCTATACATATATTCAAGAAGTGTACAAAATAAAAGTTTCAACTTATGACACTACAAAGTAGTATACAAATGTAAAACGTATATGAAATATTTAGTTTTGTATAAACAACCAAAATTTAGTTGTGCAAATGGTTGACACTTGATAGACAAAAATTTGAGTGGAATTGACTATTCCTTTTCAATTCTCTAAAAACCTACAATTTGTGATGAATTTGTTTTAATCTAAATTTTAATGGGTCTCACAAAATAAGTAGAAAATAAGTTTAATTCCTATAGAATTGTTATTCCTCAAAATATGAGATGAATAGGCTAGAAAAAGTTAGTGAAAAATGACTAATTTGCACCCTAATAGTTTTGTTATAAAATTGGCAAAATCACATAATTATTATTGGTAAGAAACTGCAGTATTTTAAAAAAAAATTGCCACTCCATCTTTATGTAAAATTAGAATCTGACTCGCGTGATGTGCGAATTTTTTTGTTTTACAATTTTATGAAATTTAATGACAATTTTTTTGATTTATTAAGTAACTTAGTATTTAGGTTTGACAAAACAACCAATTCTTTGTAGATACATAATACTATTTGATTTGAAATGAGATAAATTATTTTTCTTATTTATACTGCATGGAAATATAAAGTGATTCTTAGTCACTTCGATATCCATAGTTATTATTTAAAATATATTTGTTTAAAATTATGTTATCTACATATATTTGACAATTGGATAAATATTGTTATCTGAATAACCGATTATGCTTTTAAAAATAAAAATTATCAATTATTTTTCTATCTATCTCTATATTATGATTACTTATATATTTTTTTTCCTTTATCTTCGTTTCGTGAGTTGTTATATTTTTGATCTTTGGAAAATAATTCATTTTCTTATGTAACTTTTTTTAATATTTTTTTTGTGTTTCTTATATATAGTTAATTTATTGTTTTATTAGATTTTAGCAAAAATATTAGATTAAAATATTGATTAATTAGAAAAATAAGAAAAAATGTTAAAGAGTATTAAAACTAAAAATGACTAATTCACTTATTTTTGTTAAAATCAAGATGAATGGTGTGAAAGAATCCAAATACTGCCGAAACAAATAACAAACTTAAAAATAAAGACCAATAAAATTATAGTTGGGTTAAGAAAATTTGAAAAATTATTTTCTTGAATTGATAAATCAACAACTTAGAATAAAATCTAAAGGTTTACTTAAATGATGTGACAATATATCATTTTATTTTTATATTCAATTAAGAATATATAATTATATATATAATTTTTATATTCAACATTTATATTTTAATTATTTTAATCTCTCTTTATTTTTTCTTGTAGTTTTTAATTTAATTTTAGTAATTTTAAAATCTTTTGTGTGGTAAGTAATAGAAAATAATAAATAGAAAAATAAAAAAAAAGTTAATTGAATCATTAAATTTTAGTTTTAAATATACTTACTCATTTTAATGATGTGAATGCTTTAAAATAAGGGAAAATTAGAAAAAAAATATCTTTTGACCATATTTTTGTCAATCTAAACCTTTTTTTCAAAGGTTTGATAGACTAAACCTTTGTCTTATTCGCCAGCTAGCCAACAAACTGCTCCCGATGCATATGGCATTGTAGGGTCTTACGCGCTGCAGGATCTATACGGGTTGTAAAGTCCATGTTGACTGCATGGTCTTCCGAGTCCTTATTGCAGGGTGCACAAAGTCCTTTATGTGATTTTTGTCTAATGATACACAGAGTTTTAACCCTAAAATATCACTGCAAGTGCACAACAAACAAAATAGTATTTAAAGGATCGAATCCACGAGAACCAATTATCACACTACGAATCTTTATGAATAAAATTAAGCTAAGATATCAATATGGTTGTTGGTAGCAATAATAAACGAAAATAGCAAATTAAAACGATGTAAATATCAATTAAAAACAGGCGTTAGGTCAAGGGCGATTCGCAGGAATTCAGAGATCATGAACCAGACAATTATTCAGGGAACGATAAAGCACAGTCTCAAACTCAAACATGAATGTATAACCAATCCACGTTCATGGTATCAATCACTTTATCTATCAACTTAAGAATCTAAATTATCGTTTGATCTTAGAATTCTAAACAAGCATTAACGAGCAGGTTTGATATGTTCACGAATTGCCTTAGTATCAGCTTTCGTTGGCTAAGGACAATTCGCTCACCTATGTTCTATCAGAAAACTTATAGCACTTTTGATGAATATATTAAACCCTAAATTAGAGACTAATTTATCAATTCAATCTAAGCAATGAAAACAACGATAGGTGAAGACAAGATGTTAAATCCCTATCTATATATGATTCAATGATTCATAAATTCCCTTGAAACCTTAAACCTAACTATAAAACTACTCAGACATGGAAGCAAAGAAACAAGAAGGAGATGAAGAAAAACTCATGATAAAAAAAATAGAAATCCAAAGGAGTTTAGAAATCTTCTCAAAGATGTAGAGTCAGAGATTCGTCTCTCCAAAGCTTACAAACTCTAAAAGCCAAAAGTTTGAATAGAAACTAAAAGTGTTGCCTCCACAATGGCTAAAAATAACATATAAATAGGTCTAAAGTCGTTCCTATTCAAAACAAGAAAAAGCCAGGGTGAAAAAGGAAATCTGTCAAAATCTGCGCAGTCACTCGGGTGCAGAAACGAAGACCCAGACCGATACCCGTGACTGAGTGAACTCATGCGGATGTGCAAATGGGTGCATGAGGCTTGTCCAGGACTGGTACTCATGACTGAGTGAACTCATGCGGATGCAGGAAATTTGTCCTGGACTGGTGCTCATGACCGATTGAACTAGCTGTTGACTCTGAAACTTGTTCCTTAACCCGTTTTGCTCCAAATTCCATCATTTTCACTTGTTTCACCTAAAAGACTTTATAAACACCAGAAACACCAAAAAGACTCGAAAACAAAGCAAAAGACTCAAAATAGGAATTAAAACAATGGTTAAAAACCCATAAAAACACGATACATCATCTTATTAGCCAGCTAGCCAACAAACTGCTCTCTAGGCACATGGGTTGCAGGGTCTGACGGATTGCAAGGTCTGATGAGTTGCCTGGTCTGAGAGGTTATAGAGTCTAACGGACTGCAGACTACGTGCCGCAAAATGACGGGCAAGAAGGTCATATGACCCGACCAGATTTATTAAACTATTTCAATCAAACAGTATTTTACTTGGTGAGGTCGGAGGATGAAGTGTTTATGTTGATTTTAACTTACATTCCAATGTTGTGAAAATTATGAACAAAACTTGAACGAAGTTTTAGTTTATCCATTAATGGTTATGTTAAAATAATACAAAGTTTATTACTGGCCGGATTGAGAACAATCGTATAAGGAAATCAGGAAAACTCCAGCTATCACTCTACAACGGCACCTCGCACCTCGTAAAAGCTTTATGAATCGTGATGGGTAGAATTCACCTAAGCGAAAAAGAAAGAGACGCTGGATATTGCAAACTCTTCGTACAATACCTTGTTGGACCATCTTTGAACTGGTTCTAGAAGTTAGAAGAAAAATCAATAGACAGCTTTAATCAATTATCTGTAGCCTTCCTAAAATATTATTCAACGTTCATGGAAAAGTGGCTTCGGATGCGGATTTATGGGCACTGGCCCAATGTCCCACTAAGCCTTTGAGATCTTACTTAGAAAAGTTTAAGAAAGTCTTCTCGAATATCTTCTTGATACGCGATTCAACGACTCTTGCGGTGCTACGAAATGGGCAGTGGCACAACTCACGGTTCATGGAAGATTTAAGGCTTAACGAACCAGCCACAATCCAAGATGTGCTACAACGCGGTTCAAGATGGGCTGCTATTGGCGAAGCGTTACAGGGTCTTAAACCCCATGGGCGAACCACCAATGATATATAAAAACAATACCGAAGAGAAAAGGACATTCGACACAATAAAAGAAATATGTATGTATACAATACAAACAATTATTTAACAGATTGCCAACACCCGAAGCTGATGGGGCCAGACCTCGAGGAATATTGCCATATCCATAAGTGCAACGACCATTTGATTAAAAAGTTGCAAAAATCTGAAGAGCCTCCTAGTAAAATAATACATTTTGGGAGAACTCGGCAAACTGGCTTTTGCAGCGGAGAATTCCGACAAAGAAGATGGCAAGAGGATTTTTGTAACACCCGTGATCCGTGTTTATACTTTTGGTACGAGTGATGATCGAGATTGGTTCGAGTATGACTTGGAAAAGCTAGGATTTTTGCCTAAGGCATGGAAAGCTACGGCAGTTTGACCCATGGGTCACGTTTTTAGCACCTTGGGTCGAGTTTCAGCAAGATTGGTACTAATGGGCCGTGAGTTTGAGGAGTTGTTATTGGGCCTTTGGGCCTTGGGTCATGTTTTTAGCACATTTGGGCCGAGTTTTAACAAATGTTGGCTAATGGGCCTTGGGTCACCAAATTTCTATCTTTGGGCCGAGATTTCACTAAAAGGATGGCGGTTTGGACTGGTTTGGGCTGGTTTGGTTCGGTTTGGTTTGAGTGGTGATATATATACCCAAGTTAGGGTTTTCACGTGGGTGTTAGAGATTTTGGCAGCCGTTTAGAGCTTTCTTCTTCTTCTTGGCCGTGGGTGATAAACGAGAAGCCAAAGGTGTGAGTTCTTCGTCGGTTTTTGCTAGAATCGTGAGCTAAGGGTGCGTTTCTTCAAGGGATTGGCGTGATCGAGTTTCCTTGGTAAGAATCGTGAACCCTTATTGTTTTGCTTCGATTGTTTGGTTGTCACGGCTCTGATTTTGATGATCATGGTTCGTCAAAGGGAAGGAAGTGATTCATTTCACGCTTGGATCATCCGCGTGGTGTAGGCGAGTGGATCGTGGTGAGATCCATAAACCCGTGGGTGTTGTCAATTGTTTAGCCTTGATCCAGTTCTGATCCGTGTTGTTTGGTTCGTCGAAGGAGGAGTTGGTGATTGACCGTGGGGATTGATCTCGTTGTGGTGTGTTCAAGAGCTAGGGTTTGCAAGATCTCGTCGTGGTGTGTTGAGATCTAGGTATGGATCATTAAACCCGTGCGTGTTATTCGATCTATGGTATGGTTTGGTTCTGATTTTTAATGTTTGATCCGTTGGAAGGCAGTTTGGGTTGATCCGGGTGTGTCGGGTCACGTTTGGGTCGATACACGTGTGTCGGGTGGACTGTCGGGTCGTCTGCCGTACGTCCCAGGGTCGTCCGTACGTACCAGGCGGGTCGTCCGTACGTACCAGGGGGTGTCCACCGTACGTATCAAGGGTGGTTTGCGTGTGGTTCGGGTAAGGTTCATAAACCCAAAAAGTTTATTGAACGTTTGTTGTTTGTTGTTTGTTTGGTCTTTAATAAGACGTTTGTGGTGTGTATTGTGGTGGTTTGGATTGGGTGAATTTAGGTGAACGTGTACGGCTTCTAATTGGCAGAGCGTACTAGGAAGGATTCATCATTCGTTTGTTGCTAAGGTGAGTTCGTGACCGTAGCTAATGTCTAGGGTTGTTTGAATGGCTCATGGAGTCTATGTTTGCTGTTTGTGTTTGAGGTGATACACTTCGGTGTATGGTGCTACACTTCGGTGTAAAGGTATACTTAAGTATACGGTGTATGGTGATGATAGTGTGCACACGTATGTCATGTTTGGTGTTTGATCAACACGGTTTGCGTACGTTCGCGTACGGTTTGATGTTTGTTGTTTGAGTTTGGTTTGTTAACGTTTGAGCATGATTGGATAATATGCTAGTTTGAGTTTGTTGGAAGTTGGCTTGATATTTGAATGCAATATTGGCTTTATGTTCGTCTTTTGGATAATGTTGGATGTTAGCTGGTGAGACGGGATGACCGATCTCACTAAGCAAATTCGTTTGTTTATGCCCCCTTTCATGGTGGCAGGTAATGGAAGTGGCTAAGGAGCACGCGAGACAAGGCTGGAAAGGAGGGGATGGATTAGGACAGGTTTTATGGTTATGTTATGCATTGTTTGACTTTGGTTTGTTATTACTTACGTTTGGTGGGTTATTTATGAATGCTAAGTTGAACCTGATTCCCGTTTGTTAAGGTGTTAGTTATTGAACCACTATCGTTTGTGAACCACGTTTGGTATTGAAATAAAGTCTCTGATTTTCCTTTATATTAAACGTGAGGTTTCTCCTATGCTGTTTGTGAGCCCGCTTAGGTTGTTAGACTTCCGCTAAGTTGTAATCAAATGAATTATTTTATTAATGGCCGAAATTTTTACTAAGTGTAGTACGGTCATTGTCATGTGTTTGCTGGTATCTTAACCTCGGATAGGATTTACGGGGTTAGGGTGTCACAAGTTGGTATCAGAGCGCGGTTCATTCTAGGATTGTTGCATGGGGTTTTAGTGGGCTGTCTAATCCATCCTTCCAGCTGTCTCGCGGTAAGTCTTTATGTTTGTAGATGTGTTGCTAAGTTAGTTCATTACTAACTTAGTATATATCATCTGGTTTGGTTTGTAGATGGCTAACCGTAACGGTAGGAAGGCAAGGAGTACTGCAGCGGCAGCAGCAGCCGCGAGTAACACTGAGAGCAGTGTGGCTAGGAGTTCTGATCATGGGGAGGACCATCAGGGTGATGAACCCGTGGAGGTTGGTCAGAATGTGGGGAACATGGGTGTTAACGCAGCGAACGTTCAAGCTGCGGCAGCGGGTCCGACTCGGGAGGAGTTTGGACAGATGTTGGGTGCCTTGACCCAGATCTTGGCAAGGTTGCCGCAGGTTGCACCAGCACCTGCTGTTGTGGAGGCACCAGTGGAGGTGGTACCACCGGCAGACGTGGTACAACCGGCAGCGGTTCAGGGAGCGGTTGGTGTAATTCCGTCCTATCTAACCATGATGGAACACATGGTGAGATTGGGAACCCAAAAGTTTGAAGGTGGTTCTGATCCGGTGGAGGCTGACGAGTGGAAGTCGAGGATGGAGAGGAACTTCGTTTCTATTCGTTGCCCGGAGGACTACAAGAAGGATATCGCAGTGCACTTCTTGGGTGAGAAGGCCTACGATTGGTGGATGGGTGTATCAGGGAGGATGCTGAACCCTGATTGTTCGTGGGAAGTTTTCCGTGAGGAATTTCGAGCTAAGTATTTCCCACCGGAAGCAGCCGATCGTCTGGAGAGTGAGTTCTTGGAGTTGCGTCAGGGTAGTATGACCATCCGGGAGCTCGAGGTGGAGTTCAATAGGCTGAGGAAGTATGCTGGACGGCATATGGAAGATGAGGATGCTCATATCTGTTGGTTCACGAGGGCTATGCGGATTGATCTCCGTAACCGTGTCCGGATGAGCAACTTTACTACGCTTACCGAGCTAGTAGAGAAGACAGCAGCTCTGGAGTCCGGGTTGGACGAAGAAGCAAGGCAGCTTGGTGCGGTTAAGCAGACGGTTCCAGCAGCACCGTATGCTAAGAGTGGGAACATTTCCGGGCAGAAACGGAAATGGGATAAGCACAAGAGTGGGGGTAAGGTGACCACTACTCGGAGTGCATGTCCGAGGTGTGGAAAGGTGCATCCAGGTTTGTGTAGGATGGCATCTGGAGGATGTTTCCGTTGTGGCAGCACGGAACATAAGCTCAGCGAGTGCACAACTCCAAAGTTGTGTTACCATTGTGGCGAGCCGGGGCATATCAGGCCCAATTGTCCGAAGCTGGTTCAGCAAGGTGGGAGTCAGCCGTCGGCTAAGAGGCAAGCTGTTGGGACAGCCGTGATGCCAAGGGTGTACTCGATTTCGGAGGATGCTATTGATCCAAGTTCGTCTCGTCCGATTTCTGGTTAGTACATCTATCTCGTCTGGTAAATTGCGTTTGAGTTTATAGTTTGCGTTTGGAAATTGCGTTTGCGTTTGAGTTGCCATTTGCGTTTGTGTTTGTCGTTTGTTGGTTGAGTCTTAGCATTCTAAATGAATGTGTAGGGACTGTTTGTATGGGCGGATTAGCGACTCATGTGTTGTTCGATTCCGGAGCAACACATTGTTTTGTTAAACCGGAGTTAGTGGGAAAGGGTGGGTTCGTAAAGGAACCGGTGGAGCAGCTGGGAATGGTCCAAGCAGCAGGTGGACAGGTGATGATGACCTACGGGATGGTCATGAATGTCTCGGTGATGATCGACGGGATCGACATGCCGGCAGACTTGAGGGTTTGTCGTGTCAAGTTCTACGATGTGATTTTGGGCATGGATTGGCTCGACAAGTATAAGGCGCATCTAGACTGTCACCGGAGGCGTGTTTGGTTCGAGAAGGGCGACGCGAGAGTTATGTTTCAAGAGATTCAGACTTCGCCGAGCAGCTTAATCGTGTCGGCTATCCAAGCCGGGCAGTTGATCGAGAAAGGGTGTGAAGTCTATCTGGCTACTATCAACTTTGGTGAGGAGGAACCAATGGCCGAGTTGGGGGAAATTCCAGTGGTAAGGAATTTCGTGGATGTGTTCGAGTCGTTGACTGGACTACCACCGGCAAGGTCAGATCCGTTCACCATTGAGTTGGAGCCTGGTACGGCTCCGATCTCTAAGGCACCGTATAGGATGGCGCCTGCTGAGATGGCCGAGCTGAAGAAGCAGCTCAGTGAGTTGGTGGACAAGGGTTTTGTTCGTCCGAGCAGTTCACCGTGGGGAGCACCGGTGTTGTTCGTTAAGAAGAAGGATGGGAGTTTTCGGTTGTGTATCGATTACCGTGGGTTGAACCGGGTAACTGTGAAGAACAAGTATCCTTTGCCAAGGATTGATGAGTTGTTGGACCAACTCAAGGGTGCTACCTGTTTTTCGAAGATCGATTTAGCTTCGGGTTATCATCAGATTCCGGTAGCTGAGGAGGATGTCCGTAAGACCGCCTTTAGGACGAGGTACGGTCATTACGAGTTCGTGGTGATGCCGTTTGGGTTGACTAACGCACCGGCAGCGTTTATGAAGCTCATGAACAACGTGTTCAGGGAGTATTTGGACGAGTTTGTCATCATCTTTATCGATGACATTCTGGTGTACTCGAGAGACCGAGATGAACACCGAGTCCATTTGGAGAAGGTGTTGAGTAGGCTGAGGGAGCAGAGGTTGTTCGCCAAGTTCAGCAAGTGTAGCTTTTGGAAGAAGGAGATTGGGTTCTTGGGTCATATCGTCTCGGACAAGGGAGTGTCCGTTGACCCAGGAAAGATCAAGGCCATAGAGGAGTGGCCAAGACCGCAGAATGCGTCTGAGATAAGGAGTTTTCTCGGATTGGTTGGGTACTACAGGAAGTTCGTGAAGGGATTTGCTAGTACGGCCAAGTCTATGACACGGCTAACGGGAAAGGATGTTCCTTTCGTGTGGGCGGCTGAGTGTGAGAAGAGTTTTTCAACACTTAAGAGGTTGCTAACCAGTGCACCGGTGTTAGCATTGCCCGAGCCGGGTGAACCATTCGTGGTTTATACGGATGCTTCAAGGTTAGGGCTGGGGTGTGTTCTGATGCAGAAGGGTAAGGTGATCGCTTATGCATCCAGGCAGTTAAGGAAGCATGAAGGAAACTACCCTACCCATGATCTAGAGATGGCGGCGGTGGTGTTTGCGTTAAAGATTTGGAGATCCTATCTCTACGGTGGTAAGGTTCAGGTCTTCACCGACCACAAGAGCTTGAGGTATATTTTTACTCAGCCCGAGTTGAACCTTAGGCAGCGTAGATGGATGGAGTTGGTCGCAGACTATGACGTGTCTATCGAATACCATCCGGGTAAGGCCAATTCCGTGGCCGATGCACTAAGTCGTAAGCGTACAGTGGTGGCTTCGGAAAAGGATATGGAGTCGTTGGTAAGCATGGTGAGTACCTTGCGTCTGGCAGTTTTGACTGGTGAGGTCGAACCATTGGGTTTGGGAGCAGCGGATCAGGCGGATTTGTTGACTCGTGTTAGAGCAGCCCAGGAAAAGGATGAGAAGTTGAATCAGGCAGCTCAGAATGATAAGACCGAGTACCAGATTTCGAATAATGGTACGATTCTGGTGAATGGTCGAGTGTGTGTTCCTAGCGATAAGGTGTTAAAGGACGAGATCCTTAAGGAAGCACACCAGTCTAAGTTCTCCATTCATCCGGGAGCAACTAAGATGTATCGTGACCTGAAGAGGTACTACCAGTGGGTAGGAATGAAGAGGGATGTTGCTAAGTGGGTGGCGAGTTGTCCGACGTGTCAGTTGGTTAAGGCTGAACATCAGGTTCCGGGAGGTTTACTGCAGAAGTTACCGATTCCCGAGTGGAAGTGGGACATGATCACGATGGATTTTGTCACGGGATTACCGATGTGTGACGGTAAGGATGCGATTTGGGTCATCGTGGACCGATTGACCAAATCGGCACATTTCTTGGCAGTTAACCGAAATGACAGATCGGAGAAGCTAGCTGAGATTTATGTGAGGGAGATTGTGCGATTGCACGGAGTTCCGGCAAGTATTGTGTCTGATAGGGACTCTAAGTTTACTTCGGCGTTTTGGAGGGTGTTGCAGAGACGGTTTGGGACTAAGGTCCATATGAGTACTGCGTATCATCCTCAGACGGACGGACAGTCCGAGAGAACGATTCAGACTTTGGAGGATTTGCTAAGGGCGGCAATCCTAGATTGGGGTGGAAATTGGGAGAGCCACTTGTCGTTGGCTGAGTTTGCGTACAACAATAGCTACCAAGCTAGTATCGGTATGTCACCGTACGAAACCCTGTATGGCAGGCCTTGTCGTACACCCCTTTGTTGGACACAAGTGGGGGAGAGGAGCATCTTTGGTAGAGATTTCGTGGACGATACGACTGAGAAGGTCCAAATTTTGAGAGTAAAGCTTAAGGAAGCTCAGGACCGGCAAAAGAGCTATGCGGATAAGCGCCGGAGAGAGCTGACTTTTGAGGTTGGGGATATGGTCTACTTGAAGATGGTTACCTACAAGGGTAAAGAGCGGTCTAGTAAGACGGCTAAGTTGAGTCCGAGGTACATGGGTCCGTATCGGATTGTGGAAAGGATCGGTGCAGTGGCATATAAGTTGGATTTGCCACCGGCCCTGAAAGCTTTCCATAAGGTGTTTCACGTTTCCATGCTAAGGAAATGCATGGTAAACGGTGAAAACTTGGTTGTAAACCCTCCGGCAGATTTGCAGTCTAATCTGACCGTGGAAGGTAGACCTGTTAGGATCATTGACCGGAGAGTCCGAGCAGACCGAAGGAAAAAGGTCAAGTTGATTCAGGTCGTATGGGATTACGATGGTGAGGAAGAGATCACGTGGGAACCAGAAACGTCAATGAAGGAAAGGTTTCCTAAGTGGTTCGACAAGCAAGAAGTGGAAGCACCTAAGAGAAAGGGTAAGGCTTGAGCCGATTCGAGGACGAATCGATGCTAAGTGGGGGAGAATTGTAACACCCGTGATCCGTGTTTATACTTTTGGTACGAGTGATGATCGAGATTGGTTCGAGTATGGCTTGGAAAAGCTAGGATTTTTGCCTAAGGCATGGAAAACTACGGCAGTTTGACCCATGGGTCACGTTTTTAGCACCTTGGGTCGAGTTTCAGCAAGATTGGTACTAATGGGCCGTGAGTTTGAGGAGTTGTTATTGGGCCTTTGGGCCTTGGGTCATGTTTTTAGCACATTTGGGCCGAGTTTTAACAAAT
Source organism: Pseudoturritis turrita (assembly GCA_900406555.1). Lineage (NCBI taxonomy): Eukaryota > Viridiplantae > Streptophyta > Magnoliopsida > Brassicales > Brassicaceae > Pseudoturritis > Pseudoturritis turrita. The sequence goes on along the minus strand of OVBL01000202.1, from coordinate 5,355 downwards.
GTTGGCTAATGGGCCTTGGGTCACCAAATTTCTATCTTTGGGCCGAGATTTCACTAAAAGGATGGCGGTTTGGACTGGTTTGGGCTGGTTTGGTTCGGTTTGGTTTGAGTGGTGATATATATACCCAAGTTAGGGTTTTCACGTGGGTGTTAGAGATTTTGGCAGCCGTTTAGAGCTTTCTTCTTCTTCTTGGCCGTGGGTGATAAACGAGAAGCCAAAGGTGTGAGTTCTTCGTCGGTTTTTGCTAGAATCGTGAGCTAAGGGTGCGTTTCTTCAAGGGATTGGCGTGATCGAGTTTCCTTGGTAAGAATCGTGAACCCTTATTGTTTTGCTTCGATTGTTTGGTTGTCACAGCTCTGATTTTGATGATCATGGTTCGTCAAAGGGAAGGAAGTGATTCATTTCACGCTTGGATCATCCGCGTGGTGTAGGCGAGTGGATCGTGGTGAGATCCATAAACCCGTGGGTGTTGTCAATTGTTTAGCCTTGATCCAGTTCTGATCCGTGTTGTTTGGTTCGTCGAAGGAGGAGTTGGTGATTGACCGTGGGGATTGATCTCGTTGTGGTGTGTTCAAGAGCTAGGGTTTGCAAGATCTCGTCGTGGTGTGTTGAGATCTAGGTATGGATCATTAAACCCGTGCGTGTTATTCGATCTATGGTATGGTTTGGTTCTGATTTTTAATGTTTGATCCGTTGGAAGGCAGTTTGGGTTGATCCGGGTGTGTCGGGTCACGTTTGGGTCGATACACGTGTGTCGGGTGGACTGTCGGGTCGTCTGCCGTACGTCCCAGGGTCGTCCGTACGTACCAGGCGGGTCGTCCGTACGTACCAGGGGGTGTCCACCGTACGTACCAAGGGTGGTTTGCGTGTGGTTCGGGTAAGGTTCATAAACCCAAAAAGTTTATTGAACGTTTGTTGTTTGTTGTTTGTTTGGTCTTTAATAAGACGTTTGTGGTGTGTATTGTGGTGGTTTGGATTGGGTGAATTTAGGTGAACGTGTACGGCTTCTAATTGGCAGAGCGTACTAGGAAGGATTCATCATTCGTTTGTTGCTAAGGTGAGTTCGTGACCGTAGCTAATGTCTAGGGTTGTTTGAATGGCTCATGGAGTCTATGTTTGCTGTTTGTGTTTGAGGTGATACACTTCGGTGTATGGTGCTACACTTCGGTGTAAAGGTATACTTAAGTATACGGTGTATGGTGATGATAGTGTGCACACGTATGTCATGTTTGGTGTTTGATCAACACGGTTTGCGTACGTTCGCGTACGGTTTGATGTTTGTTGTTTGAGTTTGGTTTGTTAACGTTTGAGCATGATTGGATAATATGCTAGTTTGAGTTTGTTGGAAGTTGGCTTGATATTTGAATGCAATATTGGCTTTATGTTCGTCTTTTGGATAATGTTGGATGTTAGCTGGTGAGACGGGATGACCGATCTCACTAAGCAAATTCGTTTGTTTATGCCCCCTTTCATGGTGGCAGGTAATGGAAGTGGCTAAGGAGCACGCGAGACAAGGCTGGAAAGGAGGGGATGGATTAGGACAGGTTTTATGGTTATGTTATGCATTGTTTGACTTTGGTTTGTTATTACTTACGTTTGGTGGGTTATTTATGAATGCTAAGTTGAACCTGATTCCCGTTTGTTAAGGTGTTAGTTATTGAACCACTATCGTTTGTGAACCACGTTTGGTATTGAAATAAAGTCTCTGATTTTCCTTTATATTAAACGTGAGGTTTCTCCTATGCTGTTTGTGAGCCCGCTTAGGTTGTTAGACTTCCGCTAAGTTGTAATCAAATGAATTATTTTATTAATGGCCGAAATTTTTACTAAGTGTAGTACGGTCATTGTCATGTGTTTGCTGGTATCTTAACCTCGGGTAGGATTTACGGGGTTAGGGTGTCACAATTTTCTCCCAACGAAGAAATTCCAAAATGACGGCCTCACTGAGACCCCGAAGAAAATAATATTTTTTTGTGAATTTGAATCGGCCTCAAGTCACATCGTTCACTTGGAGAACAATAACTTTGAGAAACCAACTGTCTGTGAATTAAGATGCATCCGCGCTTAGGTTCACCAAAAGAAAAATATGTCGCATTAATCGACCTCATGACGATGCTTTAGTAATTTCCCTTGAGATTGACAACTGCGAAGAGTCTAAAATATGGATAGATACGGGGAGCTCGGTCAATTTAATCTTAATTGCCACTCTTCGCCACATGAAGATAGATGAGTCCGAAATTAAGAGAGAGCTTGAGCCACTGGTGGGTTTATCAGGGGAAAAGACTAGATTCCTAGGCACGATGGAATTCCCCGTCAATGCTCTCGGAGATGTCAAACTTACCAAGATTGTTATCATAAACTTGCCCGCTTCATATAATGTGATTTTGGGAATCCCATGAATCCACGCGATGAGGGAAGTCCATATACCTATCATCAATGTGTCAAGTTTCCAATTCAAAACGGAGTGGGAATAATCCAGGGGAACCGAAGAGCATCGAGAGAATATTTCATGAAGATTCGACGGATGAAATCATCAGTAACAACTAACATGAGCTTGGTGGAGTCTCTAGAAATCGGAGTCTTACAAGTTCAAAGATCCTCCAACCAAAGACATGTGAATAAAATTTGCATTGACGGAAATATTTTTGAATGAATGGTCAACAATTGGTGCTAACCTAATGAGGCCAAGAAAGCGTAAGTTGATTGCTTTCTAAAAGCAAAACAAGAAGACGTTTCCATGGTCGGCTGTCAATATATTTGAAATTATTCTTAAATGTAATATCACATGAGCTGAATATTGATCTGATTTTCAAACCGATAAAATAAAAGAGAAGGAAGTTTGGACACGAGAGAGTGCAAGCCATCATCGAACTACAAATATATTTGATCCCCACAACAGTTACGTAAGTAGCCCGTACTTCGGGTTCATCTAGATCAAAACAAAGTCTTATATATAAGTAAAACATTGAACACTTCAAATACAAAGACAATTCTTCCAAATGAATACGTCCAAATGAATTCATTTTTCATGTTCTATGATTCTCTATTTTCAACGCATTATCTAAGTGTTTCATATTCGTTGAACTGATTCACTTCGAGTTAAGAGTTCAACCGTCATCTTATTCACCTATGTGAACAAGGGTTGAAATAAAAGAGGTGAATTCAGTCAATAGAAAGTCGAATATAATTTGCCAAAATAAACTAAGTATCAACTTCGAAATAGAGAACTAAATTTAACTCGCAGTAAAATCTAATTCAATTTTTAAAATAAACAGAGAGCTGATTTCAGTCCACGCCGAATTTAATTTGTAAAAAATGAATTGAGTAATAGCTCATAAACATAGAGATAAATATAGCTCGTAGTAAAGTCAAATTCAAAAAGAAAAAAACTGAGTAAAAACTCGAAAACAGAGAGTTGGATTTAGTCAGCAAAAAATAAAATTTAATTCGCAGAAAATAAACAAAGTATCAGCTCGAAATGAGAGAGTTAAAATCTGCTCATTGGTAAAAGCCAATTTCACTTCGCATAAAAAAAATTAGTATTCGAGCTCAGCTTTGTACATAATCTGAGTTCATCTCGTAAAAACTAAGTGTCTAATCTCAGTTCGACATATAAGCCGAGTCTACCTTGCAAAACCTAAGTGTTAGCTCGCCACATAAGCAAGTTCATCTCGAAATAATAAAGTCTGAACTCAGCGAAGTCTGAATGTAAGTTTGTAACAACCAAATTGAGGTCGAATATTATTTCATGACTCTATAGCAGTTTGATAGTATAAGTTCTAAGAGCAGATGACTTACTCTAAGAACTTAAAGGCTAAATGTTGGTGTCATATCTGACACCTGAGCTCTGCCCACGAGAAACAAGCACACCAAAGTACAAAGGCCAATCGGTTAAAAATAAAACATCGTATTGGATCACACATATCATTAGCATGTGGAAGTCCAGTAAAAAAACAATCCTTTTAGCTTTCTCAGCTTGCAGCCACTGCCCTTGGCAACAAGTGAAAAGTCTATCTTCTCAGCTTGCTCAGCTCACAACTCTTTCAGCCCACATCTCTCTCTGCTCATTTTGTCAATTTGAAATGGTCAAGTACATGCAGATAATAGTTGAATCAACTTATATGCCTTTAAAAACTCAAAAATTAATTGACACAATAAATTTTGACCACTAGGGCAAAAGAGTGCTATAAGCCATAACTAATGGAGGAGAGTTTAGAGAAACGAGATTCGGAATCTTACTCTTGAAGAACATGTGTACTTTAAGAATTCTCCATATATGTGATACATAACATCTCTTGAATATCAAAACGAAATTCTTTAATTTTCCTCTTTTATTCTATCTCGATTTATGTTAATCTCATTGAAGATTTTGACCCGAATTTCATCTTTTTGTTGTGAACTAAATCATGTCAAATTCTGCATTCACAATTTCCCTGACCTTCATGAGACTCGAGACGATCCCCACTCGGAAAAATGTATCTACCTACCCCTCCGACACTTCTCCAATTCTACTTTTTCACCACCTTCTGTCACCGCCTCATCGATTAGAAGGTGGGAGTATACCTCTCGGCCTTGCGATAGGCCTACTCTCTCTCTTTCTTACGACATGGGTCTCTAATGAATCGTCCCACCAGTTGTAGAATTCCAACCCCATGTCGACGGCCAACCTCTCTCTTAAACCTTTTATCCAAATAATAGATTGGGTCATAGGACGCTATGGCTAACCCCCAAAACTCCTCCACTTCCTTCCTATATACACTCTATTTCTGATTCTGACAATAGGTTCGGAGGGTCATCGAAAAGAAAAATCCCTTCTTTGTCCTCTAATGATGATACTCAGACAACATAAACGGGTCTTCCGCATAATATCAACAAGGAGCATAGCATAGATTCGCTCTTTAATGGACGAATTGCTTATCCTACGCTTGTCAGCTATTTCCAAGCAATGATATTTTTCACGACAAACAAATTCAAGCGTTCGGAGGATACGAAATCAGACCCGAACATATATATATATATATATATATATATATATATATATATATATATATATATATATTTCTAGTGTGATGATCTATTGTACCTCCTGAAAAGCAAAAGTCTCCTCTACTAAGGTCTTTGTGACTTGGGGTGAACGCTTCTAAGGATGGTGCTAATATAATGATGCCAAAATATTTTTTTTGGAAGGAGGATTCATCTTCTGATATAGTGAAGATGATCCTACCACTTTTGAAAATTTCTTCTCCAACGGGATTAAAAGTCAGAACACCACTAATATCCCCTGTAATGTGATGATATAATACTTGATGTGTGCAGATGAATCATAAAAACTTATAATCGGAATGGGGGGTCTGG